>BLSH010271018.1:771773-782168 GCA_018402905.1 Glandirana rugosa | reverse complement strand
GTTGAGGGGCATTCGGGCCTACCATATACCGGTGAAGGTTCTGTTGGCTACCTGAGGAAGGTGTTTGCCTTGTGCGTGTAGCTGGCACACCTCGCCCACGTCCTCTCCTTCCAACAGGAGGTTCACCAACACCACCAACACCAGCAGCACCAGCATCACCAGCAGCACCATGACCACGTCCCTTATTTGCTCTCCTCATTGGGCCCGCAAATGTACTATGTAGCCCTATGTAAGTATTTATTAATACCAATTAATACCTTTTTTTTGGAAAACACCAACGTAGCCGGACTTTTTATTTTGGTGCAAGAAATGCACTGCTCACACCAACAGCTGGAAGCTCTCCCTTTAGAACTAGGAGATGATTTGTGAACAATAAAAAATCTGTCACTTACAGCAACAGCTGGAACCTGGCCATATAGGAGTAGGCAATGGTTTTTGAACAATAATCAGTCCCTTTAAGCAACAGCTGGAAACTCTCCCTTTAGAACTAGGAGATGATTTGTGAACAATTATGTGTCACTTACAGCAACAGCTGGCCCAATAGGAGTAGGCAATGGTTTTTGAACAATAATCTGTCCCTCTAAGCAACAGCTGGAAACTCTCCCTTTAGAACTAGAACTAGGAGATGATTTTTGAACAATAATGTGTCACTTACAGCAACAGCTGGACCTATAGGAGTAGGCAATGGTTTTTGAACAAGAACCTGTCCCTCTAAGCAACAGCTGGAAACTCTCCCTTTAGAACTAGGAGATGATTTTTGAACAATAATGTGTCACAGCAACAGCTGGCCCTATAGGAGTAGACAATGGCTTTTGAACAAGAATCTGTCCCTCTAAGCAACAGCTGGAAACTCTTCCTTTAGAACTAGGAGATGATTTTTGAACAATAATGTGTCACTTACAGCAACAGCTGGAACCTGGCCTCTATAGGAGTAGGCAATGGTTTTTGAACAATAATCTGTCCCTCTAATCAACAGCTGGAAACTCTCCCTTTAGAACTAGGAGATGATTTTTGAACAATAAATAATCTGTCACTTACAGCAACAGCTGGAACCTGGCCATATAGGAGTAGGCAATGTTTTTTGAACAATAATCTGTCCTTTTAAGCAACAGCTGGAAACTCTCCCTTTAGAACTAGGAGATGATTTTTGAACAAGAATGTGTCACTTACAGCAACAGCTGACCCTATAGGAGTAGGCAATGATTTTTGAACAATAATCTGTCCCTCTAAGCAACAGCTGGAAACTCTCCCTTTAGAACTAGAACTAGGAGATGATTTTTGGACAATAATGTGTCACTTACAGCAACAGCTGGCCCTATAGGAGTAGGCAATGGTTTTTGAACAAGAACCTGTCCCTCTAGGCAACAGCTGGAAACTCTCCCTTTAGAACTCGGAGATGATTTTTGAACAATAATGTGTCACTTCCAGCAACAGCTGGCCCTATAGGAGTAGGCAATGGTTTTTGAACAATAATCTGTCCCTCTAAGCAACAGCTGGAAACTCTCCCTTTAGAACTAGGAGATGATTTTTGAACAATAATGTGTCACTTACAGCAACAGCTGGCCCTATAGGAGTAGGCAATGATTTTTGAACAATAATCTGTCCCTCTAAGCAGAAGCCTCTACCTAGTGCAGTCAGATCGCTCAAAGCAACAGTATGTGAAATCTCAAATTACTCCCACAATCTGATCGTTGAGCACGATCGCACAATCTGATCATTGTGTACGATTGTAACGATCGTTGTGTTAGGCAGGGTTTGATCTGCAATGTGTCACTCAAAGCAGCAGTATGTGAAATCTCAAATTACTCCAACAATCTGATCGTTGTGTACGATCGTAATGATCGTTGTGTTAGGCAGAGTTTGATCTGCAATCTGCAACTCAAAGCAGCAGTGTGTGAAATCTCAAATTTCTGCTATCTGTCCCTCAGAGCAACAGCAGTAGTAATCTCAGGATGCAGGATCAGATGTTAAAATGCCTGTAATCTCTCCCTCACGCCGGCAGCTTCCTCTCCCTACACTAACCCAAGAGCATGTGACATGCAGCACTGTGACTCCAGCTTATAAAGAGGCTGGGTCACATATTGCACTAGCCAATCACAGCCATGCCATTAGTAGGCATGGCTGTGATGGCTTCTAAGGGCAAATCAGTGAAACGTTTGTTGATTGGCTGCCCTGCAGCTATTCAACATGCGTGATCAACTACCAGAACCTAGAACCCAAACCTTTTTTGAAATGTCTGTGTTCGGGTCCGGGTCCCGGACACCTGAAAGTTCGGTACGGACCCGAACGTTACAGTCCGGGTTCGCTCAACACTATAAATAACCAATAATGATGGTATTGAACAGGGGAGTGATGGATATAGAAATGTGAATCAAAACCCATTATACAATAAACCTATATAGACTAAAACATACCTGCTGGGGATATTTATGTTAACCCCACCAGAGAGAGTAATTTCTCTATTTTGGTTTGAATAAATAACAAAAATGTATAACTCAGAAGACCCCCCTAGAAAAGCAGCCAAGATCTAAATATCATGCATTATCGATAAAGGCATTAATCTCTATAGCTACATTAAGGCCCCACAGTTTTAAACATTTGACCCTATAAATCCAGATCATTTCTAACTTGGAAATTTCTCTCTTTTTGGACCCTCCTTTCCAATGTAACTTAAGCTTAACTATCCCTAAACATTTTGTTCCTCGTTGATCTCTGTCATGAACATCCCAGTAATGTCTGGATACTGGATGACCTTTAAACCCTCTCCTAATATTACCCAGATGTTCATTTAGTCTGCCGTTAGGGGTGTGTAGTTCGCCCTATATATTGTAACCCACACGGACAAACTAAAAGATATACTACATTGGCTATAGTACATGTAATAAAAGGCTTGATGTCAAAGGGCCTGGAGGTGCTATTAGAGCAAAATTGTGTGTTTTTTCTGTCCCGAATGTCATTCACGGTACAGACAGAGCATTTTTTGCACTTGTAAAAACCTACCATGTTCTGAAAGAACATGGGTTTCTGGCTAGGTGGATCACATACGTTCCTCGCTATCTTACTTCCCCTATATACCACCTGCGGTTGATCTGGCAGGGATTGTCCACATAGGTCACTTTTGACTATATGCCAATGTTTTTTCATCAGTTTCTTAATTAGGCAATGCTGCTGTGAGTAAATAGTCACAAATGGAATTTTTTCATGGTGTTAGTGTGGGGTTCATCATGTCCAGATCCATTTTTTAGAAGAGAATTCCTGTCCATATTTCTCACTCGCTGTACTACTTCATTTAACCTATCTGAATGGTACCCTTTATTAAGAAATCTTTCTGTGAGTATGGAGGCCTATTTTAGTGTACAGTAATCCAGCTGGGGTTAAGGAAGAACTTCACTTGCGCTACAGGGCTGGGACGTGTGGCTGGTCAGAGCAGGAACACTTAGCGGGGCGCAGAACTGCAACAGCAGACAGTCAGGCAGACACTCAGATGGGTTAGGAATAGAGTTGAGCGAACCCGAACTGTAAAGTTCAGGTTCATACCGAACTTTGGGGTGTCCATGACCCGGACCCAAACCCGGACATTTAAAAAAAAGTTTGGGTTCAAGTTCTGGGTTCGGGTATTTAATCACGCATGTTGAATAGCTGCAGGGCACTCACTGGTTTTCCCTAGAAGCCATCACAGCCATGCCTACTAATGTCATGGCTGTGACCCGGCCTCTATATGAGGTCACAGTGCTGCATGTCACATGCTCTCTGGGTAGTGTGTGTAGGGAGAGAATGCTGCTGGTGCTGTGAGGGACAGATTGCAGATAGATAGATAGGTAGAGATTTCTACTACTACTGCTTTTAGGGACAGATTGCAGATAGATAGATAGGTAGAGATTACTACTACTACTGCTTTTAGCGACAGATTGCAGATCTCATCCTGCATTACAGAAAGATCTGACTGGACTAGGTAGAATCTACTGCTTAGAGGGACAGATTATTGTTCTAAAATCATCTTCTAGTTCTAAAGGGTCAGGTTCTTGCTGTTGCTGTAAGGGACAGATTATTGTTCTAAAATCATTTTGCAGCCCTCTAGCACTTTCCAGGACTCTTTTACAGTCATTTTTGCGCCGAAAAGTTCGGGTCCCCATTGTATTCAATGGGGTTCGGGGTAAAGTTTGGGTCAAGTTCGGTACCGAACCCAGACTTTTTTCCGAAGTTCGGCCGAACCCGAACATCCATGGGTTCGCTCAACTCTAGTTAGGAAGCCAGGATCAGAGACAGAAGCGTGGTCACAGGATTAGCAAGGATCATCAACAAGTGGGCAGCGAGGTACCAAATCAAGAGCAGAGCCAAAACAAACTGAGTCAGGAACTAGACAAGACAAAAGCAGGATACGAGATCAGGTCAGGAGTAAGCTGGTCAGCAACTAAGGGAACACACTGGAAGTACACAGTACACAGGGGACTGCTGAAGACCAGTCAGCATTTGAACACAGGTAGGAGCATCCTTAAATAGACCGCCTGGCGCCCACATGCACTGTATGTGCCCATGCACGCATTCCTGCATACAATCCTGCGCACATGCGCATTGCTGATTGCCATTCTGCGGAGATTTATGCACATGTAGAGCCCCCATAGTGGCTAGGTGCTTTTGTGATCGATTTTTGCTAGAAGAGGCAAATTTAGTCAGGCCTGACTGTTGTGCAGGCCTGAGTGTTTTGATCTGGGCAGGCGAGTGGCCCAGGAAGAGTTGGAGACTGCAGGAAGTTACACACTTTGGTTACCCCTCCCCTTTGTTTCCAGAAGGCTCTGGAAAAGGGGATGGAAAACCAGCCACCTCTAAGGGGGCCATTGGCTACATTTGAGGGCTCGTTTCTGGGATTCACCTGTAAAGCTGCCAGTCATTGTCCCTAGCAACCGCAAGAGGACTGAGCCAGGGAACTGTAACTGTTCTATTGTCAATGTGGACTGAACCCGGTGGAAGGACTTGTGTGTTTGCCTGCTAAAACAGAAAGTTCTTGCAATTGTGCCGTTGCCCATAGTAACCAGCGGGAGCGGTTGCCAATTGCCGCTCCCACTTACCCAGTTGCTTCAACTGGCACTGGGGCGGAAAATATCTTGTTTCTGCAATTCAGTGACTTGTAACCTGTGTCATCACCCATGGCAACCATGGCGGGCGATCACATCCATGGATTACAAATTTGTCCCGAGCCCTGCCAAGGCCGGACATTCATCACTGGATGCTTTAACATGCCCAGCACTCTTCAAATGTTGGGCACACTGAACTTGTGCTCAAAAATCCTGCTTGCAATGGTGAAGTGTGCCTGGGACTGTCTCCTGTTGCTAAGAGTGATCCAGGTAAGCTGGCGGGAGTGCAGGGGAGAGACTGTGTTAGAGTGGTCCCATACAGGAGGACAAGGGGCATTACTAAAATCACCATTGCTACCAGCAACCATCATAAGGGCCAGCATGTCCGAGCAGGTTCTGCAAAGGCCAGCGTGTCTGCAAGTTTTTATCCTGCACATCAGGGGTTACAGCAGTGTGACCAGAAAAGAATCTACCTAACAGATTAAGTGGCGCCAGCCCGTCTGGAAGTGAGGAGGCGGAACCACGCCCTGGAGGAGACAAAAGTTTCCCTGAGCCCAGCAGATGCCACAAGGTTGTGGAAGATGACGGAGGGTAGTCGTTTTCTACTGGCCCTTACTTGGCTGCTGGAACGAACACTTGTGGACACAGGTGTCCGACTTGAGCACTGTGGGGGATTCGCCCTCGGGGTGGTGGATGGGATGGAAAGACTGTGTCTGCTCTGCCCAGGATGTTGGATGCCAACAGCAGCAGTGGAAGCATGGGCAAGGTGTGACCATTGCTACGAGCCACTTATGCGATGGATGGACATCCAGCAGGATCCATGCTACTTCAACGTGGACCTGCAGTCAGGACTTTTCACGCCATAGCCTGAGAAGTCCCGGAAGGCAGGAGCGGGCCTGGAGCCACCTTGTCAAGGCGGGGAGGAGTTGCATCCTGGCAACTCCCCCACCAACACAAGAGAGAAGGAAAGAAGGAACTGTCATGACTGAAGGCCCAGCCAGGGATCTAGGACCTGTAAGTACTGTCCAGCAGGAACTAGAGCCCCCAGCCATACCGGCCGTAGGGTTGCCCTTAGCCATTTCTCCTGCACTGACTCAGCGGAGTCAGTGCAGGAGGTGCAGGTGCCCTCTGGTGAGCTGGATGAGAAATTGAGAGAGAGACAGACTGATTTGGGTTCCCCCAGACTGCAAGCTGAGTTTGGGTCCTTTGAAAGACTTTTAGAGTGGTCGTCCCCTGAAGAGAGCCCAGATAAAAGAGGAGTGGGAGACAGGGAGGTCCCAGGGGCTGGAAACTCCTTAAAGGACCGGAGGAGACCAGAGTCTGAGCTGGACACCGACGAGGCTGCAGGAACCCCTATCACTAACAGTCAGCTGTTCCTTAATAGGCCCTCCACTACCCAGACCAGGGCAAGTACCTTCCGGAAATAGGTGATCAGATCACCTGACACCCTGATCCAGCCTGGGAAAGGGAAGGTAAAGGATTTGCCTTGGCTTTCCCAGTTTCAACAGGAGGTACAACACAAAGTTGCTTAGACTTTCCATACGTCCCTCTCCATATCATGGATGTCGTAGAGAGCTCCAGAGGAGAGTGAGAGGACGAGATGATATGGGAATATTTGCATGTCCCCAAAGCCCTGAAAGGGCAGGACTGTAATGTCTGGAACAGCTTTGTGGAGTTAAAGCAAGAGTGGGGTCTGGGATGTGCCATTTATGGAGACAAGGTCCTTGTAGTGAAGCCAAATCAACCTGCAAGGAGCTACTCCATTTCAACTAGGGGAAAAGGGGAAAGCAGGATGAGGCTGCCTGACCCACGCTTCTACATTTGAAGAGACTGTTTGAGGACTACAGCTTTCTTTGTAGGAGCCAAAGACACCAGAGGCTGCTAGAAGACTGCAGGGGTTGTATTTTTGCCTCTCCCCTAACCTTGCTCAGAACGTGCCAGCCTGCCACCCTGCATCCAAGAGCAGAGACTTGGCTCACTGAAAGAATGCTCAGGTGAGGTGTGTTCTGGCTTTTAAAAAAAAAACATTCTTCAGAGCCTGTTTGTCCAGGGCGGGCCCCTCCCATCTAGGACTCTAAAAAAAAACCACATTGTTCTATATGCATGCCTTTCTTTTCCTTTACTGTTTCTGCTGGTGGGTTATAACCCCTCACCAACAGATCAGACAGGTGGCAGAGGAAAACAATGTGTGGTGTTGGATTTACTCCTGCTCAGCTGGGAGGTCCATAACCCCCTTCCAGTTGATCTGTGTGCTGTTTAGTTAGTTGTACTTTAGTAGTTCTTGTTTCTTCTCTTAGGATCCATGGAATGGGACGGCTGCCCATTCCCTTCCAGCAAGAGGCAAAACTTCTTTCTACTACTGTGAGCAGAGTACTTTTCTCCTGGGAGAAGTGCTCAGGCTCATTGATTGTGTGTTAAATGTGCTACTAGCTACAGGTATCAGTAGTTAGGATTGTCGTAATGTGCGAATGTAAATAATGTGCAAATGTAAATAATGTGCAGAGAGTATATTTATTTTTGTACTTATTTATTCATATTTCCCCCTCCAAGGTTGTTCCCTTTTCCCCCTTCACATTTTTTGACTTTGGGATGCCCTTGCTCTTGGGCGAAAGAGCCATTTTTTCTAAATTTCTCAGTTGGGGACCAGCTGAGGTTTAGGGGGGAGAGTGAGTGTAGCGCCCCCATAGTGAATAGGTGCCAGGAAGAGCTGGAGACTACAGGAAGGAACACCCCTTGGTTACCCCTCCCTTTTGTTTCCAGAAGGCTCTGGAAAAGGGGATGGAAAAGTAGGTGGGACTTTCTGAGGTATGTTAAGGAGCCCTGACCAATCCCCAACCTGGATTGGCAGGGCGCACGCCTCCTTAAATACTGTGATCTGCCCAGCTGGGGGGAGGAGAGTGTCAAGTGGAAGAGTGGAGAAGTAACAGAGGTTGCTGTGGCCTCACCTGAGAGCCCCCAGTCTGGGGGGTGACTTTGAGGCCTGGTGGCTCAGGTGCAGTCAAGAGTGGAGATAGATCCTGGAGCAGCACAAGGGAGCAGGAGAGCGACAGAGAGGCTGCAGGATAGGCTCTTTAAAGGATCCACTGGTGTGGTGAGTGACAGACCTTGGGAGCTGGAGAAGAGGGCTGGAGCAGTCTGGGAGGAGACTGTGAACGGTCTGTGGAAGGTGAAGGAGCCAGTCAGGGGAGCAATGTCACTGGACAGTAAGGTAGGCCGGAGTGGCCTGGAAGAGAATGGGCTGGGAGCTGTAGTCCATCAAGACCTGGCTAGCACAGTTGTACTTAGCTACACTCTGAGGGCCCGTGGCCTTACAATCTGAGGGCCCATGGCCCTTGCCTGTAATGGGCGGTCCTGAGGTCCTGCTGGCAAAAGTGCAGGCCTCACGATGTGCTAGCCAGGGTGGAGGAAGATGTAATGGAGGCCTGATAAATTTTCCTTCAGGCCTAACAGTGAAGAAGCAAGTGTTGTGCAGGAGAGAAGTGAAGGAGTGTGTATATGGTGGTGTAAATAGACTGGTCCTGTATCATTGATCTTTGGGCATTCCACAGTCATCCCTACCCTATCCAAGTTTATTCCCTCAATGAAACAATAAACGCAAAGTACTGTTCCGTGACTCCGGATGCAAGTAAAAGTGTGTGATTGAGAGCAGAGTGACAGGTGAACCACATCTACCAGCCACCCCTAACGGGGGCATTGGCTGCTCACGTATGCGCATTTATACTAGCCAAACGTCTCACAGGAATTCCCTGACAATTACATATATGAAGGCAGCAAGTTTGAAGTCAACTTTCACTACAGCTTTCACAAGCCCATTAGACATCCTCTAGATAGGTTCGGTGTGTATGCTACAGATCAAAGATTGATTAGGTGAATGCTTCCAGAAATATTTACCATGCCCCTTGCAAAGCATCCTCTCAATGTGGAGGCCATGTGGCTTAGTGCAGTTTAATAGATGTGCACGCTTGCTGACCCCCACTTTCCTAGCTACCCAGACTGCATGCCCGGATAGTAGTTTGTCATGGAGTTTTTGGGAGGACCTCATGCTGTTTGAGGTTTTTTTTTTATCTGAAAGGGCCAGTACACTATTTTTACACATATACTGTACAATTTTTTAAATGATGTGGCTTACCTCTAAATATTCATAAAATATCCTTACTCAGGGATGCCAGGCATGCAGACAGGGTGGCCAGGAAAGGGGGACAGCTATCACATAGTCCTCCCTCCTGAATTAGACCAAGCCACATACCGTCAACATTAGGAGGGCGTCCTGCTAGATATTTGCATACTTACCCTTGTAAATGATAAAGGGTGCATAATAATCGTTCACTCATTCACAAACAAAATGAAAAGTAAATAAAAACATAAACACAAATTGTCCTCTAATGTAAATCCATAGCCAATCACAGCATCCAGTGATCTAGATTCACGTCAGTTATGATAAGCTATTGGTCATCTATCTGTATGTGCTGCAGCCCTACCATTAAATAGAAGTCTTAAAAAATAATCTATGGTCTATATGTTATAATAAATCATATATCAATAAATCCTTTAATAATATATATTAATAAATCATGCAAATTTATACTTATTGAAAATAATAAGCACACAACCTCAACATCTACCAATGTTGATCTACGATGAGTCATTGGTAGAGTTGAGCGGACACCTGGATGTTCGGGTTCGGCGGGTTCGACCGAACTTCACGAAAAAGTTCTGGTTTGGTACCGAACTTGACCCGAACTTTACCCCGGACCCCGAACCCCATTGAAGTCAATGGGGAACCAAACTTTTCAGCACAAAAATGGCTGTAAAAAAGTCCTGGAAAGTGCTAGAGGGCTGCAAAAGAAAGTAAAATGGGGGTAGGAGTAGGACAAGTGCCTTACAAAAAAATGGGGATAGGGAAAATAACTTAAAATCAAATAAAAAAAAAAAATGGGAAGGGGGGTGGATGTGGAGTAGGAGCCTAGAGGTTGACTAGGCCGTGACCATGGCAGTGTAGGTGGAAGTGGCAGTGGTGAAGGAGGAGGAGGTAACCAACACTTTCTGTTGTTTGTTTGTTTTTTTTTCTAATTGGGGTAGCCCCCAAAATATTGAGGCATATTAAAAAAAACAAGTATACCAATGGCTGTGTGAGGCCGGTCTAATCTGTCCCTTACAGCAACAGCAGGGGAACCTGACCCTATAGGAGTAGGCGAAGATTTTAGAACAATAATCTGTCCCTTACAGCACCAGCAGGAACCTCTCCCTTTAGAACTAGGAGATGATTAAAGATTTCCCTCTCCAAGGACGACCACGACATTCCCTGTCTAATAACAAGATTTTA
>BLSH010271018.1:729700-753474 GCA_018402905.1 Glandirana rugosa | reverse complement strand
TTTTAGCAGACTCTGGTCGGTGGGCCTGTCGACGACGTTGTTAGCCAAACGTATTTGACAGTCTTTGGTAGAGTCCCTTCGAGTAGACGTACGAACAGTAGGAGTAGCCCCTGACTTCAAGCAGTAGTATTGGCTGAACTCACACGTTTACGAGTGTAAGCTACCAAAGACCGTGAAATCTCTCCACAAGAGAAGTGCCTATTTAGGGCCAAAAGTGACATCTCCCGTCTACAGTCTGTCGCACATACCTCAACACACCCACTCGCCAAACGACTACAGTTACAACACCTAGCTCACCGGGTACCAATAGCCACCCGTATACTTCATTGTCCATAGCATACGCCTGCCCATACCATATGCCCACCGATAACCATGGGCCACTCGATCCACAACATTGACATCAGCAAACCGCTCACCCACACAACTCCATACACGCTGTCTGACATCTGCCCTCTACAGTGAAAACCGGGATTTATCCGTGAAGAGAACACCTCTCTAAAGTGCCAGAAACCATCGAATGTGAGCATTTGCACACTCAAGTCGGTTATGATGACGAACTTCAGTCCCCGATGAGGATGACAAGCATGCAGATGAGCTTCCCTGAGATGGTTTCTGACAGTTTATGCAAACCGATTGTTGCAGCAGCTGTCCGGGTGGCTGGTCTCAGACGATTTTGGAGGTGAAGATGCTGGATGTGGAGGTCCTGGGCTGGTGTGGTTACATGTGGTCTGCGGTTATGAGGCCGGTTGGATGTACTGCCAAATTCTCTGAAATGCATTTGGAGTCAGCTTATGGTAGAGAAATGCACATTCAATTCAAGGGCAACAGCTCTGGTGTACATTCCTGCAGTTAGCATGCCAATTGCACGCTCCCTCAAAACTTGCGACATCTGTGGCATTGTGCTGTGTGATAAAACTGCACATTTTAGAGTGGCCTTTCATATGCCACATGTGTGAGGTGGATGGATTATCTCATCAAAGGAGAAGTGCTCACAGATTTAGACAGATTTGTGAACAATATTTGAGAGAAATAGCCTTTTGTGTACATATAAAAGGTCGTAGATCTTTGAGTTCAGCTCATGATAAATAGGGGCAAACGCAAAAGTGTTGCCTTTATAATTTTGCTCAGTATATACTGTATATATATATACAGTATCTCACAAAAGTGAGGACACCCCTCACATTTTTGTAAATATTTTATTATATCTTTTCATGTGACAACACTGAAGAAATTACACTTTGCTACAATGTAAAGTAGTGAGTGTACAGCTTGTATAACAGTGTAAATTTTCTGTCCCCTTAAAATAACTCAACACACAGCCATTAATGTCTAAATCGCTGGCAACAAAAGTGAGTACACCCCTAAGTAAAAATGTCCAAATTGGGCCCAAGGTGTCAATATTTTGTCTGGCCACCATTATTTTACAGCACTACCTTAACCCTTTTGGGCATGTAGTTCACCAGAGCTTCACAGGTTGCCACAGGAGTCTTCTTCCACTCCTCCATGACGACATCATGGAGCTGGTGGATGTTAGAGACCTTGCGTTCTTCCACCTTCCATTTGAGGATGCCCCACAGATGCTCAATAGGGTTTAGGTCTGGAGACATGCTTGGCCAGTCCATCACCTTTACCCTCAGCTTCTTTAGCAAGGCAGTGGTCATCTTGGAGGTATGTTTGGGGTCATTATCATGTTGGAATACTGCCCTTTAGCCCAGTCTCCGAAGGGAGGGGATCATGCTCTGCTTCAGTATGCCACAGTACATGTTGGCATTCATGGTTCTCTCAATGAACCGTAGCTCCCCAGTGACAGCAGCACTCATGCAGCCCCAGACCATGCCACTCCCACCGCCATGCTTGACTGTAGGCAAGACACACTTGTCTTTGTACTCCTCACCTGGTTGCCCCCATCTGAACCAAATAAGTTTAACTTGATTTTATCAGACCACAGGACATGGTTCCAGTAATCCATGTCCTTAGTCTGCTTGTCTTCAGCAAACTGTTTGCAGACTTTCTTGTGCATCATCTTTAGACAAAGCTTCCTTGCGGGATGACAGCCATGCAGACCAATTTGATGCAGTGTGTGGCGTATGGTCTGAGCACTGACAGGCTGACCCCCCGCCCCTTGAACCTCTGTAGCAATGCTGGCAGCACTCATATATCTATTTCCCAAACACAACCTCTGAATATGACGCTGAGCACAAGCACTCAACTTCTTTGGTCAACCATGGTGAGGCCTGTTCTGAGTGAAACCTGGCCTATTAAACGCTGTATGGTCTTCTGATCCTCAGAGAGTTTGTTGCCATGAGGTGTCATGTTGAACTTCAAGTGACCAGTATGAGAGAGTGAGAGCAATAACACCAAATTTAACACACCTGCTCCCCATTTACACCTGAGACCCTGTAACACTAATGAGTCACATGACACAGAGGAGGGAAAATGGCTAACTGGTCCCAATTTGGACATTTTCACTTAGGGGTGTACTCACTTTGTTGCCAGCGGTTCAGACACTAATGGAGTGTGTTGAATTATTTTGAGGTGACAGCAAATTTACACTGTTATACAAGCTGTACACTCACTACTTTACATTGTAGCAAAGCTTCATTTCTTCAGTGTTGCCACATAAAAAGATAGAATAAAATATTTACAAAAATGTGAGGAGTGTACTCATTTTTGTGAGATAATGTATATATATATATATACTGTACAATAAAGAATAAGGATACCAAAACATTTTTACTATGCATTGCTTTGCGCTAACACACTTTGCACGTGTGAAACCACAACACATGTTAAAGTACCCTAAGCACATTAGCGGGTTGAAGTATCATTCATTTTGAAGGGCACTTCAATGCACTAAGACAGCACAGCTCAGATGCACAATCATCGCAGCGCACAATATTGTTATGTAGTGCACTACCGAGTGTTGTGGTGCACTACGTCAGAAAGAATACTTCACATTTTTTTTTTGGTATGCTCTTGTGCCTTATGCAACACAAATGCATGCATAACAGTCCGTATTCCCATCGCACATGTTCCTGGAATGAGCTCTCAGAGGTACTGAGTGTTGCAGCGACCACCAGCTGGATACTAGAGCATACACGACAGAATCATCACATGTCTGATGAAGGGGTCCTGCGAGACTCTGAAATGCTGCACTACACTGTTTGTGATGTGATCTTTCTTTGATAAAAAAACATTTGGACGCAATTGAAGATCCTCGGTGTGCTGGCAAATGAATGCGTGACGCAACACACATTAATGCGCATACATTATTTCAGTTTACAAGAATAGCAAAGTGTAAATGAGTTTTTATGTAAAAAAATTAATAAATAAATATTAAACAAAAGTAAATAAATAAATTGATATGTTCCCCCTGGGCCTTCTTTTACATCTTTTGGAAAAATATCAAATTTTAGATGCTGAAAGGTGTTCTTTATTACTGGGAAGCCATTGTATTTGTATTTTTATTTCATTTTTAAATTGCAATTGTCCTTTATGCCTTGATTGCTCAAAAGTATTTATTCAATTAGTTACATGTACATTTTTAAGCAGAAAACTTGTTACAATCAACCTTCCCTTTTTAGGCCCCTTTCACACGGACGGCTGTTCTGCCGTTGCTAAATGCAAGCCAGATACCAGACTCCAAAGCACAACGATTACTTGCATTTGTACATTCCGAGTAAATGAGTGGTTGGGTGGGTGAATGTTTTTTCATTTCTTCAAGTAAGCGATCAAAATATTGTTCAAAAGGGGGATATTGCTGAGTACGGCGTGTTCGACTGGTGGTGGAGGAAGTTGAACTACCAAGGACTCTCCTATCAATATTTGCCTGTAAATAGAATGACAATACATTAGGTTTCTCTACAAATACGTCACTACACCAACACCAGCTGCCATTTTTGAATAGGTAGGCGAGAAGTGGTTTGGTGATGGAGGTTTTGACACGGAAAAAAACATACCACAGGTGCTTGAGAGGGTGCTTGACTTTCATTTGGAGAAACTGGCTCCGCAGGCTCGATAATTTCTTGGCTTGCGTCAGGATCATTTCCATTGTCCGTTGACACACTTGCACGCCTTGTTCTTGCTGGAACACTTGACACAGTTCTAGGTAAAAATGAAAGCATACCACAATATTTATTTTTGTTTAGAATAGCCTCAAACATACACTGAAGGATGAGACTCTACCTATAGCTGGGAGACTGTTAGAAAAAGAGGGCAATATTATCCATATATGACACAAAAATGTATGTTACTGCAGCGATACTTATGGACGCATCTCATTGGTGCGCCTCAAAAACGACAAAGCCTCTGCACGGGGGTTAGGCCTACGACGCGTCACTGGTGCTCCACCTTTATCAAGTAGTTCTTACTTGTAGCGGTCATGTAGAGACCTCCACCTTGTATTAATCTCTTTTCCTACAATAAACCACATATCACATATCAATGGAGCATTCAATAAGCATAGCAAACAATTACCTAAGGGAAATGCATTTGCTAAGGTGGGGTTGCTATGGGCAATTGCTATGCACACATACATAGTTGCACTCACCTCTGTTTTCCTGCTCACTTGTAGTCATATTATCCCAGTTAGGTGTCACAAATTTGTATACTTCTTCCCATTTTAACCTCTTCATGACTCTGTCCGAGTATCCTGGCCATTCAGGGTCCCATAACTCTGGGCGATTGTTGACCAAGGCTATTATGGCCTCATGGGAGATATCACGGGCCGCCATGTCTCCTCTCTCCAGAACACACTCCCTTTCAACTTCCTGTGTCATTTCCCAGGTATACTTGTTGTTTCTGATGTGCTTCCTGTTTTTTATTTTTAATTCGCCGCTGCTATCTGCAGGTGACACAAAGCACTGTGATTACCTGCTTTTATCTACAGTTATGTGCAGATAGCTGCGCTACATTGTTCCTGGATGCATTCAAATCCATTTTTTCTAATCGAACGAAATTGTCTGTAATGAAACCGTTGCTAAAAGCAGAGTGTGAATGGGGCCATAGGAAAGCATTGTCACAGTATAGCTGCGGTAGATAACTTCATCTATCAGCAGCTAAAAGCTGGATTCTATCTGTCCATGTGAAAGGGGCCTTAGACCTGTCACCAGATTAGCCGAAAGGAGAAGCGATCCTATTGGCTGCAGAGGAGGAGGCACAGGGGAAGCCACCATGAAGCACCAGGAGCAGATGCCGCCCGAAGGAAGCGCTGCAGCAACCTAGATGGGGTAAGTGCGGACCTGCCGACCGACTGGGGAGGGGTAGGGATGCCTGTGATCCAACCAACCGACCCGGGGGAGGGGATAGCATCGGGTGGATTGTTTACTACCCCCCAAAAAATATACCACCATCCGCCACTGATTGTTACCTTAGAACATGAAGTGGGTTAGTGGCAGAATCACCAGATGAAAATAGGTGAAAATAAATGCAGCCACGACATCTAAGGAATGGTAAATAACAATATATTACTTTTTGGTTTTCGTGTTTAGATATTTAACTTAGATTTAAATCTTAGATATATAACTGTCCATGGGATGTGCAGCACCAGAATATACAGATACTGTTGTAATTACTATCTTAGAATGACAACAGTGAAATATATCCTGAACTCATTTTGGTATGACAGCAAGTAGCCAGTATCTTAAATGCCAGAATGCTAAATTGTAATAGGATTGTAGCTTTAAGTGAAAATATCCTCAAACAAAGAAGTTAGCCCAACCAAGCATCATGTGTTGTACCTCCAGGGCTGCATCCTACCTGTTAATGGTGTTATCTCACAGGTAGTGGTTGAAGGACTTAGAAGCACAGCTGAATGGTTTTCACGCCAGGCCTGTAAATTAGACCACAACATTAGCATTCATGCCTTAAGGGCCTGCTGCTTCGTTTATTACATACCAGCTACCTGTTTTCTACCTTTTTTTACAATGACAAACAGCTCAATCAATCCCACATGCAAAATCTATAAATTAAGAAATCTTTACGTCCATAGCACAGCCTGTTTGCGGTTTCTGTAAAACAAAAAAATACAATTTAAATTTTACTTATCTTTCTCAAATCTGTAGAGTTCTGTTTTTTGTCATTTCAGTGGCTTAATCAAAAACTAGGACTGCATTTTTTTAGATGCACAATTCTAAGCCTAAATAATTCCTAATTATTGATCTGTTTGTTCTATGCCCTGCCCAAGCTACTGCTGCAAAAATGTAATAGAGATTTTTCTGCTTGGTCCGCTGCAGGACACTGAAACCCACTGCCTCCTCTTCCTGGGCAAAATGACAGAACTTTTGTAAATAATTTAGCTTTTTTATTCTTCATGTTGGAAAAAAAACATAGTTGAAACTATTTCCTGAGCTGCTTTGTGCTCAGTCTGTAACCTATTCAAGTTAGTATTAGTATTGGTCTGCGGAAGTCTATGGAAACTGATGCGTGTCATTTTTTCTGTCTTTTTTTTAAGGCCAGTTTGCAAGCTTAGGGGAAAAAGGGCACAGGGAGCTGGGAAACTTCAATGGAGATGTGTATCAATGCAAGAAAAAAGCAGTGAGCAGCTATTTTAAGGCTGCATTCACACAGGGGCGACCCGACTTCGGCGTGACTTTGCTAGGCGATTTCAGCGCGACTTTCAGCACGACTTCAACGCGATTTCAGGGACTTGAGGCGACTTTACAACATGACTTTTGCCAGGCGACTTTGCCTTGACCAATCAGAGAAGGGAGGGGGGTTGCCTAAAAATAAATTCTATTCTTTATACTGTAAAGTTGCTTCCATGTAGATGGGGATCCGACTTGGAGGCATCTTCTATGGGCACAAGTCAGATAGAAGTCGCCTCCAAGTAGTAAAGGAACCTTTTCTGAAGTCGCTCCGACTTCAGTAGTGTACATTAAGATGGCTCCCATTCATTTCAATGGGATTTCAAATGTCAAGCGACTTGAGGTGACTTCAGGCGACTCAAGTCGGAGCGCAAGTCGCCCCTGTGTGAATGGGCATTCAAAGGTATAAATGTGACCCAGATTCGACCAACAGTGGGCTAAAGTCCGCTGTCTGCTGACATCACTCAACCGGTCCGGGATCTGGAGATCTTGACTTTAATGTCAGGATCCACCCAGATACCTAGACTGGCAGGTGGCTCAGCCTCTCAGTGTGCCATGGGTGACTGGGCCAGCCTCTCCCTCTCCCTCCACAGCCTGGCACTCCAGTGAGCGCTGGAAGGGCAGAGCAGAGGGCCGGTGACTGACGTCATTGCTCACTGAAGACTGAGAACTGAGTGATCAGCGGTCTTTGATTGCTCAGTTCTTGGTCTTAGAAGTGGCAGGGAACATGTGCAGCATCAGACTGATGCTGCATCCACCTAGGTGAGTATGAATGTTTGTTTGTTTTTTTATATTCCTGCACTTCTCTTTTAAATAACATTTTTTAGGGGATGCCTTCAATGTGCATATGGATTAGCACTCCTGTACAGAGGCAAAGCAAAGGTGACATTTACAAAGAAAAAAATACAATTTAAATTGCCAATAAATTACATTTCCCGACTGCTTTGTTATGCTTGTAAAAAAGAAGTGGCCAGGGATTCCCTTCAATAGCTATACCATCTATGTATATATTGGTATAAACTATAAGAAAGGGAACCCACAAAATAATTAATTGGAGATATTTTTTTTTCTTTCAAAACTGATGCCAGACCCCACAAACCATACCAGGCCACATGCTCTTAAAAGGAGAGGGTATCTTGGCCAATATTTTATCAATTACATCAGCCAAAATACAGCATCCCCTTTTTTGCATTCAGCTGCTGACTTTGGAAATGTCATTCATGATAAGAGCCTCTCAGTCAGGTTGGTGTGTTTTGCTCTTTGGCGGGTTGGCAGGCATTGTTCATTGTGCTAAATATGGTTCTACATCATTGGGTGACATAATTATGGATGGATTTACACAGTGAGACAAGTTTTTTTTTTTTTTTTTTATGGGGGGGGGGGTTATTTTTAATAAAGAACTGTGTTGCATGTTTACTTTGGATCTTTTTTGTGAATGAGGATTGAGGGGATCTATGTACCCTTTACTCATTCATACATAAGAGAGTCCGGATATCTGGTTGACCCCCTTTTTATAAATTGGGGCTTCCAGATTCTGGTAAGTTCCCCCCCAAGCAGATCCCCACATCCACTGGGCTGGAGATTTGTGAATGATGGCCTTGCCCCATCAACATGGGGACAAGGTTCTTTGCTGTGGGCCTCTTAAAGGGTTGTTCCACATTTACCAGAAGACTGCCTGCAAGGAGCCTCTGTAGATAAAAAGACTGTGCAGCAATCATATAAGTTAAATAATGCCATTACTATAGGTGTAGTGCATTTAGGTACAGTACCTCATGAAGCCTGACCTAAAAACTCTCAGGACATTGCTAAGCGAGGCCCAGCTAGTACTGTTCACCTTCACAATGACAAGAGCGAGTTCTCAAACTCTGAGCTCAGAGCTGCTGCATTAGGGAAGAAAACTTGCACATGAGGGGGTTTAAATCAGAGAAAAAGCTCACTCATCTTATGGTGAAGGTAAACATTAACAGCTGGACCTCTCTTAGCAACAACCGAGGAGTTTTCAGGTCAGGCTTCATGGGATACATAAATGGCATACACTTATAGCAAGGGCATTATTCCATGTTGGTCAATGCTACAGCTTGTTTTCATCTACAGATGTAGCGCTTACCCCCGTAGGACCGGCTGAGTTTGAAGATATAATTTACTACTCTGACAGTACAACCCTTTGCTCGCTCGTATCTTCAGTTGTCTAGGGGTATATCGAAAGAAGTTGAACACCAATCACTTTTCTGATGCTTAAACAGGATAACTTTTATTCTTCACACAAGAACAAGGAGAGAGGGGTAGGGAGCTCAGGACACCCTTTCAGCGACAATCAAAAATATGAATAGGCAGACAGACTCTCAGGCAAAAATACAGTGAGACAGCATAACAGGCCGCAGCCTCTTCTGAACACTCTGACACGTGGCTGTCTCACTTAGCAACCCCAAAAACGAACGTTACACTTGCGGATCTGTAGAACTCCCTCTTAGTTCCCTAAACTTCAGTGGATCCCAATTTAGCAACAACAGAATGTACTCACAAACATGTAGAACTCTCTCACAGTTCTCTTGGGCTTGTAGAACTCTCTCACAGTTCTCTGGGCTTAAGTGGATGCTGACATAGAAATGAACAGAGTACACTCACGGGTCCATGGAACTCTCTCAGTCCCCTTACTGAAGCAGATCCTGGGCAGGCGCACCACAACACTTTACATCTTCCGGACAGGCATGGGTCTCCTGGCATCCGAGACTCCTGAATAGGCCTAAGGACTCAGGCCTGGCTGCCATGAGGCTTCTGTACCGCAGGCCCCTCCCAGCGAACTGGGAGAGCGACTGGGGCCTACCCCAGAGGAGCTGGGCTGGACTCTCACCGACGACTGCCGCTACTGCCCCGATCACATGACTTCCTCCCCATATATGGTCTCTTCCCACCTACCCACAATGCACTTGCACCGAGTGGATTGGCTAGGAAAAGAATGAGATCATTCCAGAATGTTCTGGAATATTATGACTTATCTCACCCATGTCTTAGGCAGCAGTGCCACCTACTGACATAGTGGAGAAGTACACTGAAAGGAAGAAATCAGTAATCAGTGAACTACAAATTACAGCAAGACTAGTAGTGTCTTGCAAATATATTTTGCCTAACAGCCTAACAAATTTAGCACCCCGCTACACAGACATCGCTTATCTCCATGGGTAGTATTTTAGTAAAGGTGGACTATGCATTTAAGTTACCCTCCCCATGTTGAGGCAGGTGACCTAGTATGGCTCAGGAGGAGAAAAGAGGTGCATGCTTGCTGCTCCTCCCTTTTATGGACATGCTGCATGCTTAGATGAGGGTCTGGTAAAGATTTTGAGCGGAACCTTAACATTGATGTTGAGCAATTCAAATTTGCATATGATCACGTTGATTAGTTAAAAACAGTTTTTGAAAAAAAAAAAAAACGCTCAACTCAACTCAACTGTTTTCATGTTACAAGATCTTTAGTCTTTAATAATATATAAACAAACTCCAGCATTCCGGGTTGCCAGTGGGAGAATCCCCTTTGGTGCCACTGCCCCCAAAAGGGATGACAAACTATAGCAGCCATCTCCTCCTCACTGCACTCTGAGCATTGACTATACTGTGCAATCTGATGGAATTCCGAGAGCAGTCTGAGTAGGAGTTGGCTGCAGTGGCACAGAAGCTCTTAGGCAGTCTGTCATCCCTAAGACAGCAGTGGCTGGAGGAAGGGATGACACCTCCCTCAGGGTTCTGCTTTCACATGAGTGTCTGGGGTAGGCTGCTGTACTGGGCAGTGTAGAGTGGCAAAAGCTGAGGTGTGTCGGTCAGTGGAGGGGAAAGTTCAGGTCAAGTGTTTGTGTTGGCAGAGGACCATCTGCATACATCCCCTGTGCAATCACTCAACCCCCTGGCAATGTCAGTCAGCCACCCAACCACACACTGCACCTGCACCCTCTTTTCCTGCTCCCACCACCCAACACGCCTGCACCTCCCTTTTCTCAAGCCTATCACTCCTATACCCCCATTCTCCCAAAACTTACTGATACTGCACCTCCTTCTCTTAGCTCACACCATGCAAACCATTGAGCTTGTTCTTGAATGAAGGGACTGAAAGTGTGCTATTTTCAGGATTACCAGGTAAGCATAACTTAAAAAAAAAAAAAACGAATGCAACCTACAAGGCTCATAAGCTGCAATATTAGATGAGGAATGATATGCTGCAATATGTGACATTTTTGTTTTCTATTTTAGATACAGTATGCTTTAATGAACCCAATATTTAAATTTAAATAAAATGTAATTCCTTAGAAAAATAACACACATAGCCGATTGAAGCCATAGACATCTGTTATTTATTGCTTGATTCTTGTAATTTTGGCAGGACTGCATGATGATCAGGCTGAATGTGGAATACATCAAAAACCACCAATAACTTCTATTATCCAGGCAGTGTTTAGGTCAATTCATTGTAAAGGTAAATTTGTTTCCTAATGTCTAATCCACTAATGTGCAAAGAAAGTAGGCAATCAGTCCATGGAAAGTAAATAATACTATCTACTACAATAGGCTGCCTGTAAACAATAGAGGTTTAGTTATTATTTGAACCCGGAGACAGGCGGAATAGGTCACTGCAAATTTAGTAAAAATCAAACTAATAGTGTAAAATTGCAGTGTCATTTTAGAATTATTTGCCTTTAATTTATCTTAAAGTGAATCTGTCATTTTGACCCATTTAGGAAAGAAAGCAAGGTTTAGCTCCTGACCACCCCCTACTGCTGATTCTTACCTTCCCTGTGCTAGACCTAGTGGTCTGCTGGGACCTTGAGTTAAAACCCTGTGTAAGGTCTGTGCCAGAGTTCACTCAGACTCCAAGCACTGCATCATGACAGGTGGACAAAAGGTACTAAAACGGCTCCCTCATGGATATAACAACCCTCAAGAAGGAGTGTTGGAATGTTGAGCTGCCATTCAAAAATAATAGCACCTCAAAACAGCACTTTTCATTGACATGCTTTCCTATAAAGTACAATAAAATGTGCATTTTAATGCATGTTACCCTAACGCAGTGGTCTGGGCCCTCAAAGTTTTGCTAGGTGGACAGAGCAGAGGGGTTGTCTAATGAGAGCATCAACAGGAGGGAAGAGGACTGTCAAAGAAACTTGTCACTTTGTCCTAAAGGGGTAAAAATACATTTGTACTTTAATTTCAAAGTAAAAATGGAATCATTTTCAGTCTCAGAGACTATGAAATTTGCATATAAAAAGCGAACAAAAAAAATGCATGCATACATATCCCATTATGATAGGCCGCTACGGGCAGGAATACTGTTTTCCCTGGTTCCAGTTTCACAAATATTTATTTATTACAGCCATATACAGTATATAGCAACAAACAACAATAACAAATTACAAAGCAGTCCCTGCCTTCAAGGAACTTATGGTCCACAGTTCTTACGGCGCATACACACTAGGGCCAATTTTGGCAGAGCCAATTAACCCACCATTTGTAGTGTGGGAGGAAACACACACAAGCAAACTCTACACAGATTGCATCCTGGCGGAGTTTCCCGAGCCCCAGCGCTGCAAGGCAGAAGTGCTAACCATTAAGTCATTCTATTGTGTCTTTTGAGGGTTAAAATGTACTAAAATAAACAAATAGATAGATGTGTAGACTCCCCACCTTGCATCTGACCTCCCTTTTCACATCCCTCCACACAGAGTAATTTTCTGAGCATCTAAGCATATGTATAAAAAGTGAAATCAAATGAGTGACTCAGATTTGACATAAATGCTGAGGTAACAGTGAAGCGCTGTCCTCTACTGAAGGACGACACCTTGTCTAGATAAAGCCTTGTAAATGTTCCCCTGTAAAACTTAGCATTCCCTGCACCTACCCATCATGTATATTTATAGCTGCATTAATAATGTTCTTCAAAAGGACTTATGTTACCAAACCATACATTAAATACACCTTCCTAAAAATAGATATTCCCAAGAGTAACAAACTAAGAAATAGAGATATGCAAAAAAAAAAAAAAAATTAAAAGCAGACATATTTCATGCAAAACAAAAAAACAGTATGCATTTGGCGTGATTATGAGTAATAGAAAATTATATTTAGTCATTTGGAATCCTTGCTATGTTTCTGTTTGTTGCCCTATTTCAATCTGCTTCAAATTAATCAGCCCTGTTTTGTTTAAATATATCGATGTACATTGGCCTGAAAAAAACGGAGACAAACAAGGTTTCTAGCCACAAGCTAAATGTGGTCAATGCATTTTGTTTGTGTGAGGGATCTGTTGCTACGCAGCTATGTGAGGACATTAATCTTGTAGATTGATACACCTACAATGGGATCCTTCTCTTGAGGTGGTGAAAGATTAGAGGAAAATATACAGTATAGGAAAACGTTACTATTCTCGCTTTCTTTTTCATCATTATTGTTATTATTACTGTTAATATCATAAATAATATTATTCTTTTTAAAAGAAAGATTAAAAATCTGTAAAATAAGTAAAAGTAATAGGGATGGGAGAATGGTAGTATCCATCGGATTTACAACGTCTCCCATAGACAGACAGATCTTGATTGATTTTAAGATCCACCAAATTTTTTACTGATCACCAAGCATCCAAAGGAGCCATAACATCCGATACTGACTAGGAGATTATGTGATGTACAAAAGACATAAGGACCACTTTATTAATGAATAATTATTTAAAAGAGTAAAAGAGAAGCATGGAGTTTTTTTCCCAATCAGCCGCCCCCTGCTGGCTCTAACACTGAGCAATCAAAGACCGCTGATTGCCCGGTTCTCACAGCTTCCGGAGCAGAGAGCTGCAGACTGTCAGTTACCGGCTCTCTGCTCTGCCCCCCCCCGCTCATTGGGGTGCTGGGCTGTGGAGGGGGCGGGAGCGACCGGCTCAGGCTCCTAGCGGCACACTGAGAGGTTAAGCCGGGTGCTAGTCCGGGCAAGTGGGTAGATCTCAACTTCATTGTCGCAATCTTGCCAGAGCCTGGACCGGCACTGTGACATCAGCTGACAGTGGGCTTCAGCCTGCTGTCTGCTGAAAATGGGTCACAAGAGTGCAAAACAAACGAACTTTGGCATTACTTTTCCTTTAACCAGTAGAGATCCGTGCTATAGCCGAAAGACGGCTTCAGCGTGGATCACAGTTGCCAGGGGAACGTCCATGGACATCCACCCCTTTGCACGCTCCCGGCGCATACTCACAGATGGTGGTGGTGCACACGGTCGACGCATGCTGCGCGGGCATGCCCGCGGGTAACGCGGACTCGATGTCCGCTCGTGACCCGCGATCACCTGTCAGAGCGGCAGAACGGGGAACCCCCAATGTAAAAATGGTGGTTCTCCGTTCTGTGAGAGGGGACATAACAGATCTACTGATCCCTGTCACTGGGATCAGTTAGATCTGTTATGTCCCCGCCAGCCCCACCCCCTCACAGTTAGAACACACCCAGGGAACACTGTTAACCCCTTCACTGCCCCCTTAGTGTTAACCCCTTCACTGCCAATGACATTTATACAGTAATCAGTGGACATTTAAATTTCTGATCGCTGTATAAATGTCATTGGTCCCAAAAAAGTGTCAAAAATGTCCGACATGTCCGCCCCAATATCAAAGTCCCGATAAAAATTGCAGATCGCCGCCACTACTAGTAAAAAAAAAATAATAAAAACGCCATAAGTCAATTCCCATAGTCTGCAGACGCGATAACTTTTGCGCAAACCAAGCAATATACGCCGGTTGCGATTTTTTTTCTTACCAAAAATATGTAGAAGAATATATATCGGCCCAACCCGATGAATATTTTTTTTTTTTTTTTTTGGATTTGTATTATAGCAAAAAGTAAAAAATATTGTTCTTTTTTCAAAATCTTCGCACTTTGTTTGTTCATAGCACAAAAAATAAAAACCGCCGAGGTGATCAAATACCACCAAAAGAAAGCTCTATTTGTGGGAAAAAAATGATAAAAATTTAGTTTGGGTACAAGGTTGCACGACCGCGCAATTGTCATTCAAAATGCGACAGCGCTGAAAGCCTAAAATTGGTCTGGGCAGGATGGGGGGTTAAGTGCCCAGTAAGCAAGAGGTTAAGGAAAATAAATATTAAAACACCCAGTCACATAGATCTTTAGGATGTTGACAATTATTAAAGCTGACAGATATAAAAAACATGCATGCATGCAGTTCTGTAATCACTAATACAACATTATATATATTTTAAATGCAAATAGTGGTTCCAGATCTGATCTGTTTTTAGCCTTTGCTGTCTATGCACAGTAGTGCTGCAAAATGAGATGAAGAAGTAGTAAAAAAAATACAGATTAATCTATGTGTTGGCAGGAAGCATGCTGATATAAAGAGAAAGTAGAGTAACAGAGAGATGAGTTTATCACCATGCTGCTTCTCCTTTCATTGTACAGTCAAAGGGGTGGGTCCAGGATGACTTGGCTCAGAAGACATTGGCTGAATGATGCTGACCATCTGACTGAGGACATCTACTGGCGGATGGGCGGCACAGTGGTGTAATGGATAGCACTTTCGCCTGGCAGCAAAAGGGTCACTGGTTCAAATTCCAACTACCTGCCTGGAGTTTGCATGTTCTCCCTGTGCCTGCGTGGGTTTCCTCCAGATACTCTGGTTTCCTCCCACACTCCAAAGACGTATGCTGGTAGGTAAATTAGATCCTGTCTAAATTGGCCCTAGTATATGTATGAATGTGAGTTAGGGACCATAGATTGTAATTTCCTTGAGGGTAGGGACTGATGTGAATGTACAATATATATGTAAAGCAATGCGTAAAATTGACCGCGCTATATAAGTACCTGAAATAAATAAAAAGTACTGTGGGGAAAATCTCTGTATTGAAGATGAATATTGCAGTGGTTCAATTATTTCATCTTTTTTTGGTTGGAGTTCTGCTTTAATACACCTGCAGCATTAGAAGGCATGTCTTTTCATCTGTCAATCATCATGATCCCTGATTATTCTTAGCAACATAAGTCACTTCTGCTTGCAAATGCCAGGTACTGCAAAAAAAAAAAAAAAAAAGATTGGCAAAAGTAACACAAATACAATTTTTATCTTAATGTTGATATAAAACTGATGCCTACAATCTCATGTAAGCTTCAAAATATTAAACTATTTTTAAAAGTTGTTTTCAATCTTTTGAAACCTACAACTTTCTTTCAAATATATGATGATCCTGTCATGTAAATCTTTATTAGAATACTTCCTATTAAGAGAACTTTGCATAGTCACATGCGCTGCGCTGCGCTGCGCTGCGCTGCGCTGCACTGCAAGCGGTCATGCTGATTCAAGTTGTGCAGTTGTTTGTTGTAGCTACTTCACTGGCATAAATTGCCCCATCTGATTCATTTGCAAGCAGTAATGGTAACATTTCTCTAGGATTTACTTCTCTAAGTCTATTCAAATATTTCAAACATTACTGAGCCCTGATGAAGTATGGAAAATCTTTTGTCCCTGAAACGTGCTGGATGTCTTGTGAATCATTAATGGAGAAGTATGGATTAATAAAAAGCAAACATACCTCCCTACTGCGCATTGGTTTGATGCTGTAGCTGTCCTCTGCCAGCTTTAAGCCCGAGAACCGATTGATCACATTACCACTGATCGCTCAGTTCTCTGTCTTCCCAGAGCAGAAGGTGATGACTGTCAATCACTGCCCTCCTGGACCTCACTGGAGCACTAAGCTGGGGAAGAGGGTGAGAGCAGTTAGCTCAGGCTCTCAGCAGCATGCTGAGAGGCTGAGACAGCTGCAGGTCAGGCATCTGGGTGGATCTCAACATTATTGTTGAAATCCTTCCAAAGCCTGGACTGGCTCTGTGACATCTGCCAAAAGCGGTCTTTAGCCCACTGTCAGCTGGTTCTTTGTCACAGGAGAGCACAAGTAAGTACGCTCTTGTTACCCACAAGAGAAGTATGGCCAAAAACACTTTGGCCATACTTCTTTTTTAAACCTGTTTTGGACTCTTTTATGAACTTAGTTTGGCACCTTTTTTGGGTTATCCACATTGTGCAAGCTTGATGCATCACTGTCACAATCAGAAAGCTAGTCCAGAGTAATGATGTGTAGACAGTGCTGGAGCAAGTGCATGTAGACAGGAAGCAGACAAGAAGAAGACAAATTAGACAATTAGACAAAAAAAAGGTGTTAATAGTATTTTTTTCAACTGTTTATGATACATTGAGCTTTAGCAAATTAAGGGTGCATTCACACTGGGCATGGATGAACTGAACCATTTGTGATTTTGGTTCCATCCCCTCCCTCTTCCATCACTCTCCCGCTGGTCTGCACTCACACTGGACTATAAGCAAGTGTTTCCCAGCACACTTACATCATCACCTTTGCCAACTAGACCAGAGTGATCCTTGCTTCTGATCAATGGAGAGTTCTGTGCTAAGGCACCTCTTTCAAATGGTCCTGAGCATAGTCCACTTAACTGATCTCAGCCACAGTTTGGAGCACTCGCACTACACAAATGAAGTGGACCAAGGAGTTGAAATAGGCACGGTTAAAACTGTTAATGTGAGTGCACGTAAATATCATCCAGTTAGGGTTTACATCTAATTTAACTTTAAAACTTCTCAGGCATAGTGGTTACTTGTCCCAGCACCATTTTAAAACTCATTGGCTTCTGCAAACTCCCCTCGACACTAGTGCTGGAACTGTCAGTTGTTATTGACAGCTAGTAGGTGCAGCGGGGAGCAGAGAGATAACATCTCTCACGCCCGCACCCCATTACTGCTCTCTTTCCCTCAACACTGACCACATTCTCATCCTCATCTGGTGACAATGGCAAGTGACATCCTCATCTGGTGGCACTGACAGACAATGGCAAGTGACATCCTCATCTAGTGGCAGGCAGCGTGGCAAGGGACATCCTCATGTTGTGGCAGGCAGCGTGGTAAAGAGGCATCCTCATCTGATGGCAGGCAATGGCAAGTGGCATCCTCATATAGTGGCAGGCAGTGGGGCAAGTGGCATCCTCATCTGGTGGCAGGCAGCATGGCAAGTGGCATCCTCATATGATGGCAGGCAATGGCAAGTGGCATCCTAATCTAGTGGCAGGCAGTGTGGTAAGTGACATCCTCATCTGGTGGCAGGCAGAATGGCAAATAACAATCCACATCTGGTGGCAGGCAATGGCAAGTGACATCCTCATCTGGTGGCAGGCAGAATGGCAAGTGACAATCCACATCTGGTGGCAGGCAATGGCAAGTGGTATCCTCATCTGGTGGCAGGCAATGGCAAGTGGCATCCTCATCTGAGGCAGGCAGAATGGCAAGTGACAATGCACAGCTGGTGGCAGGAAGTGTGGCAAGTGGCATCCTCATCTGGTGGCAGACAACATGGCAAGTGAGAATCTCATCTGGTGGCAGGCAGAATGGCAAGTGACAATTCACATCTGGTGGCAGGAAGTGTTGCAAGTAGCACCCTCATCTGGTGGCAGGCAGCATGGCAAGTGACAATCCTCATATGGTGGCAGGCAGAATGGCAAGTGACAATCCTCATCTGGTGGCAGGCAGAATGGCAAGTGACAATCCTCATCTGGTGCAGGCAGAATGGCAAGTGACAATCCTCATCTGGTGCAGGCAGAATGGCAAGTGACAATCCACATCTGGTGGCAGGCAGCGTGGTAAGTGGCAAATCCTCATCTGGTGGCAGGCAGCGTGGCAAGTGACAATCCTCATCTGGTGGCAGGCGACATGGCAAGTGACACACTTGGGACTACCACTAATTCTGCATTATGGTGAGTTGAACTATTTCATTTTATATTACAATGCAATAATGGAAATAATGCGCTTCAATCATCCTGACAACATAACAACCATGACTGAAGCTCCAACACCAACCATTGCCCCAACAAATTGCCTGTGAAAAATCGCTTACCCCCCTTCCCCCACGCACATTCCCCCTCAGACCTCAAGCAGCCGGTCCCCAGTGCAAAAAGGTTGGGGACCACTGAACTAGAGGACCACTGGCTGGGGAGCACAATGGACTTCCAGCTAAAAAAAAGGATTTTTATTTCATGTTGTTTGGCCACCTACTTCTGACACTCTTTAGACTGCACAATCATATCCTTAATGACAGGATGGCGTTAATACACTAGTAGCATTTCTCTCTAGACCTCTTCAGCTTCATCCACTAGCACTAGTCTTTGCAAGCTTTATCCACTGATGCAAGCCTATCAAAAAAACATAATGCTCAGTTCAGGAAGTGAAAGGTGGTATCAACACTGTGAGTCACCCCAAGGTGACATAGTCAATACCAGGCCAAGATCAATGACTGTGGAGCATGAGCAAAACTTCACTAGGAGGTGGCTATGGTCAACACTTTCCTGAATTTAAACCTGTATGCCTTTTCGTGTTATACGCTATATATGCTTACAGTATATTATTGTGAAGAAAAGGAGGGGAGAAAGGGAATGACAGTAAGCCTATGGGAACAGAAATTATAAGTCCTGCCCTGATAAAAATGCTTACCAGCGTGTTTTAAAAACATCTCTACAGGTACTGGTAGAAACTTTATTGGTGTAGTGTATCTATGAAATACAACTGTTGCGCAACTTTCTTGAAAATGGTGCAATTAAGATATCCGTGTAATTGGAAACCTAAATTTGCAATTCAAAGTAACTGGCCTTAATAATGCAGATCCGCAAGCAAAAAACATTTTAACGCCTAGGTTTAACGGCCAAAATCTAACACCACTTACTGCTCACCAAAGCGTAATGGACACAGTCTCGCACATACCGCTGTTCACCAAAATTTTGCCGACAGAATCAAAGACATAATGAGCATTATTTAAAGGGTATGATAATCTCATTGCTGTTTATGGTGATGCATTCACACATATTCCATACCCATAAATGTTAAACTCAGATTTTTAAATTAACTTTGACTTCTGAAATCAAAATACTCTACATTTTATATGGCAAAAAACAACAAATAAACCTATATATATATATATATATATATATATATATACTTGGAGAGTGGGGAGGGGTAGAGGAAGGAAAAGACCAATTTTAGAGTCAAGGTCTACCTGAAGTAGCCAAGAATACTTTTTCATGAGGGTGTATGCACAATTATAAAAATAATATTAACTATTCAATCTTAAAGGAGAAGTAGAGCAAAAGCTTTTTTGGACCTACTTTCCCTGGTGATCACAAAATTGCTCTTTGCTCTGCACTTTTGTGATCCTTATTCGGCCAACAGCAGGCTAAAGCCTGCTGTCGGTTGACTTCACTCAACCGGTCCAGATTCTGGAGAGATCCCAACTTTAATGTCAGGATCCAACCAGATGCCTGGACCAGCAGCTGCCTCAGCCTGTGCCCTCTGCACAGCCTGGTGCAATTTAGACAAACAGCTAAATTTACAACTGAAAATAAAAAATTAAATATACAATATATATATACAGTATCTCACAAAAGTGCGTACACCCCTCACATTTTTGTAAATATTTTATTATATCTTTTCATGTGACAACACTGAAGAAATGACACTTTGCTACAATGTAAAGTAGTGAGCGTACAGCTTGTAGAACAGTGTAAATTTGCTGTCCCCTCAAAACAACTCAACACACAGCCATTAATGTCTATACCGCTGGCAACAAAAGTGAGTACACCCCTAAGTGAAAATGCCCAAATTGGTCCCAAAGTGTCAATATTTTGTGTGGCCACCATTATTTTCCAGCACTGCGTGACCCTCTTGGGCATGGAGTTCACCAGAGCTTCACAGGTTGCCACTGGAGTCCTCTTCCACTCCTTCATGACAACATCACGGAGCTGGTGGATGTTAGAGACCTTGCGCTCCTCCACCTTCCATTTGAGGATGCCCTTCAGATGCTCAATAGGGTTAAGGTGTGGAGACATGCTTGGCCAGTCCATCACCTTTACCCTCATCTTCTTTTGCAAGGCAGTGGTCATGTTTGGGGTCGTTATCATGTTGTAATACTGCCCTGCGGCCCAGTCTCCGAAGGGAGGGGATCATGCTCTGCTTCAGTATGACACAGTACATGTTGGCATTCATGGTTCCCTCAATGAACTGTAGTTCCCCAGTGCCGGCAGCATTCATGCAGCCCCAGACCATGACAATCACACCACAATGCTTGACTGTAGGCAAGACACACTTGTCTTTGTACTCTTAGCTTGGTTGCCGCCACACACGCTTGACACCATCTGAACCAAATAAGTTTATCTTGGTCTCATCAGACCACAGGACATGGTTCCAATAATCCATGTCCTTAGTCTGCTTGTCTTCAGGAAACTGTTTGCGGGCTTTCTTGTGCATCATCTTTAGAAGAGGCTTCCTTCTGGGATGACCAATTTGATGCCGTGTGTGGCGTATGGTCTAAGTACTGACAGGCTGACCCCCCCACCCCTTCAACCTCTGCAGTAATGCTGGCAGCACCCATACGTCTATTTCCCAAAGACAACCTCTGGATATGATGCTGAGCACATGTACTCAACTTCTTTGGTCGACCATGGCGAGGCCTGTTCTGAGTGGAACCTGTCCTGTTAAACTGCTGTATGGTCTAGGCCACTGTGCTGCAGCCCAGTTTCATGGTCTTGGCAGTCTTCTTATAGCCTAGGTCATCTTTATGTAGAGCAACAATTCTTTTTTTCAGATCCTCAGAGAGTTCTTTGCCATGTTGAACTTCCAGTGACCAGTATGAGAATGCGAGAGCAATAATACCAAATGTAACACACCTGCTCCCCATTCACACCTGAGACCTTGTGACACTAACGAGTCACATGAAACCGGGGAGGGAAAATGGCTAAATGGGTACAATTTGGACATTTTCACTTAGCGGTGTACTCACTTTTGTTGTCAGCGATTTAGACATTAATGGCTGTGTGTTGAGTTATTTTGAGGGGACAGCAAATTTACACTGTTATACAAGTTGTACACTCACTATTTTACATTGTAGCAAAATGTAATTTCTTCAGTGTTTTCACATGAAAAGATGTAATAAAATATTTATAAAAATGTGAGGGGTGTACTCACTTTTGTGAGATACGGTGTATATATATATATTTGCAATGGTATACACATTGTTTTACCTGCAAAAATATTTGCAGTCCTGTTCAGTCAGTGAGGTGGGTGATCTCACTTTACACCACTGCAATTAAAGCAACCCTTATCCCTGTGCTTTCTCATCCTGTCAGCAAGGTCCTTTTGTTGTACTGATACCACTGTGCAATGCAGTAGGCCCTAAAGGGAATATTTACTAAAACTGGAGTACTCAGAATCTGGCGCAGCTGTGTATGGTAGCCAATCCGCTTCTAACTTCTGCTTGTCCAATTAAGCTTTGACAACAAAACCTGGAAGTTTCTATGCAGAGCTGCATCAAATTTTTCAAGCGCCGGTTTTAGTAAATCTCCCCTTAATTGTGTTACAATGTTCCTCCTTACTCTTCCAGACCTGATACGTTGGGGTTTTTTTAAATTATTATTATTATACAGGATTTATAAAGCACAAACAGTCTGCACAGCACTTTACAGAATTACAATACTATAATATTGAAAATACTGTACATGTATTTAGAAAAACATGTTAGTATTTTGTTAAATGAATGCATATAACATATTTTGCATCTGTCTCAAAAGCTTTAATAAAGTAGTACAAAAGGCTTTGATTTTTTTTTTACTTAAAAGAGAAGTATGGTGTTTTTTTTTTAAGAATCATACTCACCTAAGTGGATGCAGCATTGGTCCAATGCTGCATCCGTCCCCTGGTGCCTCTAAGACTGAGAACCGAGTGATTGAGCACCGCCGATCACTCAGTTCTCATAGCTCCGTGAGCAGAGAGCTGCTGACTGTTGCTCATTGGAGTGCTGGGCTGTGGAGGGGGCGGGGACGAACAGGTCAAGCTCTCAGCGGCTCACTGAGAGGCTCAGCCGGGTGTCAGTCCAGAGATCTGGTAGATCCCGACTTCGTGGTCATGATGACGAGGAGCCTGGACCGACTTCTGTGACATCAGCAGAGAACAGACTTCAGCCCATTCTCTTCTGAAAATGGGTCACAAGAGTGCAAAATGAACTGCACTCCTCTGATCCACAGGAGAAGTACAGCCAAACAAGCTTTGTCTGTACTTCTCCTTTAATGCACTGCTAGAAAGCAGTAAAACATGTCCCAGTATATCTAAAATCCCCAGTATAACTACAGGGTGGGCCATTTATATGGATACACCTTAATAAAATGGGAATGGTTGGTAATATTAACTTCCTGTTTGTGGCACATTAGTATATGTGAGGGGGGAAACTTTTCAAGATGGGTGGTGACCATGGCGGCCATTTTGAAGTCGGCCATTTTGAATCCAACTTTTGTTTTTTCAATAGCAAGAGGGTCATGTGACACATCAAACTTATTGGGAATTTCACAAGAAAACAATGGTGTGCTTGGTTTTAACGTAACTTTATTCTTTCATGAGTTATTTACAAGTTTCTGACCACATATAAAATGTGTTCAATGTGCTGCCCATTGTGTTGGATTGTCAATGCAACCCTCTTCTCCCACTCTTCACACACTGATAGCAACACCGCAGGAGAAATGCTAGCACAGGCTTCCAGTATCCGTAGTTTCAGGTGCTGCACATCTCGTATCTTCACAGCATAGGCAAATGCCTTCAGATGACCCCAAAGATAAAAGTCTAAGGGGGTCAGATTGGGAGACCTTGGGGGCCATTCAACTGGCCCACGACGACCAATCCACTTTCCAGGAAACTGTTCATCTAGGAATGCTCGGACCTGACACCCATAATGTGGTGGTGCACCATGTGTAAGGGACTCAAAAAGGTCGTTCTACCACGTGGTGGTGTAATACCCACAGTCCAGGCTCGTAAGGATCTACTTGTCAAAGGACCTTTCACCTAACCAGCAGCACCCGGTCAACTTACCGGGGGTTCCAGAGGGTTAGACTGGGGGAATCTGAAAATAGAAACCCCAGTAGACTTCCGTAAACGGATACGACACTTCTATGCTCTACACGTCGTGGACTTTGATGCCTATGACCTTCGGACACGATCGTAAAGAGGACGCCACAACGATAGTCACACACTTCTCACCCTCTTCTCCCAACGTAACTGTTAGGTTGTGTTACCCGTCGTGTAACTTGTGTAAAATATACACCAGTCTTTGAACATTTATTGAGTACT
>BLSH010271018.1:704641-728368 GCA_018402905.1 Glandirana rugosa | reverse complement strand
TCAATCAGTCCAACTTTTTTCTGTGTTCAGGTAGATCAAGTTGGTTTTTGTTTATTTTTTTATTTTATTTTGTCTTTTTAATATATATTGGTGTGTTAGGAAGTGGGTGTCAACTAGGTCTCCTTCCGTTTTTTTCAGGGTCGTGTCGCACTAGGTTAAACGATATCGCCCCCTTTTTTAAGGAAGGACTAGGGGGGTCTCCGTTAGTCTAAGAGGGACCTAGTTGAATGGATTTTTACAATCATGGGTCAATATAATAAATGTAATTCCTTTCTTAGGTCCGGAAAAAATTTCGTTACATTACACAGGACAAGGTGTATTACACCGGACAACGGGATGAGGGGGGGGGGGCGGAAGGGGTATATGGGTACTTCAATGAAAAAAGTCCGTGGTAAAGTAACTTCATGGGTATATGGGGAAGGCGGGGGGGGGGGAGTAGGGCAACAGGCCACATTATGTGGAACAGGACACATTACATTGCTTTAAAAAAGGCCTGGATTCTTTCCTTAATGTAAATAATATAACTGGGTACTAACATTTTTAGGTAAGTTGATCCAGGGAGAATCTGATTGCCTCTGGGGGGATCAGGAAGGAATTTTTTCCCCCGCTATAGCAAATTGGATCACGCTGTGCTGGGACTTTTTTTGCCTTCCTCTGGATCAACTGTGGGTGAAGGATTGTGTGGTTATATATAATTTTTCTGTTTTATTTTATTTTTTTATTTGTTTTTGGTTGAACTAGATGGACTTGTGTCTTTTTTCAACCTGACTAACTATGTAACTATGTACATGGGAACAGGGTACATTACATGAGGACAGGGCACATTACATGAGAGCAGGTTATATTACGTGGGATTAAGGCACATTACGTGGGAGCAGGGCACATTGCATGGGATCAGGGCACGTTAAGTGGGAGCAGGACACATTACATGACGCAGGTCACATCACATGGGGGCAGGGCACATTATGTGAGAGCAGGGCATACAATGTGGGAGCAGGGCACGTTACGTGGGAGCAGGGCACAATAAATGGGAGTATGGCACATTATGTGGAGGCAGAGCATATTAATTGGGTGCAGGGCACATTTTGTGGGAGCAGAGCATATTAAATGGGAGCAGGGCACATTATATGACAGCAGGGCACATTATTAGACACAACAGAGCAGATTATGGGGCCCAGATCAAAACATTCAGGCCTGCTTTCACACTCAGGCCTGACTAAATTTTACCTCACCTGGCAAACCCTGTTAGAAAAACCACCTATTCTATGGGGGCTCTACACATGGGAGCAGAGTACATTACAATGGGGGAAGGGCACATTACATGAGGGCAGGGAACATTATGTGGGAGCAGTGCACATTACATGGGAGCAGGGCACATTATGGGACACAGCAGGCAGGTCACGGAGCACGAAGCAGGGCAAATTATGGGGAATCCAGTGGGGCACGTTACATGGGTTCCAAACAGTATTGATTTCCTTTACATGCACAGCATGGCAGGGAAGTGGCTGTGATCAGTCATCTTGTGGTATGCTGTTCCTCACCGGCTCCTCCTCCCCTCCAATCCATTCCAGGTGATGTTACATACAAGTACCTGGGATGGACAGGAAGGGAGGAGGGGCCGATGAGGAATAGTGGAGAAGCTCCATGCTTGCCTGCACTGCTCTGCATGTAGAGGATGTGATCTACCCATCAGCTGCCTTCGACTGATGGGTAGAACGAGACAGAACCCCTGGGGTGCTCTTGTGGAATCCCAATTGTTAAACACTGGTCTAGTCACAGGCTAGGGCGGGTGCAAGATGCCCTGGCCTCAGATAAAGTGGGTTAAAGTATGCTGGCTATCAAACCGAGGTAATCTAGTGGCAGATAAAAAAAAAACTTGAAGTGGTTCTTCTAATCACCTTTAATGGCCTATTTATTTTTATCTTGTCATTTTTGACTGGGCTTCTGCTTTAATTAGTAATTGCTGATATATATACTTTGAAACAACTTGCACTGAATTTTGAGCAGTAGCGCAAGTTCCTTAAGAACTAGTTCTGGCCAGCTCTGTAGATCATTTAAAAAAAGAACTAGATGCATTCTTAAATGCACATAATATAACTGGATATTAACATTTATAGGTAATAACACCAAGGATTGTCCCTTGAGCCATTAAATATAAGATTGCCTCCTGGGGGATCAGGAAGGAATTTTTTTCGCCCGCTGGAGCAAATTGGATCATGCTTTATCTGAATTTTTTGCCTTCCTCTGGATCAGCTGTGTGCATAGCATTGTGTATATGGAGATTTTCTGTTTGTTTTTTTTTTTCTTTTGGTTGAACTAGATGGGCTTATACCTTTTTTCAATCTGACTAACTATGTAACTATGGGGTTGATTTACTGAAACTGGAGAGCGTAAAATCTGGTGCAGCTGTGCATGATAGCCAATCAGCTTCTAACTTCAGCATGCTCAATTTCGCTTTGACAAAAAAAATGGAAGCTTATTGGTTTATATGCAGAGCTGCACCAGATTTTGCACTGCCTCCCCCCGATGATGTCATCCGTGTTGAAACACATAGGGTGGAGCCTACAATGTTGACGTCATCATTCACGCATATTAATAAAAGGTCCGATTATGATCTATCTAGCCCTTAGGAATGCCATCATGTTACATGCCTGTGAAGCCTGTTGGCTGAACTTTTACTGTGAGTGTGCATTTTTAACTTTTCTAATAAATTTGACCATCATGTTATACTTCTCATGTCTTACCTTTGAGAAATTGTGGCTGCATTTCCTTAACTGGCTTGGCAGAGGAGACATATTGGTTGATGGGAGATCTTAACCCCTTAAAGTGGTTGTCAACTCGTGACAACCACTTTAACCTTTAGTTAAGCCTATGATAAGGCTTACTTGTAGGTGCCCTGCATATCTCCTAAACCTGCACGGTTCAGGAGATATGCAGTGTAATAGCTGTGCCGACATCATTTCGACACATGCACAGTGAAGAAACGGCCTCCGTGCCGTTTCTTCACTGTGATCATGCCGTGACTGGGGGCTCTCGCGCGCATGCGCGGTAGTGATGTCACGCGACTCCGGGCAATCACAGAGCCTGAAATAGTGTCCCCAGAAGGAAGAGAGGCAGAAGTTGGATGCTTCCAGCACAGGGGACATACTTCTCATGTCTTACCTTTGAGAAATTGTGGCTGCATTTCCTTAACTGGCTTGGCAGAGGAGACATACTGGTTGATGGGAGATCTTAACCCCTTAAAGTGGTTGTCAACTCGTGACAACCACTTTAACCTTTAGTTAAGCCTATGATAAGGCTTACTTGTAGGTGCCCTGCATATCTCCTAAACCTGCACGGTTCAGGAGATATGCAGTGTAATAGCTGTGCCGACATCATTTCGACACATGCACAGTGAAGAAACGGCCTCCGTGCCGTTTCTTCACTGTGATCATGCCGTGACTGGGGGCTCTCGCGCGCATGCGCGGTAGTGATGTCACGCGACTCCGGGCAATCACAGAGCCTGAAATAGTGTCCCCAGAAGGAAGAGAGGCAGAAGTTGGATGCTTCCAGCACAGGGGACATACTTCTCATGTCTTACCTTTGAGAAATTGTGGCTGCATTTCCTTAACTGGCTTGGCAGAGGAGACATACTGGTTGATGGGAGATCTTAACCCCTTAAAGTGGTTGTCAACTCGTGACAACCACTTTAACCTTTAGTTAAGCCTATGATAAGGCTTACTTGTAGGTGCCCTGCATATCTCCTAAACCTGCACGGTTCAGGAGATATGCAGTGTAATAGCTGTGCCGACATCATTTCGACACATGCACAGTGAAGAAACGGCCTCCGTGCCGTTTCTTCACTGTGATCATGCCGTGACTGGGGGCTCTCGCGCGCATGCGCGGTAGTGATGTCACGCGACTCCAGGCAGTCACAGAGCCTGAAATAGTGTCCCCAGAAGGAAGAGAGGCAGAAGTTGGATGCTTCCAGCACAGGGGACATTGCTGGACGTCGCAGGTTTCGTTTGCAGGTAAGTGACACATAATGGGCTACTATGCGATGCATAGTAGCCCATTATGCATCTACATTGCAGGGCAATGTAGAGGAAGTAAACCCAATCTGGATCTGGTAAGGAGCTGCAGTATAAATGCTTTGGATGCTTTGAATGCAATCACACATTCCTTTCCAATCACTTGATGTCTTGTTCGATTGTGAAGACTTTTTTTTTTTTTTTTAATTTTACTTTTTTTTTACACTTTTTATGAACTTTATAGGACACTGTTGAGTTATTGTATTGGACTTATGTTTCTTCACTGAGGTCTTGGATTTATAAGGGAATTATATATATTTGCACATGTTTATATTTTTTTTCAGCATATATATTTATTTTGAAATTTTATAGTGCTGCACTTTCCTCTATACATGATTGATTTCTATGCAGAGCGGCACCAGATTTTGCACCGTCCAGTTTTAGTAAATCAACCCATATGTAACTATCTCACAGAAACCGTTCACAAAACATTGGCAAAATGTGCCTTTTCATGGTACATTATTCTATCCTATTCAAAACTGCTAATAAAACTAGCAAGTTTTTTTTCTGAAGAGACATTGTATATTTTAATGCTTAAAGCAGAACTAAACCTTCCCATCCCTTACAGCCAAGGAAGCTGCCATCTTGGCCTCTGTTTGATCTGAAGTTGCCATGCACCTATACATATGATCAGTTATTATGACATCATCCATTTGATGGTTTGACAGCTTGGTTGACAATACACGCAAATGTGACAGTTCTCATCATGGCATGCCTAGAATGTAACTTTTCCTGAAACAGTCACATTGATGGGTTTTGTTCTGCTTTAAGTAAAATTTGAAAATATTCATACTTGGTTATTGCATATCAATCAATGTTGTATGCTCCCAGAAAATTCTCCTGCTCCCATTTGGCCTAGTCACTAATTCTTATACAAAACTCTCTAGTGCTTTTCAGATTTAATAAGATATAACAATATTTATCAAAATGCTAATTTCTGGGAAATGTGAGTTCATTTTACAGCTTAGATTTTATATTAAATCTCACTGTGTTTCTCTACCGACAAGTTGTAATCATATTTCATTTTTTTATACAGTTTTCAGGAAACCTGACAGCATGATGTACTTACTGTGTAACTTGCACATAGATGCAAACTAATAGAATATACATTCCTTATACTGGGAATTATTTACTAAGGGAGTCATCATTATTTGGATTGTGTGAAGTTTGTGTACACTTCAAACAGAAGCATTGCTTAAAGACAATTCAAATCTAAAGATTCTCATTTCTAAGTGAGGACAGGTTTGTTGGGCAAATGTAAAACTGTATAAAATTACCATACAATGAAAATTAATGACATAATGAATAATTGTGATTTTTTATATTGTGCCAATGTGGCATGGTTTTGCCTCCATAAATCTTTATTATACTTACCAACATGAAATTATTACCCATGTAATATCCCCAGTGATAAAGTGAACCATTGCTTTTTTACAAACTTTAGTCCAAATCAAACGTTTGCACAATATCCTTTAGATTTACCATCAACTATATAATGCAAAGGCTTACCTGATTGCATATAAGTTAAATTGAGTTCAGGTAGGCACAGAGATTGTACAATCAAATTGTCACATGTGTGGTCCACTTAAGATAAATGGAATTACATCCATATTCTGCTATATTTTGAGTCAACCAGCCTTTGTTCGTGGCTTCCTTGCCTTATTTATCTTCACTATGGAGAATTACAGTAATTTCTGTACCTTCAGCAGCAGCCGAAGCCTCTGAGGACAGAAGTGATAATTTACACATCTCTATCCATAACCTAAACATTATAGCACTGGATGTTAAAGGAGGAGAACAAAAGACAGAGGAATTAGATAAGGAAATCCCTTGTAGACTTTGTTAATGATTCATAATCAGCTAATAAGCTCATCTCTGAAAGAATAATGATCCACGGGCCTGTTTGCTCATTTATCACTATGTTTTACAACCAGGGCCTAGAAAGCTAATTAAGTCCCACAATCATTACAAAAGGATTCCTTTTAATATAGGTACAATGAGGCTTCTGGGGCTACTGGCAAGTTTTATCTGGAGACTGCGAAGAAAGGTTTTACTTAACACTGTGGTCTCCTGTGATGAACAGTCTCAGCATTGGTGTTCAACTTGTAGATGGGATCACTATACACATATTTTCTGCTTCTAATTCTCATGGAAATTCCAGTGGGGACAAGAGGTTTCTCATACACTGTATGCTAACTGTTAGGTGCATTAAGGCCATATTTAGGGTGCATCTTGAAATGTTTGCAAGGCCAAAGCATGAAACGCCAGCAACAGCTCTGGAAGCAATAAGGTTTTCTTTACAACCTTTCCCTAGAGCAGCAAGAAATGAGGCACTACAAACAACATACCACCACAGTTACAGTTTGTGCTTACTTTTACCTTGTCTGGCTACCATTACAAGACTAAGGGCTCAAAGTAGACTTAAACCCAAGCTGGATGACATTTAATCACGTTAAGTCCACCCTATAGCAGTTTTACTGCTGAAGGGCAGCACCTGTGTGCCAGATCGTGCATATATATACGTGATCCGACACTTCTGGGTAGGGGGCGCACATGCGCGCCGTCGCTGGCTCGCTTTCAGTGTGATTACACACAGAGGAAGCCGACCGGCAGGTGCAGGGTACTCCGCCACCTGACAATTATCAGGCAGAGACACAGAACTGCGTTCTGCTTATGTAAATAAGACAGATTGCCATTCTGACAGGAGGGAAGGAATGGCATTTGTGTCCCTGCAAAGCTAGCAATAAATTCCATTTCTTCCCCTAGTAAAATCACCTCCTCCACTACACTGAAACATTATCTAGGCTCACAGTTAACCCTTTGATCACCCCTGATGTTAACCCCTTCCCAGCCAGTGTCATTAGTACAGTGACATTGCAAATTTTTAGCACTGATCCCTGTATTAGTGTCACTGGTCCCCAAAAAGTGTCAAAAGCGTCAGTTAGTGTCAGAATGTCCGTCGCAATATCGCAGTCCCATTATAGTTTGCTGTTCACCATTATTACTAGTAAAAAAAAAATAAACAAAAATATCCTATAGTTTGTAGACGCTATAACATTTTCAGAAACCAATCAATATGCTCTTATTGGGATTTTTTACAAAAAATATGTAGCAGAATACATATTGGCCTAATTTTATAAAGAAATTAGTTTTTTCTTTCAATAGGTTTTTTATTGTTTTTCCAAAGGAATTAGAAGCAAAACAATACAGGCAGATCATAGATGATAGTAACATTTGATACAGCAAAACAACATAGGTCAAGATCTGGAACAGACTTGATGGACCGTATGATTCTTACTGTTATATCTTGAGGGTTCCTCTTTAAGATTTATTACCCCTATCTGCTACATAGAGATTAGGGTTTAGGCTTTGACCCAGGCACCCCATATGGGATCAAACTGTGCTCTACCCACTGCCCTTTTTACCCTTGACAAATCGAGTACCTCAAAGAAGAGGACCTCAGATCGGGGGCCATCAAGATTATGATCTTAAAAAATTCAGTTAGGAGGAGAAGAAGAAGAGAAGAGGGTGAGAAGATAGAAGAGAATATTGTTGCCTGTCAAATGCTAGCGATAAGTCTCAGCAAAGAAGGGTTAGAAAGGGAAGATCCCACAAACCAAACTCCAGGACCAGACTGATTCATTTTTGAGCTGGGAGCCCAGGTATAATGGGCAGACCCACATAGGCTGCCCAGGGTTCCCAGATGGCTTCAAATTTCAGAATTGTGTCTGTGAGAGAGTCATTATCCATGATATTTTACGTTTAGCAGCCGCAAGGGACACTCTCGGTTGTTTCCAAGCCTTTGCAATGGTCAATTTGGCTCCTAATAGAATAAAGTGGATTCATTTTTGGGTGCTTTTAGGCATTTTGGGTAGATCGGCATTTAGAAGAGAGATTTTTTGATTTGATGATTGGTTACCCTGGCTATCAATTGGAAGATTTTTCTCCAGTAAGATCTAATCATGGGACATTCCCACCATATGTGGGATATTGAACCTCTCAGTTGGCACCCTCTGAAGCATAATGGGCTTGCTGAGGGAAACATAGCCACTAGTCTCAGGGGAGTTAAATACCACCCGGTCATTATTTTGATGCTAGCTTCCATCAGTGGGATACTAATTATACCTTTGAAAGATCTGAAAAATGATGTAAGAAACTTGTTTTTTTACATTTTTTGTTGGATGTGTAATATAGCAGAAAGTAAAAAATATATATATTTTTTTCAAAATTGGCAGTCTTTTTTTGTTAATAGCGCAAATAAAAAAATGCAGAGGTCAAATACTACCAAAAGAAAGCTCTATTTGTGGGCAAAAATGATATACATTTTTTTTGGGAGCAGCATTGCATGACCGCACAATTGACCAGTTAACCACATGCCTACTGGGCACTTTTACCCCCTTCCTGCCCAGGCCAATTTTTACCTTTCAGTCACATTTTGAATGACAATTGTGCGGTCATGCAACACTGTACCTAAACAAAATTTTTATAATTTTTTTCACACAAATAGAGCTTTCTTTTTATGGTGTTTAAACACCTCTGGGTTTTTAATTTTTCCCTAAATAAATTAAAAAGGACCAAAAATTAAAAAAAAATAAAAAAACAACCTTTTTTATTGTTATAAAACAGGCAATTTTTCTCTTCACTGATATGCGCTAATAAGGCTGCACTGAAGTGCACTGATAGGCTGCACTGATGAGGTGGCACTGATGGGCATTGATTGGCACTCATAGGCTGCATTGCTGGGCACTGATGAGACGACACTGGTGGGCACTGATGAGGAGGCACTGATGAGGCTGCACTGATGGGTGCCACTGAAAGGCACTGATGGGTGGCACTGATAGGTGGCACTGATGGGCACTCATAGATGGCACTGATAGGCAGCACTGATGGGCGACACTGATAGGTGGCACTGATGGGCACTGATAAGTGGTACTGATTGGCACTGGTAGGTGACACTAATAGATGACACTAATGAGGAGGCACTGATGGGCACTGATTGGCAGCACTGGTGGGCACTGATTGGCAACACTGGTGGGAACTGTTGGGGCTGCAGTGATAATCAGGATACTGATAATCAGTGCCCTGATTATCAGTGTACTTGTCCCTTTTTCCCACAAGCCATTTATTGTCTCTCTTCTCCTCTCCTCATGCTGTCAGCATGAGGAAAGGAATACTGATAACCGGCTTCTTTACATTGTGATAAACTGTGATTGGACACAGCTGATCATGTGGTAAAGAGCTGCTGATTGGCTCTTTACCTCAATCTGGGATCGGCAGTGACCAGAGGACAATGCGATCACAGAGCGTGCTGCCCGCACACCACAGCAGGCGTGATCATGGGAGGATGTCATATGACTCCCTCCCAGAACTGGCCGGCCACACTGTAGCTGTCATTTGGCTATAGCACGGTCGGCCAGTGAATAAAGTAACGGAGTGCAGCATCACAAAAATGGCCTGGTAATGAAGGGGGATAAATCTTCCCGGAGGTCAAATAATTGCCATTTTCTTTGTAAAATACTGTTTCACTTTTTTACATCAATTTTTTTTCACCTCAATGCTACTTATCTCCTCCAGATTTTTCAGTCATTTCTTGTCTACATGCTCATTTTCCAGCATTGGCTGAATATCATTGCTCCGGACCAAATTCCTGATAGTGATAGCAGTAGGGGGTTGATTTACTAAAGGTAAATAGACTGTGCAGTTTGCAGGTGCAGTTTCACTTTGCAAGTGCAATAGTTGCAGTGCTTAGCCAATGAGGGGAAGTTCTGCTGACTTCCATCATCCAATCGGGTACAAGCAAAAATGCAGTTTTTTTAACTGCTTCCCTCCTGCGTCATTGTAAAATGACAGAGGGAGGGAAGTACTATTGTTCTGGGAGAACGTCATATGACATCCTCCTGAGAACAGGCCGCGCTCTGGCGCGCTCTGGCGCGATCTGTCACCCGCTGCATCCACCAGACACTGCGGGTGACTGATCACTATACCATCCAGCTGCCAGTATCATGTGATCGCTGTAACCAATCACATGCCAGTTGAAAAACAATGAATGACTCCCTTTCATGCCATTCATTGTATACAATTGCGTTGCTACCTGTGATTGGTTACAGTGATCACATGGTACAGACAGGACCAATCACAAACCATTTGTACCATGTGATTAGCTGTGTTCAATCACAGCTAATCACAACAATAGACAGTGTGTATACACTGTCATTCAGTAGAAATATTTGCTTACAGAAGTGAAATTCACAGCTATAAGCAAGTAAAATATGTAAAAAAAAATCCTGATCAACTCCCAAGAGTGGTACAGTGTTTCTATGATGTAATTGCTGTATTGCTCTGGCCACAGTATGTAAAACAAATGTAAAGAAAATAAAAAAATAAACAAAAAAAGAAAAATATTGTAAAATAATGAAAAAAATATATTTTTTTAACATACTGTCACCAATCAGAGTACCTGGTCACTGCCAAACCAGTTATATGATGACGCTGTACTGCACTGTTGACAGTATGTAAAAAAAAAAAATTCTTAATTTTCCAAAAAATGTGACAAAAGTTACAACTTCAAAAAAGGTGCCTGGCCTCTTACTAAATACTTCAGTCTGTCCACTTTCCAAAAAAATGTAATTTGGGGGTATTTGTACTGCCCTAGCCTCAAGAAATTAGAAGTACCGTCAGTACATCAGGATTGATCAATTTTCAGATACACAGTATATACCATAGTTTTTGGACTCTATAACTTTCCTATAGACTAAGTAATATACACTGATTTGGCTTATTTTCACCAGCGAAAGCAGAATACAGAACGCAGCAGAATACAGTTTGACCTAAATTTATGAAGAAAGATTATTTATTTGTAAAGTTTTGTAACAAAAACACTACATTTTTACCTTTTCATTGTTTATTTAGCTAAAAAAAAAAACAGTGGTGATTAAATACGACCAAAGGAAACTCTATTTGTGTGAAAAAAAGTTAGAAATTTCATATGGGTAAAGTGTTGCATGACTGCACAATTGTCATTCAAAGTGTGATAGTGCTGAAAATCTGAAAACTGGCCTGGGCAGGAAGGGGGTAAAAGTGCCCAGTATTGAAGTGGCTAATTTTCCTTGCATGTGATTGGGTATTCTTTGTAAAGTGAAGCTTCACCTCCTTTACCAAACTCTAGCAACTGCACCTGCAAACTGCACAGTCTATTCGCCTTTAGTAAATCAACCCCATACCTGTAAAGGGTATGTTGACATTCCTGCTTGTAGTCACTGCCAGGGGCACATGTGTCAGGGTGATAATGCAGGAGCACATTTGTGAAGTTGTCATCTCATAACAGGAAGTGCTTAAAGGGTAAGCTTACCTTTAGGGCCCTTTCATACGGACATTCAATTCAGGTCTGCCTGTCCATTGTTCAGGCAGACCTGAACGGATGCTCCATGCAGCCCTATGGAGCGGCGGATGTCCACTGACACCCGTCGCTCTCCGATCCAATACTGTCCGTGAAAAACAGATAGATGAAAACCCTATTTTCCATCCGACTGTAGAATCGGATTGGAGCGAATCGAATGACAACGGACAGGCAGTCAGTTGTCATCTGATCCCCATAGAGCAGAGCGGGGCTCTGACAGTTCCATCCAAGCTCAGTGAGTGGAGACGGGGCTGCCCTCTGTCAGCTCAGCTGGGATCGGCGGATAGATCCCCACTGAGCAAAAACTGACCCTTAAGACAGAAAAAGCCTGTGTGAAAGGGCCCTGACAAAAAAATCTGTAAGGTGAACTTACAAAGGACCCCATCCTCACCCCCCACCCCCCCAGTCCCGCTGACCTGGAGCCTGGCGATCACCATCTTGGAGACCGTGTATAGCTGCCTCACCGCTCTGGAGCTTAGACATACCCTTGGCTCAATCTCCAAAACATACCGCATCTGGAGGTACATATAGGAGCATTATAGCTGGTTGACACCATCAGATGGGTGGCGCTGATAAATCAGAACGCCCTGCCAACGCTGGTGAAGAGTAGTGAAAGCCGCAGGGATTTCAAATCCCTGGACTGTTAATGCAGCGACCTGACATGTCAGAGCGGGTGATCGCTGGACTGCAGGTTAGCGGGACTGGGAGGATGAGGAGGGGGTTCTGTGTAAGTTACATATTTTCTGTGAAGGTGAACTTACACTTTAACATTGACCTTCATGACAGGGTTAGCATGTATTATTTTAATGAAGGCTGCATATTTGAAAAGATTGAAAACATTTTTTCATTTCAATATGTTTAAGTTTTTTCATGAAATAAAGAATGATGCATTTCTGTCAATAAGTATAACACAGAATAAAGGGATCTGCAAGCAGAAGCGAGTATGAAACATGAGCTGTAAAGGTAATTACTAGGGACACATGGGTAGCGTGTATAGTACATTTTGTGCATTCCACAATGCAATGGGAGCCTATTAAAGTTTGAGTATAGAACAAAAATGATAAATTAGTGGTGTAGGAAGGGAAGAAAACCAATAGAGACAGAAAAACAATGAAGAAAGGTGGGTTTAAAAGGTAGGATGAGGAATATATCAGGAATAAGATTATGGGGAAAAGAGGCGATAAGGGCATTAGGAGAAGGCAGAGGGGTTGATTTACTAAAGCATATAAGCTGTTCATTCATGTTGCAATGAAAGTCGTACTTTGCAATGGAATTTTTCCTAGAGCTTAGTGAATGAGGTGATGTTTTTCTGACTTCCAATCATGTGTAAGCAAAATGCTGTTTTCTATTTTTCTTGCATGCATTGGGTATTGTTTGCCAAGTATAACTTCACCGCATTTACTAAGCTCTAGGGAAAATGTCCTTGCAGGGGGTAACTTCCCTTGCAAAGTGAACAGACTATTTGCCTTAAGTAAATCATGTGTAGTGAAGAATCCGGGTTTACATCTATATAATTACTAAGGACCTATCAATGTATTTTGGTAAATAATTATCTAATTTTGGTACATTTTTGCAAAAGCATCTGTGAGGATGCAAAAAGCAAGAAAAGTGTTTCTTAACCACTGAAGGACTGAGTCTCTTTTTGAGAGTTGGTGTTTACAAGTTGAAATCAGTCTTTTTTTTTTGCTATAAAATTACTTAGAACCTCCAAACGTTATATATTTTTTTCTAACACCCTAGAGAATAAAATGGCAGTCGTTGCAACACTTTATGCCACACCATATATACACAGCGTTCTTACAAGCATTGTTTTTTTGGAAAAAATGCAGTTTTTTGAGTTATAAAATAAGACAACAGTAAAGTTAGCCCACTTTTCTTCCATATTGTGAAAGATAATGTTACGCTGAGTAAATTGATACCCAACATGTCATGCTTCAAAATTACGCCCGATTGTGGAATGGCGACAAACTTTGGCACTTAAAAATCTCCATCAGCGACGTTTAAAAATTCGTACAGGTTACCAGTTTTGAGTTGCACAGTAGGTATAGAGCTAAAATTATTGCTTTCGCTCTAACGATGCCTCACATGTGTGGTTTGAACACCGTTTTCATATGCGGGCAGGACTTACGTATGCGTTCAATTCTGTGCGCAAGCTCGGCGGGACGGATCGCTTTAAATTTTTTTTTTCTTATTTATGTTACTTTTTATTTTTACAATGTCCTTTAAAAAATGTTTTTATCACTTTTATTCCTCTTACAAGAAATGTAAACATTCCTTGTAATAGAAAAAAGCATGCCAGGACCTCTTAAATATGAGATCTGGGGTCAAAAAGACTTCAGGTCTTATATTTACACTAAAATGCAATAAAAATAAATAAATAAATACACAAATAAATAAAATTACATTAGAAAAAAAATGTCCCATTTAAGAGCTATGAACGGAAGTGACTTTTGACGCAATGCTATGGAGATGAGTGGGCGGCATCTTCCATTCACTCGACTCACAGGCATTGCGGCGGCCAGATCAAATAGTCTCCGCTGCTACCAGCGGGTCCAGTAAGCAGTGGAGATGACCTGAGCATGGTGGGGGCCCTCTCTCGCCCCCGATAAACGTGATCTTGCGGTGAATCTTCTGCAGAGACCACTTTTATCTGAAACAGGAACGGCCGCTGAAAAAAATGATACCGGAGTTATGGTAGCTATCTGCTGCCATAACAACGGTATTCCACTTCAAAGGACCGCCATATAATGACGACGGGTGGTCCAGATGTGGTTAAATAAATTTACTTAATTCCACAGCATATGTAAAATTGGTGATATAAGTTATTTTCAAAAAACTCTCTGCAGCTTAGGCAACATGTAACTATCTGTAACTATCTGCAAGTCTCTTGCACAATGCAGCTTGAAAAAGCTCAGTACAGATTTTTTTTTTACTGAGCTAAAATGCAGCTCATTCATTGTAAGGTGCCTATACACACAGGCCCATTAACAAGAGCTATGCATTCTTCAATAACAAAAAAAAAAAATAGAAAAAAATGAGCATTTTTGGTCAGTAATTTACACCTTATGCACACAAATACGTACGAATGATCATTTGCATACTATACAGAATGAGAACGTGAGAATAAGCTTGCCAGAAAATGCGCAAGTGCACGCAAAAATGTGTGACCACACATACACACAAAATGCACGCAAATACGTGAAAATATATACTAAAGAAATGCCTGCAATTACGGTTGAAATAGTAGATGTTCAAACAGGAGTATCGTGTGCAAGAGCCCGTAAAGTGTTACTAAACCCACAACAATCCTCTGCATTGTGTAAAAAGGCTGTTTGATCCTGTCTTCTCTTAACGTCCCCTATCTATCTGCTGATAGAACTAAGCCTTGGGGGCAAGTTGCACATGCTCAGTTTCGTGTGTTGTGCTAGAAAGTTTTTTTTTTTCTTGGGAGAGTGCATGTGATCAGCACAGGGCCAATCAGCACTGTCCAGACAGAGAATCAGGGGTCCTGTAGCCTCATAGGACAGTCAGGGGAGAATAAAAGCTCCTCCTAAAAGCTTTAACCAGACACTGATAGAAGTCACCAGACTGCTCTAACTGCTGATGAGAAAAGGTATTTAGCAGTTTATATTTACTAAAATAATTACATTTCTATGTTCTATGTACCGTGGGAGACCAGATATAGTGAATGCAGGGTCCTGGGTTTAGTAACACTTTAATTAATGGCATGTACCCTGTATGTAAGGCAGCGAATATGCTGGTTCCTGTAGTGTTTCATGTTTAACCGGTTCCACACCGCGCGCTGTATATTTACGGCGTCGATGTGGACGCTGAGCGTGAATCGCCGTAAAAAGGTCACGGCGGCGATCGCGCGCCGCCGGTGGCGCACTCTCGTGCCCGACACACTCCGGAGGAGTGTGCCCGCGGCTCAGGTGGACCCGATGTCCACCGGTGAGCCGCGATGAGCTGCTACAGCCAAAGAGAGGGGAGCCGCCGAGGTAAACACGGTGGTTCCCGGCTCTTTCAATGGGGACATAGGAGATCTACTGATCCCTGTAACTGGGATTAGTTAGATCTCCTATGTCCATGTTAGCCCAGCCCCCCCCCCACAGTTAGAACACACCCAGGGAACACTATTAACCCCTAGATCTCCCCCTGCAGGTTAACCCCTTCACTACCAATGACATTTATACAGTAATCAGTGGACATTTAAATTTCTGATCGCTGCATAAATGTCCCAAAAAAGTGTCAAAAATGTCCGACATGTCTGCCCCAATATCGCACTACCGCTAAAAATTGCAGATCGCCGCCATTACTAGTAAAAAATAAAAAAAAAATGAAAACCCCAGAAATTAATTCTCATCATCCGTAAACGCGGCCACTTTTATGCAAACCAATCAATAAACGCTGATTATGATTTTTTTTACCAAAGATATGAGGAAGAATATAAATCGGCCAAAACTGATGAAGAAAATTATTTTTTTATTTTTTTTTTTTTGGATTTGAATTTTAGCAAAAAGTAAGAAATATTGCTCTTTTTGCAAAATTGTCGCTCTTTCTTTGTTTATAGCGTTGATCAGAAATGACGCAGCAGAGATCAAATACCACCAAAAGAAAGCTCTATTTGTGGGAAAAAAAGGACGCAAATTTTGTTTGGGTGCAACGTCGCACGACCGCGCAATTGTCAGTTAAAGCGACGCAGTGCCGAATTTCAAAAAGTGCTCTGGTCCTAAAGTGGGAAATCCTTCCGGGGCTGAAGTGGTTAAATTGTGCTATAATAATCAGATTCCAAAGCAGGTTATAAAACAGCCAGAGCATTTACAAAGGTAAAAAGATATGCCTAGAGTATTATAAAATATAGCCCAGGAAATGATGATAATTATGACAGATAAGTAAACTGCATTGCAGAAAACTAGATTTGCCTGAGGTCTTAAAAAAAACAAGTTTTAAACATCTAAACAATTCAGTCATAACACTTGAATAACATTCGAATTTAAAATCTTGTATTTAAGCCATTAATTCAAGGGTAGTGGAAGTCTTGTACTTGTTTTCTTCAATCTCCTGTCTAACTTTTAAAGCATAATTCATACATTATAACTTTCAGTTCTTCCGTCTACTTCAAATTTTAACTTCACTATTAATTGATTGAGTGAGCGGGCAATGAAACAAATAGCACTTATATGCTTTGTGAACATACAATAGATATGTTAGCGCTGTATACTAAGGGTCTGCTTTTAGCAGGAATAACTGGAGATTTAATCTCTTATGCATTTATTGAAAATCAACAATTATTTTCACATATAACTAAGATACAGCTTTTAGAATACACATATTTGATCTGTTACCTGAGTTGTGACTTTGGGTTCTTCATTTAAGGGCTCTAACCTTCATTTAGAGCACTGTGTATTTAAAATTTGACCCCTGCCTTCCCTACACCTCTGCCTGCATCTCTGTCTCCATTAACACAATTGCAGTAGGGTAAAAAGCTTGGCAGATATGTCTGTGCACATTACATTTTTTTAAGTAAATGTCATAATTATTCACTAATTTGTTATCCTTTAGAACATTTTGGATAGTAGGTTTAAATAGATCATTAAGGAAACCATCGGTGCATTACTCTGCAGCATCTGTAATATTTGGAGAAACTTTTGAGCAACTATTATAAAAATGTCACCAATGCACAAGAACCCAAATGTAGCCATGCTCTACTCATTTTTAGCTGAAATGTAATATTATAACCACTTTAAAGTACAATTTTCTAACATAATATAAAGTAATCACAAGTAGCGAACATTTCAATCCAATTGATGAAAATATTTTTTAGGATAAGGGCTAGTTTCTGAGTATCAAATAATAAGTGGGTAATTAATGTAAATCATAAAACCAGAGCCACCCCTTACTTGGTATCCCAGCTGCAAGATACTTCTCTACACAGGGTTAACGAGGAGAGGTAACAAGAGGAAAAGATGTTAGGCTGGTGTTCCACACGCATCGTTATGTTGCTGGAATTAGCTCTGATCTATATAATACATTAAATTTTAGTGCTAGCCATTATTCACTCCCGTAATGCTGCGGTAACTATATATTCAATAGCTCTAATGATTAACGCTGAGGATAGAAATGTACCTGCTTCGAGATCCATTTATCTCTCCGGGTGAAATCTGCCCAAACAGAGAAAAAAGACCATGCGGAAAAAGGGGCCCTTCCAGCTGTGGCTATTAATTAAAATAAAAAATAAGAACTCTAAGTGGCGTCTTAGACTGGATACCAATTCATGTAATTGAAGTCTCAGTCCTCTAGGGCTTTCTCAGATGTCCCATTTTTTTGCATTTATTAGTGTCTGACCCTCTTTCCGAAGGAACACCTTCGCATTTGTTTTCTAGTAATGCAGTCCGGGGGGAGATGGGACATAAGAGGGTATAAATAATCGGATTATTTTCTTACTCCTGAAGAAGGATGGTCTGCTCAGGACATCTAAAGGCCTTGCTATTGAGTGGAGGAAGCAGATTTCCTGTGGGCTTTATAAGCAGTGATGGATATGGTCAGAATCAATTCATGATGGGATGAGGTTAGATTATATTTAGACCTTATAATGTTTGTATGGTTTCTCTGGAGCAACTCATTTATACTTGAAAATCAAAGATCATTTTCAGATGAGAATATGAATGTCCAAAACCTTGAATGTTTATTCTTTAAGTAGGCAAACTGAAAAATGATCTTATAAATCTGACATACTCCTCATTGCTACATTTCTGGACATGTCAGCAAGTAGTCAGCAGCAAAGGTATGGGCGATTACATTTTTCCTCAAAAGTTCACATTGACTCTTCTAATTATTCACTTTTAAGTTTGATGTGATACTTAGACAGGGCTGAAAACATGTCAGACAGCACTCTTTTTTGTAGATATCATTAACATGTCAATAATATACTAGAAATGGAGCACGGACACTTGTACTCGTACATTTTGTACACTGTAAAGGTCAACTGTTATCATTATTAACGAAAGGAATATTTTAATTGCATCTATTTATTAAATACCCCACGTTTGATCCTTTTCTTAATATACAAATCTGCTTACATTAGTTCTTGCACACACCAACTTGGACAGCAGCAGAAGAAAAATTTGAGCACCCTGAGGAAGCCCCCAAAAAAATAAGATGGCCGTATAAATTTTATACTGATATCATCCTCTATAAGACCATATTGTCTAGAAATGCTGGACAGCAGTGTTAACCATGGAGACATACCACATATTATGTGTTTAGGGGGAAATGTACCGTGGGTTGATACATATTTTTTTTCTTTATTGTGGTCAGGAAAAAAAGACATAAATGTTTTATTTTTTGTCAAGTATGTATGAAACATAAATATGAAGTAGGCTTCTATTCAGACAGCAAGTGGAGCTCTAGTCTTCTTTTTATAATCAGCTATTTCAGCTGGGCTAGAAGAAGCAGACTCTTCCCGTATCAGATGCTCACTAGAAAGTTTAAGGCTCCATTCACACTTGTATGACTCCAAAGTCGAGTGACTTTGGAGTGAAACTTTGGTGCAACCTTGATGCAACTTTGATGCAACTTTAACACAACTTTGAATGGCTGGGACTTGGATGTGGCTTGTTGTCCCTCTGCAAAGTCGGACCCACTGTTGCATGTAAAACATTCAGGTATGACTTTCATGCAACTTTTGAGGGTTAACATTGAAGTATATGGCCCTCAAGTTGCATGAAACTAGTGCATGAACTACTTTGAAATCGCTGGGACTTTAGGTCACACATATATGAATGGCTATCATTGGAAAACAAGGGGTATGACTTGTCATGCAACTTTGATGTCCAAAGTTGCATGACAAGTCGCACAAGTGTAAACAGGGTGTAAACCAGACAAAGGGAGCTGCAAAGCATACTTATATGTGCTATCTTTTACACCAACCCATGGTGCTTTGGGAATATTTTTGTCATTGGCAAATATTTATTTTTTAACCAATACAAGCATTTCTCATTAAATTATTTCCTATATTTTATATTCAAACAGAACAGATTGAGTTTGCTTATTCAGTCTACTCAATCATGAAGATGTGGCCAAATAAAGTCAGTATTACTATATTTTGATTCTAATTAGGCATGCATTTACTAGATCACAGATTACTAACCTTTGGTCTGTGGACGATATTTTGCTATATTGTCAACAATGACATGAGCTCAATTGCAAATCAGCACCGCATCCCCAAGGTAATGACATACAAAAAGCAAAAAGGATTGGGACTTTATAAGTGCTGAAACCTACTACCTGTTATAGTGTTCTGTTTTTTTTTTAATTTCTAATTAGACACTGACCTCCTTGGAGGCTTCAGAAAACACAGAACTGGGAAACCCATGCTGAGACTTTGCAAACTATTTTTGGGAAGATTCAAAAGGAGAAAAAGGCCCATTCAGGAAATAAAGAACGATTGAAAAAAGACATCTGGGTGCTGCACCAACTCAGAGGAGGGAGGTTCAAGAAATACCCTGCCAACAAGATACCTGGGTGGGCAGCTTACAACAGAGGTAAGTTCCACCAAAAGAAGGACAGGGAAAAACACCAGTGTACACATTTGTTTGTGGAGAAGAGAGGTGAGGGAACACCAACTATAAGGTAAAATACTACCGGTAACTATTAAATAAAAGAATGAGAATTGAAAAAACATGATGACGTCACTGCTTTCATTTACAGGTTTCCACTGAATGTCTTTCATAACAGCATCAGAGCACCAAAAGGCAGACTGCCAAGGCTGCAACTTCAGCTCCCAGAGACATCTTTCAGGCTCCTGAAAAACAAACCCCATACATAAAACAGAAAGAGCAAGACAAACAAAATACTGTTTAATGAAGAGGAATTTTTAAGGTATTTCCTAATAAATTATTCTACAGTTATAATAAATAATTTGTGCCATTGTGCCAAGTAAGAAGCTATCAATAACCAAACGTATGCAGTATCATTATGTGCACATTTTATTATTTCAGCAAAAATCTCTGGAATAGGATCTAAAGGTGTATTATTATATTTCAGATTTAGTTATTTTCTTATATGGTCCCTGTGAAAGTATAATAGTTGTAACCAGTGTAAACTTGATCTGAACTATTCTACAAAGTCATTGCACTAATAACATAACCAATTATTGTGACAGCATATGTAAAGCTATAGTCTTCATATGGTTTTAGGTTATATGCAAGAACAACTATTCTTGCAAAGTACCCTAAAAGCCTAATGAGGTATTTGCTTTCACAAATGTATGACATCTTAAGCTGGGACTACTGTACATAATTGAGAGAATGTACAGAGGTATTTGGAGAAAAACATCCCAAGTATGAAACATGCTGGCAGGAGGATAATAGTGTGTGTTCTTTGTTTCAAGACAAGAGACTAATAAATTCCAAGTTTGTATTGGAAACTTCTACAGCAGACTGTCAAGTAGCTTTGCTGTGATCTACAGCTGAAAAGAAGTGTGGTCACACAACATGGCAAAGATTCACTACACAGGAGCAAATTAACAATGCAGTGGCCCAAACTTAAGTAATTCTAAATTTTAGATAAACCACGTCAGAGGCCTGAGCCCATTTCTCTTTAAATACCATGGTATGACTGGAAACAAGGATAGGAAGATTACAAAAAAAAAGACTTCATCTACATAAAAACACCATAATAGAACATAATGAAGATGATTACAGGTTTGGATCTTAACCTTGCGGCGCCGGCGCCTCTCAGCCCTTTAAGGGATTTAGGATAAAGGGAGGTGGGGTTTATGATCATGTGATGTCTTTCCGCTAGCGGCCGGTAACTGTGCCGGGGGCTCGCAGGGTACGTGCTCTCGGCATAGCTGTATTTACATGACTCCATGCAAATATGTGGCCGCTCGGTGCCAAGATGCTGCATATGTGCATGCGGCCAACAAGAAGGGGTTAAAGCCTAATATCAGTGTTTTTTTTTTTTTTTAATCAGCACCAAGGACAGTTCTTACAATAGGTGAAAAGTGCCCCATGTACTAGAGACTGCTATGTTTGTTGTAATCTTCAGTCCTCTGCCCCCTGTATACCCCCAAAGTTGTGATCTTCCTCTTCCAGTGTTGCAGGGGTTAATTTTAACAACTGGACCATGCTCACCCTTTCCGGCCCTCCTGTTCCATTCATACTATTGTTTCCCACAATGGAAAATGCTCCATGAATGGAGGATAGGCAGATGAATGAAAGGTCTGCCTCCTCCATTCAAAGAGAGCATTTCTTTGTGGAAACCAATGGTACAGATTTTCTGAATGAAGAAGGGAGGGGGGGAAAGGATGGGCATGGTTGGCACTTTTGATGAGTGCCTGTGACAAATCCAGCTCATATTAACCTCTGCAGCACTGGTAGATCACAGCTGCAAGATACCCAGGAGTCTAAGGACTGAAGATTGCAATGAACATAGCAGCCACCTGTATAAGGGACTCTTTTCATTCATGCTGATTTAAAAATAAAAATATTTCACTAAACGTAGGCTTTAATGGGAACTTTTAAATACTCAGGAAAGGGGAACATTTGAACTACCCCTGCCAGCTTCCCCCTTCTCCCTTTACCATAGCCCACTTCTCTACTCCTTATCTGATTAAGCGGTTGCTGTTTTTTTTGTTCTTGCTTTTTTCAGAAATTTTGCCTTTGCAGATTTTCCTCTCAAAATTTAGCTAAATCCTCAGTACTGCCTGGACTGAGAAGAATGGGGTAGACCCTTGAAAACTTCTCATGAAATTTTAACTGTTAAATAAAAAAGTATCACTAAGAGTATTGTGTTGTAAATGCATTCAAGCAGATATAATCACCTGAAACAAGTTGTTCAACATAACACATGCAAAAATATATGTACATTTTTTTTTTTCACATAGGAATGAACCCCTAATTCCTGATAGGTCTGATCTATCTAAAGCCAAACTTGTTTTCACTTTGGCAAGTATAGGGAAGGATTAGGACCTCTGTATACTTTTTATAGCTGTCTGCGTCCTCACTGGGAAGAATTATTCTCTATGTCTGATCATAGTCACCAGGACAGAAATTGAAGGGAAATCCAAATGGAAGAATAGGAGTTCAGGGGAAATCTTTTAATGTGGACACTTGAAAAAAAATTCTAAAAAGTAATTTACCTTACTTTTGGCAGAATTTCCCTTTCAAAGATCAGAGAGAGTTCAGAGAGTTTAATTCCTGTTGTGTCTGTGAGATACAATCTCTACAGGTAAACTGGATATAGGAAAAAGAGGCAAAGGCTGGTAAACACGTTTTCAATTAATAGATTGATTTAATTATTTGTTCCATAAAAATGTGTTAAAATAAAATGTTATATGTATTGTTTGTTAACCCTTTTAGATCTAGTGGTTGTATAACCTATTTGGACCAAAGCAAGTTTTACATTTCAGTTAAGTTGGCAAAAACGTTGTCAACACTTATGATTCCAAGACAACGATATATAAAGTGTTTCTAGGGGACTAACAAGGCTTTTGGCTTTCTTCCAGGAAATGTTTTATTTTCTTTGCAAAAAACAAACATATATATATATATATATATATATATATATATATATATATATATATATTTTATTTTTTTTTCAGAGTTTAATCAGTTTTGAAATTAAATCACATGCTAAAATAGATATTGTACTTAAATCAAATATGAAAAAGATATTTACTGAAAAATATAATCTTGTTTCCTCTCTGTGCAGGTACTGTTGGGATGAGATCACAGAACAGTCGTCAATTCTTCACAAACAGGGCTATAGCAGGGTAACTTTTAACCTGGAACATTGACACAGTTACATTGGTTGTTGCAGTGATCATTCAGGCAGGAAATACTGTGATTGGCTCTTGCTTTTAGACTGGGACCTCGACTATTAGGTTGACAGTAGGTCGGACATACTCAATGTCATTAACCTAAATAAAAATTCTGGAGGCTGAACTCTTTATATACTGTAAAAGTTTCACAAATGGTTAAACAAGTATGCCTTATTTATTGTTATAAGAAAAATCAGAGGCACACAATAAAATACATATCAAATAAGTTAAATGTAATACTTTAAATAAATTACTAGTTAATATATATTATAATTTCAAACAATTTCTAAACAATAATTGTTAGGAATGATGATTTTTTTATTGTATGTTTTTGCAGTATAAATGTGTTATTATTATAAGATTTTATCATACCATAAAGAATAAAATAAATATTCTTAATATATATATATATATATATATATATATATATATATATA
>BLSH010271018.1:662700-674794 GCA_018402905.1 Glandirana rugosa | reverse complement strand
CGTCTGTATCATGTCCTCTACCAGTCTCTGACGCCTGTATCATGTCCTCTACCAGTCTCTGACGTCTGTATCATGTCCTCTACCAGTCTCTGACGTCTTTACTATGTCCTCTACCAGTCTCTGACGTCTTTACTATGTCCTCTATCAGTCTCTGACGTCTTTACTATGTCCTCTACCAGTCTCGGACGTCCTCTACCAATCTCTGACGTCTTTACTATGTCCTCTACCAGTCTCTCACGTCTGTAGTATGTCCTCTACCAGTCTCTGACGTCCGTACTATGTCCTCTATCAGTCTCTCACGTCTGTACTATTTCATCTACCAGTCCCTGACGTCTTTACTATGTTCTTTATCCGTCTCTGACGTCGTTACTATGTCTCTGACTATCTCCTGTATCATGCCTGCAGTCTCTGACCATCTCCTGTATGATGTCTGCACTCTCTGACCATCTCCTGTATCATTTCTGCAGTCTCTAACCATCTCCTGCAGGCTCTGACCATCTCCTGTATCATTTCTGCAGTCTCTGACTATCTCCTGTATCATTTCTGCAGTCTCTGACCATCTCCTGTATCATTTCTGCAGTCTCTGACCATCTCCTGTACTATGTCTGCAGTCTCTGACCATCTCCTGTACTATGTCCGCAGTCTCTGACCATCTCCTGTACTATGTCTGCAGTCTCTGACCATTATTTATTGTTAAGAGATTGTGGGAGGATATTTGGATAACAGACTCCTTAGGGCAGCATCTCTGTGTTTAGGTCGCTGCCATGGAAACATTTGTAAAGGGGAGGGGTTAGCAAGATAACCACGCCCATGTGGGGGCGCCAGAAATATTTCTGCACCCAGGCGTCTGTGACCCTAGGATCGGCCCTGCCCTGCCCTAAAGCACCCACCCCCCATGTTCAGGGCATATGGTCTGGGATGGTCCGGGGGGGTGCTCGCTCGTCTCTACTCCCTTTTCTGGCCTGCCAGGCTGTGTGCTCGGATAAGGGTCTGGTATGGATTTTGGTGGGACTCTACGCCGTTCCCCTTAAAATCCATACCAGACTAAGGGGCTGGTACCTCTTGGGGGGGAACCCTACTCAATTTTTTTTTAAATTTTTGCGGGGGTTCCCCTTCAAGATCTTCAGCACACAAGTCGCACTGCAAGTTGGATCATCATGATCCGACTTCTGGTATGCCTTCTATTCAAATCAATGGGCTCCCATAGGAAACCATTGATTTTGAATAGAGACAGAGAAACACCCGACAAAGCTTAACACTGTGTATACAACGTTAAACTGCGCTTTTGCGTGTTTTTCAGCGTTAGAGTGTTTTAAGAGCTGAAAAATATCTCTCAGAACCTACTAGTCTTTTTACAGCTCAAAAACACCACAGCCAAAAACAGTTGATAACAGCCTATGTGTGCATGTACACATAGGATAACATGATGAGGAGTTTATTGATTGTCAAAGAAAAACGTCTGCAGCTAAAAACAGCAGCCATAAAAACGTCCAAAAAAATCCATTGTGCATGAGGCCTTATAATGCGTGAATTCACCTGCATAATCCTGGATTTGTGAAAAGGCCATGGGAAAGCAAGAAAGTTGCAAAATATTGCTAGCAGTGGGTAGGGAGTCAGAAGACTGTCCCTTGTTTTCTCATTTGTAGGACTGGCCTGGGGGTATGTCATGTTACCTGCTCTGTTCAGATGTTTCATTAAGGATGTTTAACAAGAAATTATATTCTAAAGTAGCGTTTCATGACCTTTTCTCTGGAGCATATATAGGTAATACCAAGCATGTTTGATTTTCTGTTTTTTTTTCTTTAAAAAAATCTATACAATACACTGATTATGTCAAATACAATGATTTATGATGTAAACCACACTGGTGAAAGCATCCACTTTATAAAATGTTGGCAATTGCATTGTCATACCCTATACAATATAATGCATATAGAACAAATACAGATCTGTAATAAAATGGTGCTACAATCCTTACAATTCATATCATAGCTGATAAAGGAAACCTAGAGAAAGAAATATAGGGACTTCTATTGCTGACCTCCTCAGTCACTGACCTGGAACAAGCAAGCAAATTAGAAAATTAGAGCAACGTCATAACTCCTGATCTGCATAGTTGTTCCTGGTTGTTATGAAACTGGAACTGGACTACCTAAATTACCATATTATGCCAGACTTGTGCAGTGAAATCTTTGAGAGAATGCATTTTCCAGCAGATGTGTACAACCTTTTTTCTTTAAATACCAATATATAAGAGTTGTAAAGATAAAAATGAAAGGCGCAAAATGAGGTGGAACTAAACCTACCAATCCACTACAATCAAGGAAGCTGCCATCTTAAGTTGGCCAAAGATCAATCAAAATTCTGGCAGTTCAGCAGCGACCGGACACATTTCAATCCATATATCATCTTTAAATTGACTTTGTTGAACAGAAATGTTGGAATACTTTTGTAGATCAGTGGCTGCAGCAGAGAGTCCTGGTGGGAAGGGGGGGCAGTATTCCTCCATTTACTTTATTTGTGTGGATGGAAGAATCTTCTATGAATATATGAATCATCTATGGTCAGCTTTAGCTTCTGTTTGATCTATAGTTGCCATGGTGCCACACACATGATCAGGTACGACACCAACCATTTGATGGCTTGACAGTTCAGTTGAGAGGCAACATAAGCCATATAGTAGCAGTTATCAATCAATACATGCATTGAATATAACTGGTTTGGGAAACAGTTAAAATGATGGGTTTAGTTTCACTTTAAAGGGTTGTCCATAGTTACAAATCAGATTCCATTTGACATTTTATTAACAGCCTTCTGTCTGGCCACTGTATAAAAATGGCCTGACAGGAGCAGGACCAATGTGCAAGTGCATTCTCGTGGGCACAAACACAGCAAATTACGGTTTGCAGTACTCGACCACTGTGAGTGGTCCTGGTACCATGTAATCACTGTGATTATCCTCAGTGATCAGAGTCCTAGTAGTTAACAATACTGTCATTTTTTACCACTGTATGAGATCTGTGTTTGGTCACAGTGATTACATGGTACAAGGGCCAACCACAGCTGCCCTGTAACATGTGATAGCTGTGACCAATCACAGTAGTAAAACAAGGTTTTATAAATGAAACATTTGAACAATGTTACAAATTGCTTTTTACAGTGATCATCAAAAAAAATTGTAAAAAGATTGTAAAAAAAATCCCTGATCACCTCCTAAAATTGTTCATTTTGTGAGAAGGCATTGCATCGCCTCCACACTACTTGCTTTAACCCCTTTGACCCCCCACAAGCAGCCCCATTCACCTGAAAGGGTCACTATCAGCAGGTGTACAGGGGGTATAATTCCTGCTACAGCTATGAAGCAAAGTATTGCAGCAATTGCATGTTTACTTCCCAGGACGCTGCCATTGCAGCCCCCGGATGCTGCCTTTACACCCCCGGACGCTGCCTTTACCACCCCTTAGTAGTTAAGGGGTGGTAAAACCATGACTCAACCACAAGCTTTTGTCACCCCCCAATCTCACCAGCCAGTCACAGTTTTTGTCTATGTTTGTTGCCTGTACTAACCATGGCCTGTTTATTGACCACATCTCTGCCTGTTGTCTGGAATGATTATCTGCTTGTTTACTGGCCATTTCTCTGCCTGCTCCTGAACAGACCCACTTGCATGTCTAGCTGACTATGTTCCTGCGAGACACCAGTCCCAACCATCCTCTGTGGACAACTGCACTCCTGGAACCACAGGAACCATTTTGTATTTCCTTTTCTTGCCTCCTGTACTTCCTAGACAGTGAACATGGTATTCTTGGGGGGAAGCCATGTACCAGTAGGCTAAGCTTGCTTGGTTTATCGGAAACTGGGACAGCTAAAGGTGATGCTACACTAAGCTATATTTCCTGATCACTCGTATAGAGGTGACCATTACAGTACTTTGGTTTTGATGCAATTGGTTAATTTGTGTAATACACAAGCTGTCTGATATATCAGTCCAGACAGTTAAAAAAATCTCACACATGTGGTATCTTCATACTCAGGAGACATATCAGAATGTGTTATAGGGTGTGATTCTAAGTATGCTGTGTGTGGGAAATAACTTGTTAAAATGCCAACTTTGTGAAAAAAAAAAATGATTTAATTTAATAATTTTCCAAAAAATTGTGACAAAAATATTACAACTTCAAAAAACTCACAATGCCTCTTACTAACCACCCTGGACTGTCTACTTTCCAAAAAAAAATTGTAATTTGGTGGGGTAATTATACTGTCCTTGCATTTTAGGGCCTCAAGTAATGAGATAGACAAGTCAGTACACTTGTTTGTGTTTGTAGACTCTATAACTTTTACATAAACTATATAATATACACTGATTTAGGGTATTTTTACCAAAGAAATGTAGCAGAATACACGCTGGCCTAAATTTATGAAGAAAGATTATTTATTTGCAAAATGTTATTACCAAAAACTACAAAAATGTTTCTTTACAGAGCAAACAATTAAAAACTCAGTGGTGATGAAATAGTACCAAAAGAAATCTCTATCTGTCTCAAAAAATTGTCATTCAAAGTGTGACAGCACTGAGAGTTGAAAAATGGCCAGGGTGGGAACAGGGTGAACGTTGTGAGGTGGGTAATGCACATTCTCTAAAGGGAATGTTCCAATTCATTTATTTATACTTTATTTATTTATTTTACGTTGGCCTAAAGAATTGAAAAGCTATTAGGTGCATAATTAACTGTTTTGTGCTATATACACTGTATTAAATAACATATAATATTTCAGTTTAGTAAATGGTTAGTTTTGGAATGCCCTTTAGATTAAAAATACCCTATTCAATGATACTGTGATCCAAACCCAAGGTTTTTATTTATACCCGTTGATGATTATACTTACAATTAGAGTGCAATCTTATTATTAGCTTTCCTAATTTTGACATTTAAAAACAGCTAACAGAAAACATCTATTGACACATTCACTGTTCTGGGGGCTTAAAACATTACAGTAAAGGACTGATACTTCTTTTAACCTTTACGTCATACAAGAAATTCAGCTCCTATGTGTTGTTTTTGAAAAATAATCATAAAATCACTTAAATGAACAACAGGAGCTAAGGGAGAGATCTAAGCAGTTATGTGTGTATAAATCTGAATGTGGTCTAGCAACTGCCATAACTTATTAGGATAAAATTTTAAAGAGTGTATTGATCTGAGGTCTCTCTCTGAAGCATAATTTTATAAAAGGTCTATTAAAAGTGCATTCATTTTTGCTAAGGGAATTCTAACAAATGCTTCATATAGTCAGCCTCTGCTGGCGTATATAATAGATTGAATTCCAAAGATCCACAAAAAAATCATTATATATGTATAAGTGAATAAATGCATCCTTTCTTTCTTTCTTTCTTTCTTTCTTTCTTTCTTTCTTTCTTTCTTTCTTTCCTTCTTTCTTCTTTATCGGTGTCCACTGTATGTAATCTGTCTCTTAATAATCCATCCAGTCTGTGGAAAAACTAGTTTCCTTGTGTACATTTACCTATATTTATTTTCCATGGTCTGTTAAACTTTTGATCCAATAACTACACCTTCATTTATGGGTCGGTATGTCTGAATACCATCTAATAAGCTCAAGTAGCATTGTAGCAGTAGAAAGAGGAGCTAATTTATTGCACAATCTCTAATGCTAGCTAACCTTTTTCTTAGTCGGCTATTAGTTACTTTATGCTCCAATTGCTGTTAGTTTAAAGTGTTCCTAATTCAGGTCATTACCTTTATTACCTCTTAGAGGGATGATGAAAATAATGTTTGCCCATCTTGAGAAAAAAAAGCAAAGCTTTCTTTATGACAATTTGCCTTTCCTTATAATACTATACAAATCAACAAAGCAATACCTGCAAAATTTCTGACGGAAAGCCCTTCGGCTGCAGGCTTATTGTCATTTTCCTTGTCAAACAACTTCCTAACACACTGTACATTTTCTAGGATCATTTTTGTCCATTGTCTATGATCCATATGCTACCAAGGAGTACATTGACTTAATTAATTTTAGATTTAAAGCAACCGAAAGGCCCTTTATTAAAACAGCAAGCCTGGAAAAGAATAGTGCCATAATTAAAATGTCAGCGTGGGGATCCCTTGCTGAAAGTATGATTAGTAGGTATTTCACTTAAGAGAAAGCAGGTCGGCTTCAAATATGAGTTATAAATTTAAGGAACACACACTCATCACTTGCCTCTATTATTAGCATTTTTATTTGCTATATACCTTAGGAAAGAATGTCAGATGTAATTTGGTTCTCTGTAAGGGATATACAATTCACAGATGTACTTTATTTTTGTTATATTGAGTTTCTCTTTAGCATGCATTTCTGATTATTAAGGGAATTGAAATACATGAAAAGTATTTAGCAAACTTAAAGCACTATCACATGAGTCAAAATAACAATGTTTCGGATAGAAGTGAAACAAGGTAGAAACAAATTTCAAGATACTAATTATTCTGCAGTGGAAAATTGAAACATTTGTTGCCATTAAATGCGGATTTCCAGCTCTGTAGCACAAAACTAAAAATTATCAGAAGTTCTTGACATACTGTATCTTTGTGCCAGCCAATTTACCAGTTTACTGTACTTGAATTGGAACTAATTACTCAAAAAGGGGGAACCGATGGGACTTTAGCGATACCAGGTTGGCTAATAAAAGAAATGTTGTAAAATATACACTTTATTGACAAAGATTAAAAATAACCATACATCAAGAGTATATTACAACCAATGCATCAGTAAAGGTCTGCATCATGTGAAGTTCCATCCATTAACGTGTTATTCAGATGGCAACAAGAGAACTTTAACATGTTTCAACTTATAAAGAGTTTTCATCTTGAGGAAAGTGATGTATTTCATACTTCAAGATGCATTAATAAAAACAATAAAGGAATGCATGTCCAAGTGAGAGACCACAGATAGGATACAAGGGAGACAAGGCACAACTGATTACTCAATGATGGTAAGGAATAATGACCTGGATCGCCACGATGGTAACAACAGATCCAACACAGGGAAAGCACAAGCATGTGTAAATCTGAACCAAACTCCCTTTTTTTTTACATTTCTTACAGTTTCTGGCCTAGGCTAAAATTATATCATATACCCCATGAGTCTTCATGGGCCTTTTTTTCTTTCATTTGGAGGAGGGGAGGAAGAACTTTCTCAGCTAAGTACACCCTCCTGTCTGCTTGCCTGAATTAAAGGTAGACGAATTCCAGGAAGTTAATGCTGCATGAATCAGCTACTCATGATAACGATGGTGTGGCTAGAAATGCTAGGGGGTTGTTTTGCATGGAGACATGGATGGATATGTGAGTTTGCTTTGAATATTAAAAATAAATCAAATAACCTTTTCAGTTTGTGGTGCTTAGATACAACTAGGTTCAACTTTAAAGGGACAGGGACTGAGATATATGCACATTTTCCCTTGTTTTATATCGTTATATAATTAAAGACTCTGCAGGTACATAACAATACCTGCAGATGTGCCAGAAATGCTCATATTTTCTATTTTGGGCTGAATTTTTGTGGACTGAATGGTGTCAGTCCTGCTCAGTTTGATGTTAGCTGAACTAATGTCCCTGTCCACCTTTCCTCATCTCTACAACATAGAGACTAATTGTTCTGTAGCCCAAGGTAAGAACTTAGAACTAAATAGATTTCTTGAGATAACACAGAAAGCTTGCAGAGGACTACTCTGAATTTCCAAATGATCAACAGGCATGTTTTTGCCCCTATGTAATCGATATAACAAAATGCTTTTCAATAGTATATTTTGCACACTAAAAAGGGATCAAAGAGGAGAAGTTCATTTAGTCAAATTGGTAAAACCATGAATTCAGAGTAGTTGCTATAGTAAAAGTACTTTGCAGTGGCTGATTGAAAAAGAACATTTATTGAGAGCTTGGACTTGGACTTGTTTTGGTCCTTATTTAGCTTTACTTTATTTGTATGTGGATGAATTTTGGAGCTAGAGAGCTAGATATATAACTGAAAAGCCTCCTTAAATCTGTTGTACTGTCAACTCCATGGCCTCATGATAATATTATATTACCTTTTCCTGCTCTTGAGTGTACATTGCAATATAAAATACCAGAGACCCCAAATAATGTAACAGCTACAGGACTTTTTTTCTGTGATCCTGTGATAAAGTAAATGCAACTAACTAATTTGGAAGTATAAATATTTCATGCAGATTGTAAAAAATAAAGTCTAAGTGGGATGAGACCTATACCATGGCCTACAGAGGCTTGGTATCTGTGTACATTGTGTTTTTGTACTATGAAAGCTGTTACTTGAGAGCATCATTGAGACAGAAGAATGGCTCTGCAACAACCTGAATGACCAGCCCATCTCCCGTCTCCCAACATTGACCTATGGTTGCGATCAGATGCATCCTTTTCCGGGAGTTTTCAGGACCATAGTCTATAAAATACTGTTCTCCTTAAGACAGGTGCCCACCTCATTTACTGTTTTTAATTGGCTGTAATGATGAGGGTGAATAGAAGAACTGAACTGTGGATCTGTTGATTTATCCTGTAAAAGGCACTAATATTTACCCTTATATAAGTGGATTTCTAAAAAAAAAAAATAATTTCTTTAAAGTGTGTCTACATTCAAATCATGTTTTTTTTTTTAGAACGGGGGTAGGATTAGACCGTCTGTTAGGTTTTACAGCCATTGGAGGCTCTGTTGAAGAGATTCCTTCACTTCCAGTCTGGTAAAAATGTTATCCCCAGGACATAATGGATGTAACACTGAATGTATGCAATTGGACAGATATACTGAAAGGAAAAACACAAGAGTGCAGAGAAATTGCTAGAAAGAAAGTTGGAATTGTTGTATTACAGGATAACATGACTGCATAGATACTGTTTAAAGAAAAATTATAATGCAATAGCCCCAATGATTACTTGCTAAGGTATGGATGGTGCATGAAAAAAAACTAATTAGCAGTGTATTACATTTTATACATATGCTTGGCCTGGCCAAGAGGGGAACCAAGAGGGGAATGGGATATTCTAATGGCCACCAAAGTCTGGGAAGGGGAGAATATTCTACAGGCCACAGATGGGTTGCCAAGTGGGGAGGAAGAAGGGCTATTCTAATGACCACCAATGGAAGGGGTGAGTTTTATACTACCTCTAAGGGAGAGGAACGATATTTTACTGGCCAACAATGCCTGGGAAGGAGTGGGGATCTATAGTCTATTGACAACTGCCTGGGAAGGGAGAAATACATGCATCTGGGGCCTCCTCCACATATGAGCTTCACTCACAAGGCTGGGCTTTTCCTCTCATTGACTGCTAAAACCATAGAATATGTTAGCCCACTGACCATAGGTACTAAAACATTTTTTCCTCCCACTCACCAGGAAGCAGCCCTGTGCTGGACTCGTGCTTTATTGTACATTATACTTCTAAATGTTCCATTCTATGAACCAGTAGTTCTCAGCCTTAGGAAGGCCAAGACCCAATAAATTCTTCCAAAACCTTCCATGCTGCAACATGGCTGAGAATGATTGGTAAATCGTAATCTATCGGTTGACCCTTTCTAAACTTTTCCTACTCTACTGTACATTTTAATCGCATAGCTTATTAACATAACAAACTATGGGGCTGATTCATTAAACCTGAAGAGAAGAAATATAGCATATGATTGCAGTTGTATCCCTCAGCAACTGATCAAAGTCTTGTTTAATGTTTCCCCAAAAACAAGCAATAACAGTTATTTGATTCCTATTAATGATAACTCCAGTTCTCTTCTGATTTTAAGTTCTCATTTTTAATGTAATGTTAAGTCCCGGAGTAGGCATTTTGCACAGTGATGTGTGACATGAATGCACACAACAATCAGAATGGATACAAATTAGCCATTTCAAACTGTGCATAGATTAAAGAAGAGTGATCGCTGGGGAAGCACTCAGCCTTGTAGATAGCAGAGAGACATTTTAGGGTGAGGGAGTATGCAGCTCCAGCAATAGATAAAAGGAGCCCAATAGATGAATGTGAGTGCATACCCCAAGATGGCTACCCCTAGTGCCTACACACACAACATCTCAGCAGAAAATTGCATGCTTACCTGCCAACCTACCATGGCTGCTGCAGTTCAGACAAATGTGTTGGCCATGGGAGGCTTCTTTGTATTTCCCTTTCAGCTCCAGACAGGATCCTTCCCTACAAATGGGGCTTTATTGCAGAAAATACATTTTATAGTATGTGAAAGACTCTACTGATATCCACTGGGAACCCATAAATATATCCAATTGAACAATTTATGTAAAAACACTATTTTTATTATAATATATTTAAAAATTGTGACATATCAATGAACACAATATTGGGTTACTTACTAAATCTGCAGAATGCAAAATCTGGTGCAGCTCTGTATAGAAACCAATCAGCTTCCAGGTATGTTTTGTCAAAGCTTAATTGAATAAGTAAAAGAAGCTGATTGGCTACCATGCATAAGTGCACCAGATTTTGCACTCTCCAGTTCTAATAAATCAACCCCAAACTATGAGAAGCATTCAAAAGGACGTGAAAGCTTGGGTCCGTATCAGACGTATGTCAAACTGTGCTTTCTACACCAATTGCAAATTTCACTTCAAGAATACAAAATATAGAATATGTAATATATATACAGTACATTATTTACATAAGCAACATGCAAACAAGACAACATGTTAAAATATTGAAACCTGTCAGGAAACAATTGCTGTCTCTGAAGACTGGGTCGAGATGCCTATGCGCGGGCGTTGGCGCCAATCGGCCTATTTAAACGGGCAGCACCTTGCAGCCGATGCTGTCCGCTCTACAGTGTTTGAGTGTATTCTGAGCAACCCATTATCTGTTAACCTGTTCTTGTGCCCCTGCTTGTCTTGACCCCGTTTGATCTCTGCCTGCACTGACCTCGGCTTCCATGACCACTCTCCTGCCTGCTCCTTGTACCTTGCCGCCAGCCCGTTGATGAACTCTGCTTGTGACCCGACTATTCTCCTGTCTAGCCCTCTGTACTGCACTGCCTGCCTGTTGCCGACCCAGCCTGTACCACCACTCTATCAGCCTACACAAGACTTGAGGAAATCCTTCAGTTGTCACCGGTGACCATCTCAACCCTTGTGCCATCCTCACTCCTGAACCACCTGTCTGCTCTACCAGGGGTTCCTGAATCAGGGTTGCAAGAGAGGTTACTCCTGCATAAGTCAGACTCCACCACCAGGCACGTGACAAAACCACTGTCCAAAATATTAGGAAAAAAATGCCTCCATATGCCTTACTGAGCACATCAACTTCTGACCGGAGGTACTGCATGCCAGCCTGCTCGTGGGAAAGCTTTACAAACACGCCAAAGCAGAGTGGGGTTGATAGACTGAAAAAAATGTGTTGCTCATGCCTAGCCACTGAAGCTAATGAGTAAAGTGCCTATGTTATAATAAGCAGGACTGTATAGGGATTATGTGACCATCAATAATACCATATATTTTATTAGTCTTACATGATAGGCCCCAACAACATGTCTACAGAAACAATAAAGAATATATGAAGAAACAACCAAAAGAAAAAGGCCACTCACCATATAGATAAATAAATCAGCATGCCACTCAAGACTGCTGCATGCACAAAATAGCAACCGCACATAGCCTCTAAAAACCTCTTAAATATGGCGCTGAGAGTGTTCCAGAGGCTGCCCCCATACAGTGGGCGAGTCTGGAGTCACCTCCAGAAGAAAGCCATCAAACTATAGAGACAGAATAGGCTCCTCCCAATCTGGAAAAAGGTGCTCAAAGAAGGAGCACAACCCAGAAATGACGTCATGCATATCAGAGAGACGCCATCTTCCCTGTGCTAAAGAGCTCCAAACTGGACAGTAAATGAGGCCTAGGCCCAAGCACACCCCTCCCCCCAGAAAATAAAGAGAGTGAGACACATCCCCTGCTCTGATCTGCTCGGACAAGACAGAGATATCAAACTACCGAAAGAAGACCTCTGAGGTCTGAGCGGGTGACATACCCCCGTCGGAGACCTTGTGAGAGTCGCGGTATAAATTCTCCAAAAAT
>BLSH010271018.1:634659-662690 GCA_018402905.1 Glandirana rugosa | reverse complement strand
TTTTTAAAGTCAGAAAAAATTACATATCGCGTTTTTTATTTTTTGGGTCCCCACTAATTTATGGTGGTTTTCTTTCGAGATAAACACACTTTTTTTAAATATTTTTAAAGTATACCCATGTCACAACGTACTGGCGCGTTAACAGTAAGTTTGACGTTGTCACGACTTTCGACTTTTAACCAGGCCCTTCCTTCCCCCAAATTCACGGGTGATAACTTCACCAACTTGTCTTTTCTTTACAGTATCATACACTCTCTCGGGTATTCATATAGGTTGACTTGTTACATATATTTTTGTGATATATATACATAATAATAATAATAATATATTAAACAAAAACAAAAAACAACAAAACGAAACTAAATATAAGAAAATAAAGAGAGTGGGACACATACCCTGCTCTGATCTGCCATGGGAAACCAGAGGTGCAACCAGGTGCCAAGATGGCAACAGGACAGGGACATGAACTTGTGGGCACAAAGACATCTCCATGTTCAGAGAACAAAAACTAAACAAAAAAACAAATCACGACAAAAATAACAATATAAATCAAAGCAAAACAACAAAAAACAAAAACAAATTATATAATAATAATAATAATACATATATATAGTGTTTTTATATACATTGTTCAGTTGGATATACTTATGGGCTCTCTCACATACTATGACATTTCTTTTCTGTTCAACCACTTCAATAGTGGGCACTTAAACCCCCTTCCTTCCCGGACCAATTTTCAGCTTTCAGCACTGTTGCAGTTTGAATGACAATTGCGCGGTCATGCAACACTGTACCCATATGAAATTTTTATAAATTTTTTTCACACAAATAGAGCTTTCTTTTGGTGGTATTTAATCACCCCTGGGTTTTTTATTTTTTGCGCTATACATTAAAAAAGACTGAAATTTTTCAAAAACAATGCATTTTTCTTCGTTTCTGTTATAAAATTTTGCAAATAAGTAATTTCTCTTCATAAATTTTGACCAAAAATGACACTGCTACATTTCTTTGGTAAAAATAACCCAAATCGGAGTTTATTTGGTGTTGGCAGACAGACAGATGTTTTGGGGACTGTGACAGATGTGACGGGAACAGACAGATGTTTTGGGGACAGTGACAGATGTGACGGGAACAGACAGATGTTTTGGGGACAGTGACAGATGTGACGGGGACATACAGATGTTTTGTGTTTGGTGACAGATGTGACGGGGACATACAGATGTTTTGTGTTTGGTGACAGATATGACGGGAACAGACAGATGTTTTGGGGACTGTGACAGATGTTTTGTGTATGGTGACAGAGGTGATGGGGACACACAGATGTTTTGGGGGCTGTTTTATGGGGACACTGATGTGTATGGGGACAGGGGTATCAGTGGTGCTTGGTGCACTGTGTGGGGGGCAATCTGTGAGAGCTCTTTGCATGAAATCATCATGCAGAGAGCTGTCACATAGCTGCAGATTCCCCCCTTCCCCCCCCCCCGCACTGAGCTCACACTGAGCTCGGCGGGGGGGAGAACTGTCACAGAGACGTTTGTCTCTGTTTACAATGTGACGGCTATGATTGGACACAGCCGTCACATGATCGGGAGGGCCAATCACTGCTCCCATATCCCGATCTCTGCTCCAGCCGCAGCGTGCCGCATGGCCGCGCTGCAAGCTCCCGTTCTGCAGGATGTTCATACAAGTCCTGTCAGAACGGGGAAGCTCCCAACCGGCCGTATATATACAGTGGTCGGGTGGGAGGTGGTTAATTGCATGGGATGATAAATATATATATATATATTCTAAGATTAGGGTTTATCAGACTCAAGCGGCAGCTGCGTTTTCAGTAAGTGCGCCAGCAGTCCAAAGTGGTATTTTTAAGTGCATGGCAGCCCATTTTTATTAAAATAAATGAAAAAGTCAAACAAAACAGTAATCTTTCCTCACAGGGGGTTCCAACATCATTGCATAAACATGCTTCAGCCTCCTGGCTTTACTCACTGACAGCTTCGTGCTGTTTGGTGAAATAAACAATCTCCAGGTCTCCTGGTTAGTAAATGATATTCAGCCCTCCTGGCTTGTAAATGTAGCTCTCCTGCAAAGGCCTTCTGCTTTAGGCCTAGTTATGTCTCCCACAGACCTGAACGCACAGCAACTCGGTACTGTCCTGTAGCCTTGTGCTACACTGGCTGCCCCCATGCCACCTCTGACTCATGCAGAGGAAATGGGAGTCCATCTGACTCCCTTACACAGACTTCCTGTCTGTTGGGTGGGGCCCCGAGCCAGGGTAATTCCAATAGGTTTGCGTGTATGGGTATTTCTGACTATACATAACCCATCATTGGAATTTAAAAAGAAATGTGAGTAAAATTTAACTACCTGCTCCCTTAATAAGCTACGGATGATGAAGCAATACTATCACAGTGAATTATTATGACTGGATAAAGAGATCCAATCAGTGGCCAATAAATTAGCAACTTTTCAGTAGTCTGAATGTTATCAAACCCAGGATGATGAATTATGCAAATTGATTGATGGGTACAACAAACAATTAGTACAGACTAAAAAGACAAGAAATTTTTATGTGACTCAGCATCTTTCAAAACAGGCAGGCCATACATGTGGAATAATAAAGCAGGAAGGAGATTAAGATCTGCTCACCCTCAGCAAGATGAGAAAATAAATGGTAACACATCAGATGCCTCTACTTCTTCTTGTATCTTTACAGAGCACGTCAAGAACACTTAACCAAAATGGTTCTTTTACAGCAAAGCATCAGTCCATTGGATCAGGAGAAGGGATTTCATGTGGTGAATCTGCAAAAGATATGAGCTTAGCACCTCATAAGAGGAAAACAACACCTCTTCCAGATTTGGATTCTGGATCTCACTTGAGCCTCGTATACACGGGACGACGATCGTATACAACAGGTCATAATAACAGCCGTTGTATGTGAAATCGATCGTTTGTATGCGCGATTAAAACAGCCGACATACGACGGTCGTACAAGGGGAGTTGTATGAGCAGACTAGAAAACTTGGTCGTACCAACAAGTGCTCATACAACAGTTGTATCGTGTGTACAGAGTAGTTGGTACAACAGGTTGTATTGTGCAAAACACGCATGCTCTGAAGTCAGGAACGGCCGGATGCTAATTACATGCACCTGAACGTTCTTTCTGTGCTTGTACGATCGTGTAGTGCAGTCAGTATGCAAGTTACATTATCCAACATACGATTTGAGACGATCGTATGTACGATCGTCGTCCCGTGTGTACGAGGCTTTGGAGACACGGGGTGACTTTGGTCATGGTAACTTTGCATTACACAATCATAATAATACATCAGAGAATCTAGGGATGTCCCCAAAACAAGTGCACATTTTTTAGGTTTACATGAAACCCCAAAACACAAAAGTATAGAGAGGGGGCACCACCCTGTCTCACAAAGCAAGCAAAGGAGACAACATAGATCAATAGTAACACAAACGATGTAGGAGTACAACAATCTTTTAAAGTTATTAGCCTCACCTCAAATGATTTATCTGCAGATGAACTGGTGCATTGAAAGTTGGGTTTAACCACTTCAGCACTGGAAGATTTTACCCCCTTAATGACCAGGCCATTTTTTTGCGATACGGCACTTCGTCGCTTTAACTGACAATTGCGTGGGTGTGCGACGTCGTACTCAAATAAAATTGATGTCCTCTTTTCCCACAAATAGAGCTTTCTTTTGCTGCTATTTGATAACCTATGTGGTTTTTATTTTTGCGCTATAAATAGTGTTGAGCGAACCCGGACTGTAAAGTTCGGGTCCGTACCAAACTTTGGGGTGTCCGGGACCCAGACCCGAACCCGGACTTTTCAAAAAACAGTTTGATCAATTTTTTCAACCCTTTGAACTATAGTGATTTTAACCTTTTGTCACTTTCAGTAATGACATTTGATCCCATTTCTTGATTTAAAAATCACAAAGGACCAACTGATCTGTTCCATAAGTCAGCAGTCGGTATTTCCTTGTTGCACTTTGAGAGTGGCCACCTACTACATATTAATTAGGGCCATTCCTAAAGGACAGATCAAAATAAATTGCACAGATGAAGCAGATTTTGAAAGACAAGCCCAACAGCTTCACCACTGTTTTTTGAATAGGGGCAATAGCAAGGCATTATTAAATAGGGCCTATAAAAGAGCCAAGAGAAGCCTGAGGGACATCATACTTTTTCAGGGAGAGTCCACACATAAGGTATGCCCCAAAATACTAAACAAGCACTGGCACCTGTTTATACCATTGTGAGCCACATTACATTGTGGAGAAACAGATCTCTGAGGGATTTCCTAATTTCAAGCCATTACTTAAAGAATGGTTTGGATGACCTATGTGGGACCTTAACCACGTCGGTCTTTCAAGTTAAGTGTGCTTACTGCAGATATACTGATGGGAGATGGATTTTGTTTTAGTTTTTTGTTGTTGTTTTGTGTTGCTGTTGTTTTTGTTGCAATATGGTGTTTTGGGTTTTTTTTTTTGGTTGTGTTATTGGTTACACTCTATTGTTTCTGTAGCCTTGTAGTTGGGACACATCGTGTAAGATCATTAAAATATATGGTACTATTGATGGTCACAATATCCCTATACAGTCATACCTGTTATAAAATAGGGACTGTAAAGTTCGGGTCCGTACCAAACTTTTGGGTGTCCGGGACCCGGACTCGAACCCAAACTTTTCAAAAAAAGTCCGGGTTCGGGTCCGGGGTTCTGGTATTTTATTCCACGTGTTGAAAAGCTGCCAAGGGTAGCCAATCAACAAGTGTTTCACTGGTTTTCCCTAGAAGCCATCACAGCCATGCCTACTAATGGCATGGCTGTGATTGGCCAGTGCACCATGTGACCCAGCCTCTATGTGGGGCTGGATTCACCGTGCTGCATGTCATATGCTCTCAGGATAGTTTAGGGAGAGGATGCTGCTGGCTCTGTGAGGGACAGATTGCAGATATTATAGAACATCTCATCCTGCATTACTGAACAATTTGATTGTGGACTAGGGAGAGATACTAGTACTGCTGCTTTGAGGGAGGGAGAGATACTAGTACTGGTGCTTTGAAAGACAGATTGCACACCTCATCCTGCTGCACAGAACGATCTGATTGTGGACTAGGGAGAGATACTAGCAGGGAGAGATACTAGTACTGGTGCTTTGAGGGAGGGAGAGATACTAGTACTGGTGCTTTGAGGGACGGAGAGATACTAGTACTGCTGCTTTGAGAGACAGATTGCACACCTCATCCTGCTGCACAGAATGATCTGACTGGACTAGGTAGAGTCTGTTGCTTTAAGAGAAAGATTATTCTTCTAAAATCATCATCAAGTTGTACAGGGAAAGGTTCCAGCTGTTGCTTTAAGGGAAAGTTTAGTGTTCAAAAATCATCATCAAAGTGTGTGGGAAAAGCCTATATCAGCCGCAGGGAGCCATATTAGTGTTCTAAAATCATCTTCAAAGTGTATGGGAAAAGCCTATTGCAGGCGCGGGGAGCCATATTAGTGTTCTAAAATTTAGAACACTAATATGGCTCCCCGCGGCTGAAATAGGCTTTTCCCACACAATTTGAAGATGATTTTAGAACACTAATATGGCTCCCGGCGCCTGCAATAGGCTTTTCCCATACACTTTGAAGATGATTTTAGAACACGAATATGGCTCCCCGCGGTTGAAATAGGCTTTTCCCACACAATTTGAAGATGATTTCAGAACACTAATATGGCTCCCCGCGGCTGAAATAGGCTTTTCCCACACAATTTGAAGATGATTTTAGAACACTAATATGGCTCCCGGCGCTGCAATAGGCTTTTCCCATACACTTTGAAGATGTTTTTAGAACACTAATATGGCTCCCGGCGCCTGCAATAGGCTTTTCCCATACACTTTGAAGATGATTTTAGAACACTAATATGGCTCCCCGCGCCTGCAATAGGCTTTTCCCATACACTTTGAAGATGATTTTAGAACACTAATATGGCTCCCTGTGGCTGATATAGCCTTTTCCCACACAATTTGAAGATGATTTTAGAACAGTAATATGGCTCTATGCCCCTGCAATAGGCTTTTCCCACACAATTTTAAGATGATTTTAGAACACTAATCTTTCCCTTAAAGCAACAGCTGGAGGCTTTCCCTGTACAACTTGGAGATGATTTTAGAATCTAAAATCATCTCCTAGTTCTATAGGGAGAGGTTCCTACTGTTGCTTAAAGGGACAGATTATTGTTTCTTGCACAAAATTAAAAAGTGCATCTGCATTGCTGGTTTAAAAAAAACAAACAAATTCCAAAAATAAAAAAAAACAGTGTTAGCTACCTCCTCCTCCTCCACCGCCACTTTCACCGCCTCCTCAACCTCCAACTCCACATCCACCCCCATTTTTGATTGTTTTATGTGATTTTAGGGTAAAAATTACTTTAAGTTATTTCCCTATCCCCATTTCTTTGTAGGGCACTTGCCCTACTCTTACTCCCATTTTCCTTCCTTTTGCAGACCTCTAGGACTTTCCAGGACTTTGTTACCGCCATTTTTGTGCCTAAAAGTTTGGGTCCCCATTGATTTCAATGGGGTTCGGGGTCCGTGTCAAAGTTCGGGTCCAGTCCGGACCCGAACCCGGACTTTGTCCCGAAGTTAGGCCGAACCAGCAGAACCCGAACTTCCAGAGGTTTGCTCAAATCTACTTATTAGCTTTAGTTGTTAGGCATGTGTATGCTGTGGTCCTCAATGGTGCAACATATTCCTTGGTCTTCTTATGATTTTTAGGGCCAGCAAGTGTCTTTTATATGGAGATCAATTTTATTACTACTCTGTTTACAGAGTCTAATATTACTGTATATCAAAGTAGATTTATGCCCATGTACTTTATGTATAGTAGTGACACCTTTTTTGTTCAGTTTTATACAAGTCCCTCCTGTTTTTGGTGTGTTTATTGAGCTCTCCCATGGGCAGGCTGGCACACTGTATTTACTGGTCAAAGGTTTATGTGCACAGTAAGGGGTTAACTATTTTTCCTAATGATTTGGACAGTGGTTTCAACAATGTAATATTTAGTATTGTTTGCATTTTGCTTATGTATATTTGTAGTGTATAATTGCACTGGAGACATGGGGGGTTAGAGTAAGAAACATTTTGCTGGGGATAAGAGTGTGTTAAGAGGGGGGTAGGAGAAGAGCATTCATGTTAGCTGGGGTGTTTGGGGGGGTATTTGTCTTAGGAGGGGGAGATAAGAGGGGGGATAGGAAGATACATTTTTGGGGATGCGTATTAGTGCTAGGTGGGATGATTGTGTGGATTTGTGCTAGCAGGGGGTATTTGTGTTTGCAGGGGAGGATTTGTGCTCATCGGCAAATTGGGGGAGGGAGATTTGTGCTGGTGGGGGCAATTTGTTGGGATTTGTGCTCATGGGGAAATTTTGGGGAGTGGATTTGTGCTAGTGAAATGAGGGGAATTTATGCTAAGAGGGGGAATTTGTGCTTGGAGGGGGAATTGTGCTGGAGGGTAGAATTTGTGCTCATAGGGAGATTGGGGGGGGGGGGTTTGTGCTCGGAAGGGAGATTGGTGCTCGAGGGATTTTTGTTTGAAGGGGAAAGTTGGAGGGAGGGGGATTTGTGCTAGGAGGAGAGATTTGTGCTTGGGAGGATTTGTGCTTGTGAAAAAAATTGAGGGAGGGCTTGTGCTAATAAGGATGACTGGGGGATTTGCACTAAGAGGGGGAATTGGGAGGGGGATTTGTGCTAGAAGGTGAAATTTGTGCTGGAGAAGAGAACTTGTGTCCACCGGGACATTTGGGGAGGGAAGTGGGATCTGTGTCAGGAGGCAAGATTTGGGAAGGGAGAAGATTTGAGCTGAGAGGGAGGATGGGGGGGGCCAAATATTTGTGCTGGGGTGTTAGCGAGGAGGATTTGCACTGGGAAGAGGGGGAATTTTTGTTTAAGGAGAAATTTGGCTTGCATAGGGAATATATGCTTAGAAGGTTCACATACAGATTAGTGCTTGATCTTTCTCCTATACTCCAGTCATGCACTGTCAGCTGGAATGCAAATCACCACTTCCTCACTGACACGCATGCCATTTTTTTATTTAATCACTTGAAGACAAGACCTATTCTGACACTTTTTTTATAAAAACTTATTTTTCTAGAAAATTATTTAGAACCCCCAAACATGATATATTTTTTCAGCAGAGACCCTAGAGAATAAAATGGTGGTTGTTGGAATGTTTTATGTTCCATGATATTTGTGCAGCAGTTTTTCAAACGCAATTCTTTTGGGAAAAAATAAATTTTAATGCAAAAAACCCACAATATATAACCCAATTTTTTGGTAAAAGACAAAAGATGGTGTTACACCAAATAAATACCTAACATGCCATGCTTTAAATCTGCGTGCGTTCGTCTAATGGGGACACTTTAAACATTTTTACAGGTTACCCAGTTTAGAGTTTCAAAGAAGGTTTAGAGCTAGAATTATTGCTCTCACTATAACGTTTGTGGCGATACCCCACATGTTTGGTGGGAACATTGTTTACATATGCATGCATGACCTTCTGTACGTGAGCACAGAGGGATAGGGGCAATAAAAAAAAAAAAAAACATTATTAATTTTTTTATTTTTACACTGTCCCTTGATTTATTTTTTTCCTATCACAAAATTGTAAACATCCCTTGCGATAGAAATAAGGGATGACAGGTCCTCTTTATGAAAACATCTGGGGGCTATAAGACCCCAGATCTCTTCTCTACCCTGGAAAGTATGAGATCAATAAAAAAAAAATTGATCTCATGATTAAAAAAAAAAAAAGGCAGTGTTTACATCTGCCTAACCGGAAGTGACATCATGACGTCACGTCCAGCCTCCTAGACCATAGAAACGGCCAGGGACGATGCTCAATTGGTACTAAGGGGCCCAAAAAGTGCCAAGAAAATACCCCACGCCATTACACCACCAGCCTGATCCATTGAGGCAGGATGGATCCACGCTTTCATGCTGTTTATGTCAAATTCTTACCCTACCATCTGAATGTTGCAGCTGAAATCAAAACTCATCAGATCAGGTAACGTTTTTCCAATCTTCTATTGTCCAATTTTGGTGAGCCTGTGCGAATTGTAACCTCAGTTTCCCGTTCTGAGCCGACAGGAGTGGCACCCGGTGTGGTCTTCTGCTGCTGTAGCCCTTCTGCTGCTGTAGCCCATCTGCTTCAACATTTGATGTGCTGTGCATTCAGAGATGGTATTCTGCATACCTTCGTTGTGATGAGTGGTTATCTGAGTTACTGTTGCCTTTTTATCATCTCAAACCAGTCTGCCTATTCTCCTCTGACCTCTGACATCAACAAGGCATTTTCATCCACACAACTGCCACTCACTGGATATTTTCTCTTTTTTTGACCACTCAGTGTAACCCCTAGAGATGGTTGTGCATGAAAATCCCAGTAGATCAGCCACGTTCAAAGTCACTTGAATCCCCTTTCTTTCCCATTCTGATGCTCAATTTGAATTTCAGCAAGTCATCTTCACCACGTCTATATGCCTAAATGTACTGAATTGCTGCCATGTGATTGGCTAATTAGCAATTTGTGTATATATATATATATATATATATATATATATATATACATATATATATATTTACACAATATATATAGTGTATATATTTCTTATAGATTTTTGAAAAAAAAAAACAATATTTTTTACTAATAAAAATATATCCAATAATTTTTTTACTACTAATGGCAGCGATCAGCGATTTTTACTGGGACTGCGGCATTGTGGCAGGCAAATCGAAGACCTGACACTTTTGACACTTTTTGGGGACCAGTGACACTAATACAGTGATCAGTGCTACAAAATATGCTCTGACACTGTATTAATGACACTGGCAGGGAAGGGGTAAACATCAGGGGCAATCAAAGGGTTAAATGTGCTCCTAGGGAGTGCTTTCTAACTGTGTGGGGGATGCTTTGAAAGGAGGAAGACAGAAATCTGTGTTTTTGCTTAGCAGAAACACATGATCTCCATCTTCCTCTCTCACAGAACGGCAGTCTGCCTTGTTTACATAGGCAGACCGCCGTTCTGCCTCTCCAGAGAATGATTGGCAGGTCCAGGTGGACATCGCGTCCGCCGGACCCCAAGATTGGCTCTCACTGTGTCCAAGCAGTTATTACATCATCCATAGGAAGTGGCTAGTGTAGTGCCACGGAACGCATTGTCAGTGTTTTTATACTATTCTGTAAACAATAAATGGCGAACATATAAAAAGTCCACTTCTCAGTTTCTCCTTCACATTTTTGGGACGCAAAGACCTCTTACTGTGAATACACTGGAATCCAGATACTGCAGTATATAGGATTTTCTGAATCTCCCCACCGAGCACCAAGTGCGACCATTCTCCGCACAGGGACAGTTATATTGCCCGGAAGGCTTTCGCTCCAGGTTGTCTGATCCACTATTATTATTATACAGGATTTATATACTGTAGCACCAACAGTTTGTGCAGAGCTTTACATTTGGGAGCTCAGCAACCTCACAGATGTGAGTACACTGTTGCATTTTACTCTCTCTACTTACATTTCATCCAACCAACCATCTGTTACATGACTACACTATAAGGAACTCTTCCATGGCCTTTGTCTTTTTTTCTTTTTTTTTTCTCCTTAGTTTTGGAGGCACCCCTGTTAAGGTTCTCCCCACCAAGCTCTGGCTGCTGCATCCCTACTAGTAGGGAAGTGGGATCCTACTGTGTTTTTCTTTGTTGGAGCTACACAGGGCAGCCAGAGTTGGCCTGGAGGACTCCACATCTCCACACCCACTCCAGGAGTTGGTGTGCAAGATGGGAGTGCAAGATAGGGCACTCCTGCTAAACCATAGCCCCCAATCTGCTCCAAGAGCTAATGTCTAGCTGTCAGAGGAGACAGGAAACCAGGGCTCAACAGGAGGAAGTTACAACCACACTGTAAGCTATGTTATAGCTTACAAGTATCTGACTGCTGCATTGTATACACCATCTTTTACATTATATAGTCTTGACTGCTCTTCTCTGTAAGTTGTATTATACATTACCTACTTTTGACCATTGTGTTTATTGTCTCAAGAGTTGCTGATTGCTATGCAGTCCACAACTAATTTAATGACGTTTTTTCTTATTAAAGCATATCTATGATCTAAATGTAAAATCATATGTAGCCAGGTGCTGACTGAATTGTCTATGTAATCGGGGGGACAATCTTCAGCATTAGCCACCGTGAGGCTGTTCCCTCTGGTGCTCAGCTTAGACAATAGATTGTCACATCCTGAATGCAGAGCGAGGTCCAAGAGAAGAGCAGAGGATTTGGGACATGAAGACCCAAGAGCCTCGTTCACACTGGGAATGGATCATCATGAACTACTAGTTCCAGTTAGTTGGAGGGAGAAAACAGAATGCTGGGAGAGGTTGTATATAGCCTATGCTGGGGAGGAGTCACTCTCTTAGAACCATGGCCTTGAGCGGGGGGCAGAAACCCAGACGCTCAGAGGGTCGCGAGGAGTGCCATGGTGTAGTCAGTGTGAAGAGCCCTTTGGTGGATGGGTGAGCTTTGCCAGCTTCCTGTCGCTTCAGCGACCATCGGGGGTCACTGCCATCATCCTAGGAACAGATCCTGCTGAATCCCAGCATGGCAAGGTGTGCTGTTAGGCACCTTTTCCTGGTGACAGATTCTACAGGGGTCTATCTCGGGAATTCCTATTCTCCTGAGCCTGGTATCATCAGCAATGGTGAGCGGGCAACAGCCCATCCTCTTTTCACTCTAAGAGACACTGCATGCAGACACCTTATCCCACTTCTTTGCACTAAAGAGTTAACAAGGAGACACTTTACACATGCTATTTGCAGTATTGGATGCCATTACACAGAGATTCCCTCTGGGCCCTTTGTAACCTAGCTGAAGACATTGGACATCTAAATCACCAGGACTTCCTCATCTCCCCCTCCACTTTATGCATAATATTAGCACCCGTTTAAGGCGAACTCTTCCCAGAAATTAGGCATTAGATTGCTGGTAATTTATTGTTGATATTTGGTTGCAGTGGTTCTGGGCCCGTGGCGTCAGGGGTCTGATAACAAAAAATCATTCTTCTCCCTTTTATTACTTGGACCATAGGCTCTATGAAAGTCTACTGTTTGTTACTGTTTGTCTTATTGCAATCTTCTTTACATTGCATATCAGTTTATAGGTGCCAAGAGTAAGAGTTTAATACTATAAGGATGTTTCCCTAAGCTATTATTGTTCTACCTGTTCTAAGAACGTTATGTAAAAGAACACTTGGTTACTTTACTGCAGTCTGGTGTTTGTATAATTGCATTGTCGCTTAATTATGTCTGAACCCATGGTGTCTGAGGTGTTGGAAGGCTTGCAGGGTCTGGAAAACTTTTGAGGTCAGTCATCTTCAAGCTGCTATCATGGGGTGGCACTACACATATATTTATTTCTACATTGTATTTTAATTATTTTGAGCCTACTCCTATTATTCTGAAGGATCTTGAAGTTTGTAAACTTTCTTTGTGAAGATAACCACACATTTACTTCCTTGAATTTAGTTTCAGAAGGCAGAGTTAGTACAGGAATCACCACCCCCAGGCAGCAAAGTACCATGGGATATGACGTCCTTAGAAATTAAAACTAAACAGTAGAGGAGAAGCTGCAAAATATGCAGGATATCCAGGAAGTTGTGGAAAGAGATGACCAGCAGATAGGCAGAACTGACAACATGAAAGGACATTTCTCAGACAAGATTATATGGGACTTTCAAATACAACTATTATTATTACAATTGCAGTTGGGCAAAGGGTTAAAGTCAAGCAAAAGTTTGGCCCAAACATTGGCTGTTCGGTGAACACCTGAATTTGTGGGGTGCTCAATGGGATGTTTGCCCGCCCAGCACCACACAATGCACTGCGCACTGTACAGTGCATTCTAAGGCCTGATTGGGCAAGCTTTGATTAGCTGGTTGTTAAGGAACTGCGTCCCTAACAAGAGATGAGTCATGAGCTGTCAACGGGCTTCCCCGCTGACAGCTGAATGAAAGAAAATTATTGCCAGCAATAGAAAATGTTTTTAAAAAATAGCGTGGGATCCTCCCCAAAATCCATACCAGACCCTTATCCGAGCACGTAGCCTGGCAGGCCAGGAAAGGGGAGGGATGAGCGAGCCCCCCCCCTCCTGAACCATACCAGGCTCTGCCCCCCCACCCCAAAGCAACTTGTCTCCATGTTGATGGGGACAAGGGCCTCTTCCCCACAACCCTGGGCTGTGGTTGTGGGCGTCTGTGGGCAGAGGGTTTGTCAAAATCTGGAAGCCCCCTTTAACAAGGAAGCCCCCAGATCATGTGAATAAGTATTGGGTCCATTGTACACCTACCTATTCACCAAAAAAGAAATCAGATAAAAAAATTTAAAATGCAGACATAATTTTTGACAATTCCTTTATTAAAAAAAAAAAATATCCCCTGATGTAGATCCATCGTCAATCATGATGCCCACTGCCACCGCTGGACCCAAAAAAGAAAAAAACAATAGATCTGCCCGCGATGAAGACTAGCTGCCAAATACAGGCTCCGCCATTTGACAGTTCTTATATAGGCAAGGGACGGGGCCACCTGGCAATGTTCCTTGTGTTGACCCAGCAAGCACCAGTCGGTGGTGTTGCCAGGTGGCCCCGCCCCTTACCTATATAAGAACTGTCAAACAGCTGCCAACAAGCTTTTTTTTTTTTTTTTGGATGGATCTACATCGGGGGACATTGTTTTTTTATTTTTAATAAAGGAATTATCAAAAACTGTTTGTGTGTCTTTATTTCTTTTTGACACTTTTTTGGTGAATGGGTAGGGGTACTATGTCCCCCATAGTCATTCACATGGGGGGGCAGGATCTGGGGGCCCCCTTTTTAAAGGGGGCTTCCAGATTCTGATAATCCCCCTGCCCCCAGACCCCCACAACCACAGACCAGGGTTGTCAGGAAGAGGCCCTTGCCATCAACATGGGCAGAGCCCCCCACCCCAAAGCACCCCCCAATGTTCAGAGCACGTAGCCTGGTATGGTTCAGAAGGGAGAGCACTCGCTTTTCCCTCCATCCAGGCTACAGGCTTGGATAAAGGTTTGGTATGAATCTTAGGGGGGCCCTCACACCGTTTTTCTTTTTTTTTTTATTGCAAGGTATTTGTATTGTTGATCGCCATTTTATTCCCTTGGGTCTTTTCTAAAAAAAAATATATATATATATAATGTTTGGGGGTTATAAGTAATTTTCTAGCAATAAATACTGATTTACACTTGTAAACAAAAAGTGCCAGCCATGGGCGTCCGCAGAACTTTTTCCAGGGGGGGGGGGGCGCAACATTTTAAGGTCACCCATGCTACGCCCCTTTTTGACAATGTCATCCAGGGGAGTGGCTTAGTCATTATCACTTAAAGCACATGCGTACAAAGGTTTCAGAAATACGGCCTCACTGTGCCCATCAAATGCAGGCTCAATGTGCCCATCAGTTTCAGCCTCACTGTGCCCATCATATGAAGCCTCACTGTGCCCATCAAATGCAGCCTCAATGTGCCCATCAGTTTCAGCCTCACTGTGCCCATCATATGAAGCCTCACTGTGCCCATCAATTTCAAACTCACTGTGCCCATCAATTTCAACCTCACTGTGCCCATCAAATGTGGCCTCACTGTGCCCATCAAATATGGCCTGTACAGTAGCAAGGGTATATAAAGGTAATGTATGGTATTAATATATACAGGAACAGGAGGGAAGGTGGGTGTATATATAGATGTATAAATACAGGACAGATGATGTATATATGCAGTCAGTGAGGATAGAGGAAATTCTCTATATACAGGAAGGAAGATGGGTGTATACAGCTATATATATACCCACCTTCCTTCCCGCATATAGAGACCTTCCTCCATCATCACTGACTGCAGATATGTATAATCTGTCCTGTATAGAGCTATATATACACCCACCTTCCTTCCTGTATATAGAGACCTTCCTCCATCATCACTGACTGCAGATATGTATAATCTGTCCTGTATACAGCTATATATACACCCACCTTCCTTCCTGTATATAGACACCTTCCTCCATCATCACTGACTGCAGATATACATCATCTGTCCTGTATTTATACAGCTATATATACACCCACTCTCCGTTCCTTCCAGTATTCCTCCATCATCACTGCCTGCAGTCAGTGTTGATGGAGGAATACAGGAAGGAACAGAAGGTGGGTGTATATATAACTGTACAGTAACAGGAGGAAAGATGATAGCTCTAGTTCTTCACCACCAATCTTCTTATCTCACGGCCAATGCCAGTGTGCCACTCTGTGAGCTGTGACTGGACTGGACACTCTGGACTGTGTCTCTGTGACTCACTGACTGTTATCATGATCACTGATGTTGTTTGTCTGATGACACGACTGCGGCCTAGGCAGCGACACAAGTCCTCCTTACCTCAGAAGGTTGGACACTGACTGCTGCTGGCGATGATCGATGTCTAGTTATTATGAGTGATGACACTTCACTGACTGGCTGCGGTCTGCGTCCTAGGCATAAGGCAGCCTTCCTCTGGCTTGGATGGTTGGACGGTCATGCTCACGCTCACAGTCGGGCCTCCTTTCGGCTCCTTCAGTCCTCCATGTGGTCAGAGTGGGTGGCACTGGTCGGATCTGTTTCTCACACCCACCCATGCATAGACTCAGTTACAGTCTGCTCTGCACTGCACTGTGGTGAGTGATACTGGAGGCTGGACTTACCGAGCACAGCAGCAGCAGCCAGCCAGCCATCCATTGACTCAGACGCTTAGAATCATAACAAAGTCTGCAGCAGCCACGGAGGCAATTTCCCAGCGGACCCCAGATTCTAGGGGGGCGCCCGCCCCCCCTTGCCCCCACTTGCGGACGCCCATGGTGCCAGCAAAGGCTTGGTCTTTATTGTTCCAGTCAGCCACTGACCACAAATACAGTTATTTCTACATTCAGTTGCTCACAACTAATGATGGGAGAAGGGGGTTATTGTTACAGCCAGCCATTGAGCAGGGGAGTCAATTTTACAGCCAGTCACTTACCACTATTGCTCAGGGGAGTGTTAAAATTGTTTAAAAAAAAAGGAAAAAATTTCAAGCTGAAAATATTGGATCAACTTTTGGAGACTGGAGTATGAAGTATGGAATCCTGCTAAAGGATAAATGTATTATTGCCATTTTTAGTTCTAACTTTTAGGCCTCATACACACGGGCGTATCTTTAAAAATAAACAAAACGTCGGGCCCGACGTCAAGGAAAAAAAATCTGTGTTTTTCGGCGTTATGCATCGGCGTTAGTGATATTGGCGTTAGTGAGCGTTAGTGAGCGTTGGCGTCAATAGGCGTTTTTAAAAAAAAATCATCCCTCTGCTATTTTTCAACCTAAAAACGTCGGTGTCAAAAAACGCCGGAAAACGCCGGTACAATATTAGTTGGCGTTTGTTGCCGTTAGTTGGCATTTGTTGGCGTTTTGCGGCGTCGGCGTCAAAAAATGCCAAAACGTTACAGCCTCAGAACGCGACGGCCGTGGGTTCCACTTTCAGCTCACTAACGCCGACGCCATCTACAGCTCAAAAACGCCAACATTTTTATGGGGCCATTGACTAACATGGAGAGCTGCAAAAAACGCCAGAAAACACCGGCGTCAAAAAAAGTCCGTGTGTATGAGGCCTTAAAATTTTGTTTCTTGGCTTGTGGACATCATGTCAATTATATCCAGCCCAGCTGAAGTGAATCTAGATCAGATAGTCATGTGGGAATATCTGGAAATTTGAAAATATGGACAAATATGTTGTATCTGCTTGTTATTTTTTCACTAGTTATCATTTTTTGTATTGATATTCACATATTGATTAATAAACTGATATTTTATGTATAAGTTATTGGCATGCTCATTGATATGCCTCAGTTAACCACTTCAGCCCCGGAAGGATTTCACACTTTTGGACCAAAGCACTTTTTGCGATTCGGCACTGCGTCGCTTTAACTGACAATTGTTGTAAGCAAACAAAATTTGCGTCCTTTTTTTCACACAAATAGAGCTTTCTTTTGGTGGTATTTGATCCCCTGTGCGTCATTTCTGATCACCGCTATAAATAAAAGAAGAGAGACAATTTTGCAAAAAAACCCACATTTCTTACTTTTTGCTAACATACAAATCCAAAAAAAAAATATAAAAAAACATTTTTTTTCATCGGTTTTGGCCGATTTATATTCTTCCTCATATTTTTGGTAAAAAAAAATCGCAATCAGCGTTTATTGATTGGTTTGCGCAAAAGTTGCTGCGTTTACAGATGATGAGAATTAATTTGTGGTGTTTTTACTTTTTTAAAAATTTTTACTAGTAATGGCCGCGATCTGCAATTTTTATTGGTACTGCGATATTGCGGTGGACATGTCGGACCATTTTGACACTTTTTTGGGACCATTGTCATTTATACAGCTATCAGTGCTATAACAATGCACTGATTACTGTGTAAATGCCATTGGCAGTGAAGGGGTTAACCTGCAGGGGGCGCTCTAAGGGTTAAATGTGTTCCCTGGGAGTGTTCTAACTGTGTGTGGGCTGGGCTGACAGGGGGAGGGGAGTGATCACAGCCTCCATATACAGGAAGCCTGAGATCACCGCCCTTCCCCCTCTGTCCTAACGGAGATCCGTGCTTACTTACACGGACCTCCGTTCTCTCACTGCGGGGGGGCCATCATGGGTAGCTGGCGATGATCGAGTCCACCCTACCCGCTCCCTGGCCCTGCGGAACACAGTGAGCAGGATCTCGCAGCTGCCGTCATATGACGGTGGTTTGCGATATCCAACCACTTTATCGCCATCAGACGCCGGTCGGCAAGTGGTTAAAGTCCCATGGCCATGAATCGTGTTGTGTACCTGGTAAATAGGGATAGAGGCACACCACTATATGCACCTGATCATAACCCAATTTACTGTAAGTTCAGACTCTGTTAGGCCGCAACCTGTATTAAGTGCAAAAGAGCCACACCCACTTTTCCCTGTCATTACAGATCTTATCTGTCCTGAAGATTCCCTTCTTTTCAATCTCAAAAGTCGAAAGGTTTATCTGTGTCCCAAGGTACAGGGCTGTCTTAATGCATGGGCAGTGGGCACCCCTGGGCACTGCCCAGGGACCCTAGGTGCATGGGGGGGGCCCATGATAGACATGCATTACATCATACTTGCCAACTGTCCCGGCTTTGCTGGGATAATCATTACTAAGCTGTCCCAGGCTGGCATTTGTCCTGGAACCTGCACTGTGCCCTCCAGACCTTCCCTGTACTGTTCCCTGTTCTGCCTCCCCCTTGTACTGGGCCCTTTGTGTTGATTAGCCTTTGGATTATGGCATGTTTTCTTATTGTTTAAAATTGATTCTATTGAAAGTACTAATAAATATATGTTTAATTCTATCAACTATTTACACTTTAATTCTTGAGAATAGATGCATAAATTGGGGCAGGCTGGTAGGGGCTCCATTGTATTACTTTGCCCAGGGGGCCCATGATGCTATTAAGATGGCCCTGCCAAGGTATATCTGTTTTCCATGCATGCAGTTTAAGTCCACATTTGAATCTGCCCATGGCATATTCACTTACATTATTTTGTTTTTATAAGGCTGTTCAAATAAAACACAGTGTGGATTACTTTGTATTATAACTGCCACGTTTTCTCAATTAGGTATGCTCTTTTTATGCACAATACTCAATTGAGTGGAGATACTGGTTATTAGCAGACCAGGTAATGCCTCAAAGCACCAGTAGCCTACCAAGTGTGTATTTATTTATTTGCATTGCGTTTTATTTTAAAGGGCTGTATATTTATATATAACACCCTATACCCTCTCCAACACCCCCATCCCTTTCCTCTGTCCCCGCTGTACTTACCTCCATGAGTAAAGAGCTATCGGTGCCCACACAGTCAGTGAAGTGGCCCAGAGATTTGAAATCCCCATCCTATTTTCCCTTTTTGTGGTGGGGCTTCTGAGATGGATCAGAGTGATTAAAGTTGGTCAAAGTGGTTACATGCTGGCACTGACCCGAATTACATCCAGCCCAGAAGCCCTACAGAAAAAAAAAAAATCTCCAGTCTGCTACAGCGGCTGCCACTGACAGCTCATCACCCACAGAGGTATGTAGAGAAGGAACAGGGGGGTGGGGAGGGTGTAGTGTGTTAGTTTACCTTAGTTCGCCTCATTTTTTCTGAAAGGGTGAAGTAGCCTTTTACGTTCGTACAAATTCTGTAAATTAAAAACTTGAACAGTCTTGGAGCAGTTCCTTTCAGGCTACACTCCCTTGTTTCTCCCGAACAGGGAAAATGTTCTGCCCCGAACATCAAACTCCATTTAAGTCTATGGCAGCCTAACATGAGAAATCAAAAGTGCCCATAAAAGGGGTATGAGGGGTCCGGGTACTACCCAAGGGGACATGTATCAATGCAAAATGTTTTTTTCAAAAGCAATAGTTTTTTCAGGAGCAGTTCTGCCCCCCAACCCAAAGCACCTTGTCCTCATGTTGATGGGGACAAGGGTCTCTTCCCCACAACCCTGGGCTGTGGTTGTTGGGGTCTGCAGGCAGGGGGCTTATCAGAATCTGGAAGTCCCACTTAACAAAGGGGCACCCAGATCCCAGCCCCCCATGAGAATGTGTATGGGGTACATAGTATCCTACCCATTCACCAAAAATGTCAAAAGTAATAAAAACACAGAGACAGTTTTTGCCAATTCCTTTATTTAAAAATAAAAAAACAGTGTTCCCCAATGTAAATCCATCATTAATTACACTGCCCCGGCACCCAAAAAAGAAAAATAAATGCTCCACCTTCATTGGCAGCTGACCGCCAAATGCCTCCTCCGCCGCTACCTATATAAGAACTGTCAAACGACAGAGAAGGCATTCGGTGGTCAGCTGTCAATGAGGGCGGAGCATTTTTTTTCTTTTCTGGGGGTCCGGTGGTGCTGCTGGTGGCTTGATTGACAATGGATTTACATCAGGGGAAACTGTTTTTTAATTTTTTAATAAAGGAATTGTCAAAAACTGTCTCTGTATTTTTATTACTTTTTGACACTGTTTTGGTGAATGGATAGGGGTACCCCATACTCATTTACAGAGGGGGTGCCAGGATCTGGGGGCCCCCTTGTTAAAGGGGGCTTCTAGACTCCAATAAGCCCATGCCCACAGACTCCCACAACCACAGCCCAGGAATGTGCAGAAGAGACCCTTCTCTGCATCAACATGGGGACAAAGTGCTTTGGAGTGGGGGGCCCATGTTGAGGGCCTTGCATGGTTCCGGAGGGGGGGGGCACTTGCTCGTCCCACTCCTTTCCTGACCTGCCAGGCTGGTTGCTCGGATAAGGGTCTGTTATGGATTTTGGGGGCCCACACCATTTCTTTTTTACATTTTGGCATGGGTTCCCCTTAAAATCCATACCAGACCCAAAGGTTTTTTTTTCACAATTTGTTTACCAGCAAATGTTTTTTTTTTTTTTTTTATTCAGCTGTCAGCGGGGAAGCCCATTGACAGCTGATGACTCATCAGTTGTTAGGGATGCCGTGGCCGGCTTCCCGTCCCCGCTCTATAACAACCAGTTTTAACTGTGCCCTGATTGGGCAAAGCTTTGGCGCAGAATGCACTGTGCATTGCAGGGCATTCAGCGGGGCGAACACCCACCGAACACCCTGCAAATTCAGGTGTTCCCCAAACAGGGCGAACAGCCAATGTTCAGTCCAAAATCATCCTTGGGCCGAACCGTTCGCCCAACCTTACTTCAAACCCAGGTAGGGAAATCCTGCCACTAGAGCTAGCATTTTATGTATTGAAATTCCTACCTGGCCTTTTCATCACAGAGCAACCTGACACCTTCAGTTTGGAAATAGCTAGAATAAGGGAATACCATAAACTTTTCTTCAGCAGATTTCATTGCTTATTTCTAAAGCATTAATTCTGTAGAAATTAATGTATGTTTTACTGAAGCAGAAAGCCCATTTTAAGCAAATATTTCACAGTGCAGAACTTGAGTGATCACTGAAAAATAAATTACTTAATTTATGAATATATATTATTTATTGACACATCTTGTACCTACATATATGAATTAATATGTGATTACTAAATAAATACATACATTAATTAAGTGAAAAATAAATACATTTACTTAAACGAAATCTAGAGGTGATAAGGAAAAATCCTTGACGATATATATGTTTTTTTTTTATTTTTAAGTATATTTATATAGAAGGTATATACAATATATGCAATATATTTCATGTTAAGATAAAAACTAAAGCCAAAATTTGTTTCAAAAGGAAAGACGTAAATAAAAAAACAGGACTGATTATTTTAAGGTTTTAATTTTAATGTCTAACAGTAGTAGATGTCAAACTAGTTGGAGAAACCAAGCGTAAAACATTATTTTTTCTTATGTACAAAATCATTTCTCAAAAGCATGTTTATCATATTTAAGCTACGACATGTTGCTCGTAAGCAGGTATGATTTAGAAATGGAAATGATGGGTGTTCTTAATATTAGCATCTTTTCCATCTTGAGACCAATTTGCTGCATTGTTAACTGTTCAGGTTTTCTAACTAAAGAAAAATAAAGCTAAAAAAATGGACAACACAGATAGGATTTTGGTTCAATGCCTTGTTCAAGGACCCGTGGACAAGAATGTTATGTTTTTCTGTGAGAAATTAATGGGGATTTGGGGCTGGAGATGAGAGCTTAGGTGCTTGTGGAGGTCACTAACTGACAATGGAATCATAGCTTAGCAAAACCTCTAGGGTTTTTTCTCAATGCAAACTAACAAGACGTTGTGATCATTTCTTAGAGAATGGCCTTGTATCAAGCTGGATTTAAATGCAGATTATAAAGTGAACTGCATACCCCCGCTAGTATTAACGTAGAGGAGAGGAGAAAGAAAAATAAAAAAAATTACAGAAATACGCAGAACAGAGATGGGCTTGGAAAGTGGTCTCCATTGAGGCAGCATGAGCTGTCAATCAAAGGCATTGACAGGCTGTAGAGATTGACAGACAAGCCCTCTCTCCTGACTCCAGCTATCAGGGGGAATGAGGGAAAGTGTCTACAAGAACACGCTAAATTGCCAAAGTCATTACGAGTCGCCAATTACCAAAGAAAAGATAACAAGGTATAGTTTAGAAAAAGGAGTAGGAAGAAAGAAAAAGAAAAGAAAGGTAAAATCAATGCCATTGTAGAAAAAAAAATTCAATGAATCGAGTGTTTCAGAAGTTTAGGAAAACAAAATCAAGCATTTAGGGAATACACAATGAAATTCTGTCAACGGTCATTGAATTCTTATACCAGATATATATAGGTTTTACACCTATATGCAGCTTTAAATAAAAAAAAATAAAACAACATGTCCAGAAATGTACAGCACAGTAAATTGTATAATTGTATATTATATACTGGTATATTGAAATCAACCCAATACATATTTTATTTATTAACAATATTGTATTTGAAAATGTACACAGCCAATATATTAAAGTATCCTTTTAACAATCTTAAAAGAGCTATATATGCCTTTCATGTTATTCATTATTTCGCAGAAATAATTCATAATATTAACCACGTCAGCTCCGGAAGATTTACCCCCCTTCATGACCAGGCCATTTTTTGCGATATGGCACTGCGTTACTTTAACTGCCAATTGCACGGGCATGAGACCTTGTACCCAAATAAAATGTATGTAATTTTTTCCCACAAATAGAGCTTTCTTTTGCTGGTATTTGATCACCTTTGCGTTTTTGTTTTTTTTTTTGCATTATAAACAAAAACATATCCAATAAAAAATGTAAAAAAATCGAATTTCCTCATCAATTTATGCCAATATGTATTCTGCTACATATTTCTGATTAAAAAATCCCAATAAGCGTATATTGACTAGTTTGCGCAAAAGTTATAGCATCTACAAACTATGGGATATATTTATGAAATTTTTATTTTTTGCTAGTAATGGCGGCGATCGGTGACTTATAGTGGGACTGAGATATTGCAGCGGACAAATGGGACACCTAACGGACCCTTTTTTGGGTACCAGTGGCACTAATGCAGTGATCAGTGCTAAAAATGTGCACTGTCACTGTACTAATGACACTGGCTGGGAAGGGGTTAACATCAGGGGTGATCAAAGGGTTAACTGTGTGCCTAGCTGGTGTTTCAGTGTAGTGGGGGAGGTGCTTTTAGTAGTGGAAGACATGAATTGGTTTTCCTGCTTTACAGGAACACAGGATCCATGCCTTCTGTACTGACAGAACAGCAATCTGCCTTGTTTACATAGGCAGATTGCTGTTCTGGCAGTGTACAGAATGATCAGTGGGTGCCGGCGGACATCGGGTCCGCGGGAACTGCTGATCAGCTCCCACTGTGTAGATTCAAAGTGGGAGCGAGCCACTGACAGCATGCACTCGCGTCCGATACCTGGAAGTGCAGGATCATGTATATATAAGTGATCCTGCGCAGCACAGCCATCCTGTAGCAGTAAATGTGCTATAGGGTGGTCGGCAAGTGGTTAAAGCTAGTAATTAGTACGGTTACTAAACTAATGAGTGATTTAATTGTGTCACTGTTTGCTTTGTATTGAATTATGTTAATTTCAAGATGTATCAGCCGATACTGGGGTCATAGAAAACTTTGTGGTTGATTTACTAGAGGCAGATACACTGTGCACTTTGCCTTCGGACTCTGCAAGAGAATTTGGTCCAGAGTTTAGTAAAGGAGGGGAGGTTCTGCTGACTGTCATTATCCAATCATGTGCAAGCAAAAATGCTGTTTTTTATTTTCGTTTCATGTGATTGGGTATATTTTGTTTTACCTCATTTATTAAGCTCTGGAGAAAATTCCCTTTGCAGAGTGCAACTGTACTTGCAAAGCGCACGGTCTATTGGTATTTAGTAAATCACTGTGTAATAAGCCAAGAAATATACATGCAGTCTTACTTAGTTACAGTCAGGTCCATAAATATTGGGACATCAACACAATTCTAATCTTTTTGCCTCTATACACCACCATGATGGAGTTGAAATGAAACGAACAAGATGTGCTTTAACTGCAGACTTTCAGCTTTAATTTGAGGGTATTTACATCCAAATCAGGTGAACGGTGTAGAAATTACAACAGTTTGTATATGTGCCTCCCACTTTTTAAGGGACCAAAAGTAATAGGAGAGATTAACAATCATAAATCAAACTTTCACTTTTTAATACTTCGTTGCAAATCCTTTGCAGTCAATTACAGACTGAAGTCTGGAATGCATAAACATCACCAGACGCTGGGTTTCATCCCTGGTGATGCTCTGCCAGGCCTCTACTGCAACTGTCTTCAGTTCCTGCTTGTACTTGGGGCATTTTCCCTTTAGTTTTGTCTTCAGCAAGTGAAATGCATGCTCAATCGGATTCAGGTCAGGTGATTGACTTGGCCATTGCATAACATTCCACTTCTTTCCCTTAAAAAACTCTTTGGCTGCTTTCGCAGTATGCTTCGGGTCATTGTCCATTTGCACTCTGAAGAGCTGTCCAATGAGTTCTGAAGAATTTGGCTGAATATGAGCAGATAATATTGCCCGAAACACTTCAGAATTCATCCTGCTGCTTTTGTCAGCAGTCACATAATTAATAAATACAAGAGAACCAGTTCCATTGGCAGCCATACATGCCCACGCCATGACACTACCACCACCATGCTTCACTGATGAGGTGGTATGCGTTGGATAATGAGCAGTTCCTTTCCTTCTCCATACTCTTCTCTTCCCATGACTTTGGTACAAGTTGATCTTGGTCTCATCTGTCCATAGGATGTTGTTCCAGAACTGTGAAGGCTTTTTTTAGATGTTGTTTGGCAAACTCTAATCTGGCCTTCCTGTTTTTGAGGCTCACCAATGGTTTACATCTTGTGGTGAACTCTCTGTATTCACTCTGGTAAAGTCTTCTCTTGATTGTTGACTTTGACACACATACACCTACCTCCTGGAGAGTGTTCTTGATCTTGCCAACTGTCGTGAAGGGTGTTTTCTTCACCAGGGAAAGAATTCTTCGGCCATCCACCAAAGTTGTTTTCCGTGGTCTTCCGGGTCTTTTGGTGTTGCTGAGCTCACCGGTGCATTCTTTCTTTTTAAGAATGTTCCAAACAGTTGATTTGGTCACACCTAATGTTTTTGCTATCTCTCTGATTGTTTTGTTTTTTCAGCCTAATGATGGCTTGCTTCACTGATAGTGACAGCTCTTTGGATCTCATATTGGGAGTTAACAGCAACAGATTCCAAATGCAAATAGCACACTTGAAATGAACTCTGGACCTTTTATCTGCTCCTTGTAAATGGGATAATGAGGGAATAACACACACCTGGCCATGGAACAGCTGAGCAGCCAATTGTCCCATTACTTTTGGTCCCTTAAAAAGTGTGAGGCACAAACTGTTGTAATTCCTACACCGTTCACCTGATTTGGATGTAAATACCCTCAAATTAAAGCTGAAAGTCTGCAGTTAAAGCACATCTTGTTTGTTTCATTTCAAATCCATTGTGGTGGTTTATAGAGCCAAAAAGATTAGAATTGTGTCGATGTCCCAATATTTATGGACCTGAATGTAAATTGTGCAAGCCACAAATGCTAATTCCATAGGGTATACCTACAACAACATTTACAAATCTATCTTGTACTGGCACGATTTCAGGAAATTAAATCCTGATTGGTTACTATACATCTTGCACTGAACTCCTTGCCCCTCGCATGCTTTAGATCTCAAGACAAACAGCTACATTTACAGATAAAATACATACACTTAAAGACCACTTTATTAGGTACACCTTGCTAGTACCAGGTTGGACCCCCTTTTGCCTTCAGAACTACCTTAACCTCTTCAGATCCGTGCTATAGCCGATTGATGGCTACAGCGCAGATCTACTTTGCAGGGGTGCCGTTAATTGACGTCTGCCCCTTTTTGCGCTCCCTTGTAGCCGCCGGCAGTGAGCTCTTGTGCCCACTGCACTCTGCATGAGCATGCCCGCGAGTCAGGCAGACTTGATGTCCGCCAGAGACCCACGATCGTCTAACAGAGCGCCAGAATGGGGAACTGCCGATGTAAACACGGCGGTTTCCCATTCTGTGAGGGGGGACATGACAGATCTTCTGATCCCTGCGATCGGGATCAGTTAGATCTGTTATGTCCCTGCCAGCCCAGCCCCTACACAGTTAGAACACAATGAGGGAACACAGTTAACCCCTTCACTGCCCCCTTAGTGTTAACCCCTTCCCTGCCAGTGACATTTATACAGTAATCAGTGGATATTTAAATTTCAGATCGCTGTATAAATGTCAATGGTCCCAAAAAAGTGTCAAAAATGTCCAACATGTCCGCCACTATGTCGCAGTCCCAATAAAAATTGCAGATCACCACCATTACTAGTAAAAAAAAATAAATAATAATAATAAAAACACCATAAATCCATTCCCATAGTTTGTAGATGCTATAACTTTTGCGCAACCCAATCAATATACGCCTATTACGATTTTTTTTTTTACCGAAAATATGTAGAAGAATACATATCGGTCTAAACTTATGAATAAATTCGTTTTTTTATTTATTTTTTTGGAGATGTATTGCAGCAAAAAAGTAAAAAATATTGTTCTTTTTTCAAAATTGTCGCTCTTTTTTTGTTTATAGCGCAAAAAATAAAAACGCAGAGTTGATCAAATACCACCAAAAGAAAGCTCTATTTGTGGGGAAAAAAAGGACGTCAATCTTGTTTGGGTACAACATCGCAATTGTCATTCAAAGAGAACACTCTGCCTGGTAATTGGAGTGGAGCATTTTTTGGTTGTGCAAATATTATTGTTTATTGACCCTCCAAGGTCAGGGAAGGCAAGGTAAGTACCATATATCATAAACAAAATAATTCCATCACAACATAAATTAAATAAATATATAGCAAACATATATGCTGCTGGAAGTAGCCATCAGAGGTACACTGTAATCTTAAAGGGATGGACATGGTCATCAACAATACTCAGGTAGGCTGCGGTGTTTAAAAAATGCTCAATTGGTACTAACGGGTCCAAAGTGTGCCAAGAAAATATCCCCCACACCATTACACCATCACCACTAGCCTGAACCAGGGTCGAAACTAAGGGGGGGCAGCTGCCCCGGGTAATGCATCTAGGGGGGTGCCACCAGGGGTTCCGCTGGGAACCGCCTCCCAATCAAGTGTAATGGATAGGCAGGTCTCCCTCCTAGTCCTGCCCAGTGTCCAAACAGCCTATGTCTTTTCTGTGTGAGGCATCCCAGAGAAGGGGAAGCTTCAAAGAAGGCCCTGGAATGAAGGGGGGTGCAGAGAAGACCCTGGGCTGAGGGGGAGTGCAGAGAAGGCCTTGGATGGGGGGGTTATAGGAGGCCCTGGACTAGAGGGTGCAGTGGTGGCCCTGAGCTGATGGGGTGGTGGCCCTGGACAGAGGAGGCTTGGGCTGGGGAGTGTGGAGCAGGCCCTGGGCTGGGTGTCCAGAAGAGGCCCTGATCTGGGGGGTGCAGAGGAGACCCTGGACTTGGGGGATGCAGAGTAAGTTCTGGGCTGGGGGGGTGCAGAGGAGGCCTTGACCTGGGGGGGGGTGCAGAGGGGACCCTGAACTTGGGGGATGCAGAGAAGGTCCTGGGCTGGGGGAGTGCAGAGGAGGCCCTGGACTGCGGGTTGCAGAGGAGGCCCTGGACTGGGGGTGCAGAGTAGGTGCTGGAGTGGGGGTGCAGAGGAGGCCCTGGACTAGGAAGGGAGTACACAGGAGGCCTTTGACTTAGGGGTGCAAAGGAGGCCCTGGACTAGGGAATGCAGAGGGGACCCTGGACTAGGAGGGCAGTACACCGGAGGCCCTGGACTGGGGGGTGGACGGGAGGATCAGGTCCCAGGGGAGACGTAAGGGATCAGGTCCCGGAGGAAACGTGGGGATTCAGT
>BLSH010271018.1:612438-634649 GCA_018402905.1 Glandirana rugosa | reverse complement strand
GGAGGCCTTGACGTGGGGGGGTGCAGAAGGGACCCTGAACTTGGGGGATGCAGAGAAGGTCCTGGGCTGGGGGAGTGCAGAGGAGGCCCTGGACTGCGGGTTGCAGAGGAGGCCCTGGACTGGGGGTGCAGAGTAGGTGCTGGAGTGGGGGTGCAGAGGAGGCCCTGGACTAGGAAGGGAGTACACAGGAGGCCTTTGACTTAGGGGTGCAAAGGAGGCCCTGGACTAGGGAATGCAGAGGGGACCCTGGACTAGGAGGGCAGTACACCGGAGGCCCTGGACTGGGGGGTGTAGAGGAGGCCCTTGACTTGAAAAGTGGGATTGATAAAGGACCTGGATTCGGAGAGCAGGATGCAGAGGAGGCTCTTAACTTGGAGTGGGCTGTAAAGTGCAGAGGAGGCCCTGGACTAAGGGGGTGGGTGCAGAGGAGGCCATTGACTAGGAAATGGTGGTTGGTGTGGCAAAGACTCCTGGATAGGGGGGTACAAGGGAGATACTGAACTAGGTGAGGGGGTGCCTGGAGGTCCCAGATTAGGAAAGGGGGTGTCTGTAGGCCCCGGACTAGGGCAGCGGGTGTCTGGAGGCCCTGGACTATGAGAGGGGGTGTCTGGAGGCCCCTGGACTAGGGCAGCAGGTGTCTGGAGGCCCTGGACTGTGAGAGGGGGATTGTGGAGGCCCTCTGGTGTAGGAAAGAGGGTGCAGGACCTTCCAGCTTGAGGGAGAAAGAGCCTGGATTTAAAGCCTGGGCTGAGGAAGGGCCTGCTTGGACCCTGGAGGGTGAGTTCATAGCATAAATGGGACATTTATCAATTGTCGCAAGTAATGCCAAACAAGAGCAGAGAGACAGGCAGTGTGATAGATTTAGTAAAGGAAAAGTACAGCCAAAGCCTGTTTGGTTGTACTTCTCCTGTTGATCACAACAGTGCAGATTGTTTTGCACTCCTTTTACCCATTTTCAGCTGAGAGAGGGCTTAAGCCCACTCTCAACTGATGTCACAAAGTCGGTCCAGGCTGGGGAAAGATTGCAACCATATAGTTGGGATCTGCTCACATGCCTGGACCGGCACCCATCTCAGTGAGCCACTGAGAGCCTGAGCCGGTCACTTCTGCCCCTCCACATCCCAATGTTTCAATGAGCACCGGGGGGGCAGAGCAGAGCCAGAGACTGCCAGCCTCCAGCTCTCTGCTCAGGGAGCACTGAGAACTGAGTGATCGGCTGTTTGATTACTCAGTTCTCAGCCTTAGAGCCAGTGGGGGACAGATGCAGCATCTAGCTGGATGAGTATGATTCATAAATAAAATTCCAACACTTCTCTTTTAATTACCCAACATCTCCTCTTTCCTTTTATCTAGTCCACATGACCAGGGGTGTAATGATATCGATAGCAGGGGTTGCAATTGCAACCGGGCCCCATGCTCCAGGGGGCCCGTGTGCCTCCCATGTATACCTGGATGGGAAGGATTGCGGGGGCGGCATTTAGAGCAACCATTCTCCTCCATTTTTCTAATGGAGGAGATTGGTTCCTCTATATGATGCTGCCCCGCTATCCCTCCTATCCAGTTTACTTGTCTTCTACTGTTTCCAGGGTCCCTGAACATGGCCACTGTTAGAAATCATGGGGCCCCGTACAGCCTACCTAACGGGGCCCCCCCAACCTCGTCCTTCGACCCCATCCTTAACCCCGCCAACCCGACAAAAAAAAAAACCTAAAGCCTGGTATACACGATCAGATTATCGCACGATTCCTTTGGTAGCAGTATTTTTAATCTAATTTTCAGGACTTTTTGATGTACAGGAATTTAGCTTTGTCATTAAGTGATATTTATCTTTCTCCAGTCCATTATAAACTCCGCTCAGCAGGGAATTTGTGAGCAGATTCCCAGCTGAATTGGAGCTGAATGGGAAAGATGGTTTGACATTTGTGTCCACTCAGTCCGCATATACCACACAGCAGACAGGGGTGGACTTGTGATGACTCTATGAGTGGCCAGATGTAAATGCACTTCTATCCATTTACACCTGGCTACCTCTGATCTGTCACATTTAGGTCTGGAAAAAATAGAAAGGGACGCAATCCTTTTCCATTTTTTTTCTAGACCTTTTCTAGGCAGAAGTAGGCAGGTGTAAATATCACAAGTCCACAAGGGGGGGGGGGTTAAACATGACTCAGCTGCAAGTTCTAACTGCCCCCCTTCCCCCAAACACAAGTGTAAACTAGCATATCATGCTTATTATCATTATGAATATCACAGCACAGCGCATACTTTATGGCTCTGGGTCAGTGTCACATGGCTGTTGGGTGCAGACTTCATTGTGGCTGTACTGTAATATAGCTATAAGTTAACAAGGTCTGCACCCAGCAGTCATGTGACACTGACCCAGAGCCATAAAGTATGTGCTGTGCTGTGATAATCATGATGATAATAAGCACACAGTCGGGGAGTCTGGGAGCTGTACCTTTGAAGTCTGTCAGTATCACTGTGTGCAGTTTATCTGTGCACCGCCACTCGCTGCCTGGAAGAGTCTGCCAAGCCCTCTCAGCCATCTCGACTCTCAAATCAGTCTCTCCCTCAGTTCACAGCATTTACTGAGGGAGAGCGATGTACAAATAAATCACTCCGCCAGGGCATAGGAGGCAATGGGGGGCGGCCGCGGCCGGAACTATTTATAGCTTGCAGCGCTCAGCAAGATTAATGTCCATCTGACCCAAAAATAGAAATAAAGTCCCTCATCTGCTATCACCTCCTGGGCCCCTCTGTTGACCTGATGGGGCCCAGGAAGATTTAATGTTACACCCTGGTAAGCAAGTTTAAGCGGAGGTGGGATTTAACATTCTACTGTTTATTTAGGCAAAAATTAAGTTTAAAGCTGCCCGGGCCCCCAGCTGAGCTCATGGGGTCCGGGCCCAGTACAGCAGGGCCAGTTGTACTGGCCTATCAGTGGCCCTGGCCCTGAAGGTTCTAGTTAAACCTCTGCACATGATAATTAGGCCTCATTCACATGGAGCATATGCGTCCATGCCCAGTGTGATGGCTGTGTACCACGTGGGGATGCTTGGTGTTCTGAGCATCCCTGTGCAGGCAGTCCAGTCAAAGTCCATTGAGATGCAGCAACTGCATGGACATAGTCGAATGTCAAAATATGATGCTCAGACAGGAAGGGATGAATGTATCCAAATGCACAGTGTCTGCATTCGGATATATGTGCACCCACTTCCTGGTGCCGCAGGACCTGTCTCAGCGCCTGTCTGAATGAGCTTTAGGGGAATTCATCAGAACTAGAGTATTACATTTCTTACTCCTGACAACTGCATTGTAAGTAAAGCACATTCTTTGTTAAAGTGGTTGTAAAGGCACACAAGTTTTAATTTTCATGCATTCTAAACCTTCTGTGTGCAGCAGCCCCGACAGCCCCACCTAATTCTTACCCGAGCCACCTCTCGATCCAGTCATGTCCATTAGAGCCTTGGCTGTCTGGGGACTCACACTTCTGATTGGATTTGGCAGCAGCGGAAGCCATTGGTTCACACTGCTGTCTGTCACAGGCAGTGAGCCAATCAGAAGACAGAGGGAGCAGAGTCGAGCCATGGATCCATGTGTGAATGGACAAACAGATCCACGGCTCGGGAGCGTGCCTGCTTGGGTGCCCCCATTGAGAGACAGGCCAGGGGTGCTGGCAAGGGACACAAGAAGAGGAGGATCTGAGCTGCTCTGTGCAGAACCACACCGAGCAGATAAGTATATTATAGTTTATTATTTAGAAAAAAACAAGACTTTAATTTTACTTTAAGGTTAGCCGTGTGTAGTAAAGGATATGCAGTAGAACAGTTTTATTTTATTAAAATGAGTGTACTGAGGTTTGTACTGTCTGTTACATACTCACTTGTGGCCCCTCCCTCTGTTGATGCAATCTGACCACACCCACAGTTTTGGCATGGCGCCTCTATATTGCCACATACCATTTTTCTTGGGGGGGGGTGCAAAAAAAATGTCCAGCCCCGGGTCCCAGATGTGCTAGCTATGCCACTGGCCTGAACCGTTGATACAATGCAGGATGGATCCATGCTTTCATGTTGTTTACGTCATATTCCGACCCTACCATCTGAATGTCGCAGCTGATATCAAGGCTCATCAGACCAGGCAACGTTTTTCCAGTCTTTAATTGTCCAATTTTGGTGAGCCTGTGCGAATTGTAACCTCAGTTTCCTGTTCTTAGCTGACAGGAGTGGCACCCGGTGTGGTCTTCTGCTGCTGTAGCCCATTTGCTTCAAGGTTCGATGTGTTGTGAGTTAAGAGATGGTATTATGCATAGCTTGGTTGTTACGAGTGGTTATTTAAGTTACTGTTGCCTTTCCATCATCTCAAACCAGTCTGCCCTAGAGAAGGGTGTGCATGAAAATCCCAGTAGATCAGCAGTTTATGAAATACTCAGTCCAGCCCCTCTGGCACCAACAACGATGCCATGTTCAAAGTCACTTAAATCCCCTTTCTTCCCCATTATGATGCTTGGTTTGAACTTCAGCAAGTTATCTTCACCATGTCTAGATACTTAAATGCACTGAGTTGCTGCCATGTGACTGGCTGATTAGCAATTTAAATTGAACAGGTGTACCTAATAAAGTGTCCGGTGAGTGTATATGAGAGCTATTTGAGCTGTCATGAATTAGTACATCCAATCCTGATATTTACACAGCAGTGCTACACAGCACAACCCTGTCCAGCAGGGTGAGGACCTGATCTGAGAAGAACAACCTGATATGGGATGTGAAAAATGTATCTGGGTTTGATTTAGGCAGATTCAGCAAACATTGCTGAAGTTCAGGTGTTGAATCTGAACGCCATTAACATCAATGGAATCCAAATGTTTAAAAAAAGAAATGACCATTTTCTATTCCAATAGGGAAGGAATTGTCAAAAAATGGCATGATGGGCTGGACATCACCCTGGAATACATGTATCAAAGCTAAAAAAATGTAAAAATTAATTTTGGTGGGGAGCAGTAATTTTAATAATGCTTAAAGGACAACAACCTTTACCCTACCCATGAAGTGGCACAGTTGTATGATGTATACAACCTATTGCAGCAAAACTGTCATTTCCAAAGAAAAAGAATGCTGACTAATTTCGACAGCTCCCAGCCACTTAATTCTGTTGGTAAACTAAGTGGCTGAGGTTTCCCTTCATCTATATAGATGAAGGTCTAGTATAGATTTGGGTGAAGGACCCCACATAAAACAAACAGCATGGGGTTCCCACTAAAAATACCTAATATACCTTTATCCTTTATGGGGTTTGGCATTGATTTCAAGGGCAAACCACATACAAAAAAACAGGAAAAAAAATGTGTCCCTCTAAAAATCATTAGGAAAAGAGAGGGGGTGGGAGTGTGCCCTCCTCATGAACCATACTAGGACACATGCCCTCGACACAAGGACAAGAGCCTCTTCCCCACAACCGTAGCCAAGGTGGTTTAGGGATCTGTGGGGGGGGGGGGGGCTTACTGAAATCTGAAAGCCCTCTATAAAAAAATGTGAGCCCCCTCCAGGATTGGGCAAGGGATACATACTGTGGTATAATGACACACATTTTGACATGTGCTTTGTTAAACAATAAAGAAAACCCCAAAAAGTCCAATGATCTAAATCCATCATCACTTACATTGTTCAGCAATGCAGAGCCACATCAATCACAATGAACAACCCTAGCAGACTTGACCAAAGAAAAAATCCAAAAACTGAAGGACACATCAGGTTCCATAGCTCACTTGGCACAAATGAGAACTCCACCACCCATCGCTGAATATATACACGTGGCTATATTTGGTCAATGTCATAGCCCAAGTATGGCCATGTGATCATATTTGGTCTGCGATGTCAGCGCTATCCCTGACCCTTTGTATACATGGTTGGGAATTCCTGGCCAACAAATGAATGGGGCTAGGTGATCTCACTGCTTGCTAAAGACACGACAGGTTCTCCCACAGAGGAAGCTGTCATATATAATAGTGGTAGAAAGAATGCTACTATGTATATGACGCTCAGCTTATGCCAAATGTGCAAAAAATCCAGCATTCAATTCAAGCACCCGAAAGAAAAGTTTGATCTGAACCTGTGTTTGGAGTGAACCAAGAGCTCATCTATACTAGCCACCTTCAACTATTGATTTTTGTTCACCTTGCATGGAAAGGAGCTCAGTAAAAATTGAATTACAACCAAGAGAAAGTGTTTATGTGACCCACTGAAGTGCAAGCAACTAGTGATAAATTTGTTGGGATGGTCTCTTTTCATTGATGATCTTATGGAATGAAAGAATGCGCAATAAAAGCTTAAAACACAAAACTTTTTTTCCAAACACCTCTGGTATTGAGGTAGCATAGCTGCTAGGCCAGTAGCTGCTGGAAGACATGTATACATAAATCTCATACTTATTTTGTGACTTTGTTCTTGCTAGTCCAATTAGCAGTAACCAGCAACCAGCATCTTACATTCATTTAACATTATAAAACACATATCTGACAGCGGTGCAATTGTTACATGTCCCTGAAATTCTGGAACAATTTATTTTTGTTTCCAATGGTTATTAATGATAGCCCTTTTTCACCATATTAAAGGCATATTAAACATCGCAAGGAACGTCATCACGTACGCAGCAGGCAGAGCAGAGGTTAGATTGCCATGACAGATGTCTGATGTTGCATGCTGATTCTGCTTTACCTTTGTGAGTAATATTTTTTAATCAATGCAAGATTTTATTTGATACCTGGCCATGGAGTTTTTATTTGTTTTTTTCTGATTGACTAATATGAGACCGAGGTAGTGAGCTACTGGAGTCCTCAGTGGAGTGCTGGAAATATTTAAGGGTAAATAAAGTCTGCTGCTGTTGTAGAATCCCAGGCTGTTACTGTAAATTTTTAGGTCCATCTAATTTATGCCAGATCAACCTCAATTTCTGAAAATCAGTGGAGTTCCGCCCACATTTTTCACTCCTCACCTTGCAGCACCAATGTGCATCCTTAAAATGAATTAGCTATTTATTTATTTATTTTTTTCTGTTCACTTTACCTGATTTTCTATATCTAATTTCATTTCCTCCTTTAAAGGCCGCGGTGCTGACCATAATTTCCAGCTTTACACTGGCTCCTGGGAGATCTTGGTCAGCTTGACATAGCACTGCTCCCGTAACATTTAAAATTGGCGTCTATAGAAAATCTTGGTCAGCTTAACATGGCATGGCTCCAGTAACATTTAACATTGGCATCTATGGAAAATTGACATGGCACTGCTCTAGTGCACCGCACTGCACATGAGCCAGCATGCATGGAATCCAGGAAGAAGAACACTGGGGCTTCAGATGCCCACACTGGAGATGCCTGCACTGTACAGGAACTTCACAAAGTAAGAAAACTGGGCATAGTTTACAGCATACCTTTGTTACACTGCATGAGGCATGAGTATTCTAGGGGTATTTTTATCTTAAAAGTCATATTTCAGCCGGAACTCTGCTATCTCTAACGCCCTAAACCAAAATTAGGGGATCCCTATCTTTTTGAAGAGCACTACTATATTTTAACCTCTGTCATGTTCATGTCTGGCGTGACAGCGTGTATTACGAACATCTATTAACCACTTCCTTACTGGGCACTTAAACCCCCCTCCTGCCCAGACCAATTTTAGGCTTTCAGCGCTGTCGCATTTTGAATGACAATTACGCGGTCATGCGATGTTGTACCCAAACAAAATTTTTATCATTTTTTTACCACAAATAGAGCTTTCTTTTGGTGGTATTTGATCACGTCTGTGGTTTTTATTTTTTGCGCTATAAACAAACAAAGAGCGACGATTTTGAAAATAGAACAATATTTTTTTTTACTTTTTTGCTATAATAAATATCAAAAAAATATATAAAAAAGAAAATTATTCATCAGTTTTAGCCAATAAATATTTTTCTACATATTTTTGGTAAAAAAAATTGCAGTCGGCGTATTTTGATTGGTTTGCGCAAAAGTAACCGTGTCTACAAACTGTGGGAATTGATTTATGGTGTTTTTACTATTTTTTTTTTACTAGTAATGGCAGCGATCTGCGATTTTTATCGGGACTGCGACATTGCAGCGGACATGTTGGACATTTTTGACACATTTTTAGGACCAATGACATTTATTTGCGCTATAAACAAAAAAAGAGCAACAATTTTGAAAAAAGAACAATATTTTTTACTTTTTGCTACAATACATCTCCAAAAAAAATAAAATAAAACTAATTTATTCATCAGTTTAGACCGATATGTATTCTTTTACATATTTTTGGTAAAAAGAAAAATCGTAATAGGCGTATATTGATTGGGTTGCGCAAACATTATAGTGTCTACAAACTATGGGAATGGATTTATGGTGTTTTTATTATTATTATTATTATTATTATTATTTTTTTTACAAGTAATGGCGGTGATCTGCAATTTTTATTGGGATTGCGACATTGCAGCGGACATGTCGGACATTTTTGACACATTTTTGGGACCAATGACATTTATACAGCGATCGGAAATTTAAATGTCCACTAATTACTGTATAAATGTCATTGGCAGAGAAAGGGGTTAACACTTAGGGGGCAGTGAAGGGGTTAACTGTGTTCCCTGGGTGTGTTCTAACTGTGGGGGGTGGGACTGGTTGGGACAGAACAGATCTAACTGATCCCAGTGACAGGGATCAGTAGATCTGTCATGTCCCCTTCACAGAACGGAGAACCGCCGTGTTTACATTGATGGTTCCCCGTTCTGCAGCTGCTACAGATGATCGGCGGGTCTTGGGCAGACATCGAGTCCGCCCAACCTGCGGGCACGCCCACACAGCGTGCAGCGGCCGCGAGAGCGCGCTGCTGCAGGCTGCGGGTGCGTGCGGGGAGCGTGCACAAGGCAGGACGTCCATGGACGTCCTCCGGGCATTTCAGAGCCGCGCTGTAGCCGTCTTTTGGCTATAGCGCAGATCTGAACTGGTTAAAAGTCAAAATTGTTAAAGCAGATACCATGAGTGGTGCATGATTTGTTAAAACATATGGTGGCAGCTGTTGTGTGTGTAAAGAACTGAAGAATTACTGGACCCCAGTGTTGATCACTCTCAGTCTGCTGGTACTTATATTGCTGTCCAACGAGTTGGAAAACCTATGTGCAAGGTAAACCTGAGATTGAGGTGATCAGTTGTATGGGAGCATAAGGCTATTTATAGCGAACACACACACCACTCTATGTGGAGTTGTAGTGTGCGTTGAGACGGTCACACAGTGCATCATGCTCATACACATTGGATATTGAAAAGGTAAATCACCTTATCCTCTGTCATTATTTATTTTATTGCCCCTTATTAGATGGTGCTAGAAGGTTTTGGGTTTCCCGAGTGGGAGAGGGGTGGCTTTTCATGCAGCCCCAATCTGTCCCCATGGGCTCTGGCAGGGATGGGGTGAGAGAGCTCAGTTGCCCTCACCCCTTACCATGTTATGGTGCAGATCTAAAGCCATACATTTATGGCTCCTTATTTTGGGTATTGAGAGAGTCTTACTAATATAGCACAATATGAGGTCCATTTTGGGGACACATATACATGTGAACAATCAATTCATCTTATGCATATGTACAGTATCTCACAAAAGTAGGTACACCCCTCACATTTTTATGAATATTTTATTATATCTTTTCATGTGACAACACAGAAAAAATGACACTTTGCTACAACGTAAAGTAGTGAGTGTACAGTTTGTATAACAGTGTAAATTTGCTGTCCCCTCAAAATAACTCAACACACAGCCATTAATGTCTAAACCGCTGGCAACAAAGGTGAGTACACCCCTAAGTGAAAATGTCCAAATTCGTGCCCAAAGTGTCAATATTTTGTGTGGCCACCATGATTTTCCAACACTGCCTTAGCCCTCTTGGGCATGGAGTTCACCAGAGCTTCACAGGTTGTCACTGGAGTCATCTTCCACTCCTTCATCACAACATCACGGAGCTGGTGGATGTTAGAGATCTTGTGCTCCTCCACCTTCCATTTGAGAATGCCCCACAGATGTTTAATAGGATTTAGGTCTGGAGACATGCTTGGCCAGTCCATGACCTTTACCCTCTGCTTCTTTAGCAAGGCAGCAGTCTTCTTGGAGGTGTGTTTGGGGTCGTTATCATGTTGGAATACTGCCCTGCGGCCCAGTCTCTGAAGGGAGTGGATCATGCTCTGCTTCAGTATGTCACAGTACATGTTGGCATTCATGGTTCCCTCAATGAACTGTAGCTCCCCAGTACCAGCACTCATGCAGCCCCAGACCATGACACTCCCACCACCATGCATGACTGTAGGCAAGACACACTTGTCTTTGTACTACTCATCTGGTTGCCACCACACATGCTTGACACCATCTGAACCAAATAAGTTTATCTTGGTTTCATCAGACCACAGGACATGTCTGCTTGTCTTCAGCAAACTGTTTGCGGGCTTTCTTGTGCATCATCTTTAGAAGAGGCTTCCTTCTGGAATGACAGCCATGCAGACCAATTTGATGCAGTGTGTGGCGTCTGCGTTTGGTCTGTGCACTGAGAGGCTCCCACCCCTTCAACCTCTGCAGCAATGCTGGCAGCACTCATACGTCTATTTCCCAAAGACAACCTCTGGATATGACGCTGAGCACGTGCACTGAATCTCTTTGGGCGACCATGGCGAGCAGTGTTCTGAGTGGAATCTGTCCTGTTAAACTGCTGTATGGTCTTGGCCACTGTGCTGCAGCTCAATTTCAGGGTCTTGGCAATCTTCTTATAGCCTAGGCCATCCTTATGTAAAGCAAAAATTCTTTTTTCAGATCCTCAGAGAGTTTTTTGCCATGAATCACATGACATCGGGGAGGGGTAATGGCTAATAGGACCCAATTTGGACATTTTGACTTAGGAGTGTACTCACTTTTGTTGCCAGTGGTTTAGACATGAATGGTGTCGTGTGTTGAGTTATTTTGAGGGGACATCAAATTTACACTGTTATACAAGCTGTACACTCACTACTTTACATTGTAGCAAAGTGTCATTTCATCAGTGTTGTCACATGAAAAGATATAATAAAATATTTACAAAAATGTGAGGGGTGCACTCACTTATGTGAGATACTGTATGTGTATATGGATGCATACACTTATATATTTATATAAGTATGTATATATTCTAACCATACAGGTACCCATTTAATTTAGATATTTACAACAATATCCATTATTATCTTAGAATAAAATATCTTTCCATCTTGCGTGGCACCATCCAACTCTATCCATTTGAGAGAGGGGTCCCTCTGATATAGGTATGACACAAGCAATACTCATACATACCTTACATCAATTAGTCAGTGTGAACTCTGACTGCTATTTATGTTGCTTTTTTGCAGGCCAGCCTTCCAATTTTCTGGCCTCAGTGTCCCCCAGGGCTTAGACCCCACTGCATCATCCCCCCCCCCCCCAGGGGGGACCTATACCCGGTTCGGGTGTGTTCCCTTTTCCTTTTGTTTTTGTGCATTTACAAATTAAGCCATTATATTAATCCCTACACAAAATAAATCAGTGGCCGTAATTGGGGGGAGTGCACTGGTCGTTGGCATGGAAACGTTGAAAATATGCACTATGGAATGTCTAGAAGTATTGAGGAGATCTTCTCAATAACAACAATGTTATCACTATATGGATTTGTTGTGATACAGTTGTTCTCATAAGTTTACATACCCTGGCAGAATTTATGATTTCTTGGCCATTTTTCAGAGAATATGAATGATAACACAAAAACATTTCTTTCACTCATGGTTAGTGTTTGGCTGAAGCCATTTATTATCAGTCAACTGTGTTTACTCTTTTTAAATCATAATGACAACAAAAACTACCCAAAGGACCCTGATCAAAAGTTTACATACCCCAGTTGTTAATACCGTGTATTGCCCCCTTTAACATCAGTGACAGCTTGAAGTCTTTTGTCGTATTTGTGGATGAAGCTATTTATCTCAGATGGTAAAGCTGCACATTCCTCTTGGCAAAAAAGCTTCCAGTTCCTGGAAATTCTTGGGCTGCCTTGCATGAACTGCACATTTGAGATTTTCCCAGAGTGGCTCAATGATATTGAGGTCAGGAGACTGAGATGGCCACTCCAGAAACTTCACTTTATTCTGCTGTAGTCATTCTGCAATGACAGGTCGACTTGGCCTTGTGTTTTGGATCATTGTCATGTTGGAATGTCCATGTATGTCCCATGCGCAGCTTCCTGGGTGATGCAAGTATTTTTCCAGTATTTTTTGATAACATACTGCATTCACCTTGCCATCAGTTTTGACCAAATTCCCTGTGCATTTGTAGCTCTCACATCCCCAAAACATCTGCGATCCACCGCCATGTTTCACAGGCCTTGTTGACTCATCTCCAAATGTAGCGTTTATGGTTGTGGCCAAAAAGATCAATTTTGGTCTCATCACTCCAAATGACTTTGTGCCAGAGGATTTGAGGCTTGTCTCTGTGCTGTTTGGCATATTGTAAGAGGGATACTTTGTGGCATTTGCATAATAATGGCTTTCTTCTGGCGACTCGAACATGCAGCCCATCTTTCTTAAAGTACCTCCTTATTGTGCATCTTGAAACATGTTTTCAGAGAGTACAGTATTTCCCCTGAAGTTATTTATGGGTTACTTTTGCACCCCAAATACTCTTCCTGGCAATTGTGGCTGAAACGTTAGTTGGTCTACCTAACCGTGTTTTGGTTTCAACAGAACCTCTCATTTTCCACTTCTTGATTAGAGTTTTAACACTGCTGATTGGCATTCTCAATTCCTTGGATATCTTTTTATATCCCTTTCCTGTTTTATACAGTTCAACTACCTTTTCCCGCAGATCCTTTGACAATTCTTTTGCTTTCCCTATGACTCGGAATCCAGAAATGTCAGTGCAGCACTGGATGAAAGATGCAAGGGTCTGTCAGGAGTCCAGAAACTCTTTGACCTTTTATACACTCGCACTAATTACAAGCAAACAGATCACAGGTGAGGATGGTTATGTTTAATAGCCATTCAAACCCCTTTGTGTCAACTTGTGTGCATGTTATCAGGCCAAAATCACCAGGGTATGTAAACTTTTGATCAGAGTAATTTGGGTAGTTTCTGTTGTCATTATGATTTAAAAAGAGTAAACACAGTTAATTGATAATAAATGGCTTCAGCCAAACACTAACCATGAGTGAAAGAAATGTTTTTGTGTTATCATTCATATTCTCTGGAAAATGGCCAAGAAATCATAAATTCTCCCAGGGTATGTAAACTTATGAGCACAACTGTATATACTTTCTGTACTGATATGCTGTACTTCAATTTAGATATACAATTTCCTCTATAATCCTATGAAGAAGGAGATCAACTCCCAAACATGTCTGATTGAGGATCATCTAAGTGCTCTATGTATAACATGCACATCTCTGATGATATATGTCTGTACCATTCCATGCCTACATATTTTGTTTTTTGTGGGGTTTTTTTATATGTACAAATAAATTTGATACTTTTTATACATACTATTGTTGTTAGTGCTTTAAAAGTCCCAAAACCAGGGGTCATTCTTCTTGGTAAAGCTGATAGTGCCATTATCACAACCCTAATGTTATTATGTACATGTTGCGGAGACTGTTCACATTTCACCAATGACTACCAGGGACTGCGTGCATGTAACAAAAAAATGAATAAGCTCAACTGGCGCAATAAACTAGCACCGCATATTGGAGAAGGCATTACAAGAGTCAATACACGGTGTACAATGGAAAAAATGCTGGCATTTAAGGACAATAGGGCCCATATCTTCCAAAAAAACTGGGACTCTTGGACTATGTCCAATAGAACCCCAATCCTCAGTTAACGTGCCACACTATGATTACTGTTAAGGTAGATAACTTTTTCCCCGTCTGGTGGACCTATAGCTAGTACTAGAAATATGAAACAGCTAAAACCAAATACTGGTGAACGATGTGGACAACAAATTTCTCAAAACCTAAGTGGTCAGCTAAGGTTTATATTGGTTTTTTTTCTGGTTGTTTGATTTGAACAATGCTCATAGGGTGTCCTCACCCCAACAACGTAAGTTTATGTCATTCTCTTGGCAAGTCACTCAAAGCCAAGCCACAGTTAGATCCCGTTAGGAGTGGCAGGCTGCTCCCTGTGAGAGAGGGATACTTTCTAAAGCAGCAAGAGAACCCGATCCTGTATGGCTATTTTACTATGCTTATGTTCTATTCCATATGGATACTGCTGTATGAGTACACCCTGTATAATTTTATCCTACTCTCTATGTACTAATGTTAAATGCATATGACACTGTTCTGTACTGATTTGATAATCTCAATAAAAATCGAATGTTTTAAAAAAAAAAATGAATAAGCTATTGCGCTGACTAGAACCCAATCATCACGTAATGGGACACATAAGAGGACCAGGAGAGTGGTAGGGAGCACCAGGTGAAGTAGATGCAGCTCCTCTCAGATTAGATCTTGAGATCCTAATGCACATATAAAAAGCAAACAGAAGATAGCCCCTCCATCTAGGTGTAGTGATTTATTAAAAAAAAATAAAAGACAATTAAAAATGCACTTACTAGTTAAAAGTGGATCACGGCTAGTCATAAACCCATATAGACCTCCATAGGTTCACCTGCCTGAAGCATGACGGCTGTACTTCCATCAAGAACTCTGCTTCAGCTAGCCACATGCCTGCAGAACTCTGCAACCGCACAGTGATCCTATGGAGGTCTAAATGGGTTTATGACAAGCTTTAATACACTTTTAACTAGAGAGTGCATTTTTATTGTCCTTTATCTTTTTAATAAATAACTATACCCAGATGGAGGCGCCCTCTTGTATTTGTTTTTTTTATGAATGTAACAAAACAGAGGCTGCTTACAGGTAACAGACGACTGTCAGACAGCGCAACCACTTTAATTTACCTGAATTAGTGCCATAATGTCATAATGAATTTCCTATATTCAGGCATTACAATTTGGTAACTCAAAAACCACACATATCTAGCTATGTGGTAACAGTGTTTCCTACATTATTTGTTATTCAGTGAGACATTTAAGTTCTTGGGGGTTCAGGTTGTGGTGCTATTTACCAATTTTATAAGAGGTGCTATGGTTTCTTTTATGTCATATCATAGCGGACAGTACTTTGCCCCATTGTGGAGCTCCAATATTATTTAAAAGAGCATAGTTAAACCAGAGCCTACTTTTTATACACAAGGCCAAACCAAAGCATAGGCCAGAGAGGTTTTCTATTTGGGTGCTTTGCTGGGGGGGGTGGACCTGGATTGTTGTAAAAACTATCCTACAATGTCCCCCCACCCCACTACAAGGTTCATTGCTGTTAAGGTCTAAGGGGCAGTAGAAAAAAGCATAACACTTACTTATTTCTTGCTCCAGCAAGCTCCAGTGCTCTCATCTCTCCAACTCATTGGGTCATGGCAGTCCCCCTCTGGCGTGTGTCAGAGATGAGGCTTTGGGCAATCCATCATACAGTGTGGAAGGAGCCTGGGAAAGAGTGGCTATTACCCTTATTCCTCTTCCCTAGACTTAATGCACATGTAGCACCCTCTACTTTAGGTAAGTGCTTAGTGTGAGATTTTTGTGTAGGTGAGGCAAATTTAGTCAGGCCTGACTGAGAGCAGGCCTGATTGTTTTGATTCTGGGCTGGGAGTCGCTCAGGGTAGGGCTGGGTAATTCACAGGTGGTTGTCATCAGGACCTCTCACTTCTTTCCAGAAGCTTCTGGTGTTTTCTGGAAAGAGAGGTGGGAGGGAAGGTATAGCCACCTGGGGTATTCTGAGAAGCCCTGACCAATCCAAAACATGGATTGGCAGGGGGCAGGCCTCCTCAAATATCCAGGTTCAGCCCAGTCTGGAAGGAGAGTTTGGGTGGAAGTCTGAAGATGAGATAGTGCAGAGGCTGTCGCGGCCTAGGGGGAGCTTCCTGTGTTGGGGGGGGTGACCTAGTTCTGGAGTGCTCAGGTGCAGCCGGGAGGAGTGAGATCCTGGATTGGAGGCCCAAGGCAGAGTGAAAGGACAGCTGGAGAGAGCACTATTGCAGAGAGATCTTCAGTGAGAATCTACAAGTGTCAGGAGTCGGTGAGCGACACACCCTGGGAGACTGGAGGAGGCATGTAGAAGCAGATTGGGTGACAGACAGTCTGGCAAGGATCCAGAGGCCAGTGTGGGACTGTGGTGTCGCTGTGGCAGTGGAGGAGGCTGTTGCAGCTGTAAGGGCTAGATGGGCTGAGAGTTGTAGTCCATCACACTAGCTAGCACATTGTACTTTGTTACACTTTGGGGGCCAGTGGTCCCTACCTGTAATGGGTGGCTCGGATGTCCTGCTTCAACTACAGCAAGCCTCATCATGTGCTACCTAGGCCCAAATCAAGTGACTGTGCAGGAGCGAGGAACAAGAAGTGAAGCATACAGCAAGTGTCAGTGCTGGAGTGAAGAAGACGTGTATATACGGGGTTGTATACAGAGGTACTGATGTAAAGAACTGTTTGATCCCTGGGCATTACATAATCATCCTTACCCCATCCAAGTTCAAATCCCCTGATAAAAAAAAAACACAAAAACAAATCCGGATATGAGGAAGAAGTGTGACTGAGGACCGTGTGATCAAGTGAACCACAACATTCAGCAACCCCCAAAGGGGGCATTGGCTACACATATTTAACCCTTTCAATGCTGAGGGGTGAGGACACAGTAAGGATAGTCTTCTTCTACCTGGAGTGGAATTTTCATTGCTTCACTTATATCTTACATTTACCTTTTATCAATTATTTGTTATTAATCATTTCCCTACACTATCCTATTATCCTATCCACTATGTGCAAAAACAAAATACTAATAAGCGTATACATATGATAAAATATATAACTTTTGACCAACTGGTTCCCCTTTACAAAGATGTCATTAAAATCTCCAGATTCTTACAATCAGCTTGCTCATACTGCTTAATATAAAAGCCTAGATCTAACTGGTTTCTATAGGCAACTCCCCCTATTTTCATTTGCTTCCCAGAGAGAACACACTATGTTTTCATGTTTATTGTTTAGCATAAAAAAGCATACTAAAGTAGAGTAAAGCTTTATGCAAAGCAATGCTAATAAAACAGTTAATATAGTTTTAAACAAAATTACAATAAACCATTGTTGTTCAAGCAAAATGTTAAGGACCAATGGATTTTGCAAGAATATTTTTTGTTCTACTAATACCAAGTAATTTGCAGCTTTTTATGAAGCACTAATTACAAATATTCATCCGATCATAAAGCTGTAATCACTTGAGATAGGAAATTAGAGTAGCTCTTGTGCAGATTGCTATTGCCGTAAAAAGGGATAGTTTAACCCTGTCAGTCTACAATGGGCAATCCTGGCAGGAAACAAGATCATACTGTTGCAAGTTTGATGTCCTCTCACACTGGTGACAAAAGAGAAAATGCCAGATGATCCATCTTGTGTATTACGTTTTCTGAAGCAATAATGGCACTTAATAAAGGGTTTTAATTCTCATACATGAATGAACTGATAGCATTTTCTTCTGTAGCCATTCATGCACATTACAAAGATTGGAAGGTCCAGATACTAAATTGTGTCTGTGTATATGGCATTGTGCAAATATTTTATTGACATGTAATGAAAAAAAAAAAAAATCAAATGCAATAACAGAAATCAAAGCAAACTTTTCACACACATATTCTTATCATTAGTACAGGTGCACTTTAGGATAGAGTTTTATAGGAAATATTTAATAGTTCAGTAGTGCTACAAAAATCATTAAAAAAGTAAAAAAAAATGGCTCCTTATGGTAAAAGCTAGAACAATAGCATGTAGTAGTAATTAATCTCACATATCAGCACAATGCTTCATTTGTGCTTGAATGATTGCAAGTATGTGCTATTTGTGTAATTTAAACCAAAGGGAGTCATGTATTCCACCTGTTTAGGAATTAATTATTAGCTATTTTACTAGTGCAACTGCAATACACAGAATCACAATGTTTATCTCTAGTGTTGGATTGACCAGTGCTGGCTAATTTTCTACTTTCAACCAGGTTTCGATTGCAAAAATTATGAAACTGATCAAGGAACTCTATCACAAACAGTTTAACAATAGAAACATTTAGATTTATATGTCATGTTGATGAGAGGTGTCTTAATCTGATTATTCATTTTTCTAATAAAAATTTTGTTAAACGTTGCTCAAAACGTTGTACTTTGTTTGGGTAGCACAAGCACTAGGTTCCACAAAATGGGAACATTACTAAATAATTCACTGCACTCCTCTTTAGCTATAACCCAGAAAAAGGAAACTGAAAACCTTGGTTGTGCTAAACTCTGGAATATTCCTGAATACCTTTATTTGTAACAAATGAACAAATGTAGATTAAAAAATGTAGTTTAAGCCAAATAATAAATATGGGTATGTTTAAGAGTTGTAGCATGCCAAAAAGCATAGCAACCAACCCAAGTTCAGCTTTCAGCAACATAGAGTCAGGAAAATAAAGGAAATCCAGCTTCTGATCGGTTGCCATGTGTTATTGTACACCACAGCTGTTTGAACCATGTTACAAAAAGCCCATTAGTCTTACAATTAATTCAACATTATACTTTTTTATTCAGCTTACAGCTGGGAGAGAAAATTGTCCAAGTGTGAGTCTCCTGAAGTTTGCACCTGCTGTCTCGTTTTTGGTTTCTTTCTACAGTGCTGCCTAAATGGACATGGATTTTAATGCAAGGCCATTATTTTACTGTGAAAACTCATTTGAAAAACTATCAGCAACAAACTTTACCATTAATGCAGGCAACACTCGTTCTCTAACATTCTAGCCCAATACATCATCACAGTTTCTGCTCTAGCCGTCCTGCCATGTTCTCCACCAGTGAGGTGGCCATTAATAAATCACGTCCTCCACAACGTCAGATGGTATCTGTGTCTGTCATGCAATCTTCTTACTTTGCAGATGGGGTTTGATACTGGTTAGGACATGCATATTATTAAGCAGAGTAGATTGTGAGCTTCCTATCGGCCTTGGATCTGAGAGGCTTCAGCCGAAGGATGAAATGAAACACTTGAGTGGAGAGATTTGTCATCCTCAGTAATAAAGTCCTTGTAGGAAGTTACAGATTATCAAGGCTCCCATATACAGGATGTATATAACTCCCATTATTCAACCACTTATTCTATAATAGTGATACTGGGTGAACTCAGTAAGACTGGGTAACTTACTGAACTGGATCTCACATAATTTCTTTGCGTTTAGTATCTCCACATATTGTGCTGTACAGTCACCTATTTTTTTTTTTAAACACCTAAAAATAAATGTATTCTTAGGTGTGTGATAATACTGACTATACAAATAAACTGTTCTAGACAGATATTCTAAAACAAAGTTAATTCTCTGTTAGGCTTACCTCTTTTTGCAATCTATAATGACAGTATAAGGTATACAGCATAAGTGAGTTGGATGGGTCTGTTCCTACTCTCAGGTAGTAACTGTCTAAAGGCAACATAAGGGCTTGTTCACATTAGCCAGTAGATGCAGCTCATCACTCTACAGTTGTGCATATCTTCAGTAGTGACAAGCTCTGCGCATCTCTTTAGATGAATTGGAGGGTCATTTACATATCGCAGGTAAAAACAGTAAAGAAAATTGGTGTGCACGGGGATGTATTACTATGCATTTTGCGTTTTATTTTTTTTCCTGCGCTCATGTACCCTGTGAGTGAATGACAGGTTCATTCATCCAGAGAGATAAATAGAGCCTGAAATTATGCAGAAATATACATTTAAGTGCACAATGATGGGAGTTTGCTGTTAACCCAAACTATTATTTCAACCACTTGGTGGAAATGAAAAAGTGACTTGACTGTTTCCTTAGTCTGTACAGTGACTGACCGCTATCATGCTGATAGAAGGGGTGGAGCTAAGAGGCAAGGAAAAGTCTTTAGAAGTTGGACTGCAAGCATGGCAGCAATTTGGTAGGTCTGATAAACGTTTATCAATAAAATTAAATTCTTTATATTCTTAATGGGGAACTGCAATAACAATGCCCAACGCCTGCTGAAAACTAAAACTTGCAAACCGATGGACACATCTGATCCCATCAATAAATGGTCTTGAATGCATCTCTCAGGCCCTGCTGCTAAAAATAAACAAAGGGACAGGGTCTCCCAGGTGTCATGCTAACCCTGCCCCCTTGCTTAAATGGGTGGGGATTCCTGGCCAGTAAATGAATGGGGCCAGGTAACATCATTGGTTGCTAAGGATGCGGCTGTTGCCAGCACCTGCACTTTCTTAGCAACGATTTATAGCAAGGAAGCTGCCATGTATAAAAGTGGAATACTACTTTACATAAAATTCGGCTACTGGTAAACAAGAAAGAGTGTGGGTGTTGAGATAAAGCCCAAACAACCAAATTGTGATCCAAGTTTATGTTCGGTCCAAACCTTTGAGCTCATCCCTAATCTTGAACCAGTTTTTTATTATTGCTTTTAACTTGACACCTATTCAGTAAACTGCAAGTTAGAGTTACACCCCATATGAACATTGGCCTATCACCTATGCTGCTATATTACTTCCATTTGGAAAGGAACTAACGCAGTTAAGCTGTGGCATGTTTTACCACATGAAATTGTACTAGTTAGACTTACTAATGGCTAACAAAGACATCCTGATCCAGGGAATTGAGACGACCAACCTTGAGGGGTCATGATAGAATGTATTTCTTTCAAAAGGGCAGAATTTCTTCCTCTTGACTAGATAGAACATCATTTAGGCAAATAAGAAAAGAAAATGCTGATCACTATTATACTCCTCCAATGTAAATACTGTTCTCTGGATACTCCAGCAGTGTCTGCCTGTGCACCCCACCCCAAACACACACACATACACATTGACATAAACATCCCAGGTTGGCAGAGCCAGTCTTGGAGGTTTAGGAATCGTTCTGCACTACTAAGGAGCCTTGTTGCTCTGAGGACAAATGAACCATTCCTACATGTTCAGCTTCTCTATAAGATTTTTGGGCCTCAGGCCACTTCCTAATTTGCATCACCGCAGTGACCATCATTTTTATTGACTGTTTGACTAATGTTTTATTTTGTCAAGAATGAAAACAATCAGTTAATAATCACAGATTCCAGCATGTTGAAAAATCTATTTGTGCAATGAACACTTCAATGATCATAGGGTTGTATTATTGCCTCAAATCATGATTAAATTGGTTGCAATGCTTGTAAATATTAGGCATTGCAAAGCATCATATTCAAATATCAGAGAATGTATAGTAAAACTTGTTTTTGAGTTAAGCCCCCATTAGTAGCCATATGCAATAATTCCCCAATACATTAACATATTTGTTCTTATCCATTGGATACTCATAACCGCAAATCTGTATAAACAGCTTTATTGCAGGCTGAAGCAGCTCAAATAAAAAGCACAAATTTATGTCAGCAGATGGTAGAACCAAGCAAATATGTTTCACAGCCTTTACAAAGCTCACATTAATGTAAACTTAGTATGTCCTCTCTACTGTAACTTAAGACCTTTCCTCTCCATTCAATAAATCCTTCCTAACTGGTACAAGATTTTTGCCAAAGTGCTGAGTAGGAATGGTGGTTCACTGCACTGAAATTTTTTTGCTTCACTTGGATATATGAACGTAAATGTATCCAGTCTGTGAAGAAACGTGCAATTAATGACTTACCATTCCTGAATTGTATGATTCTCTGCAGATCATAGCAAACACTCAATCCAAAATTCAGATACTTAAAACTGAAATTGAGATATGGCAACTTTTATATAGTTACATTGGACCAGCATGAACCAATGTAAGTATATATCTTCCATACCTGTGGGATCATAGGCATGCTCAATGGGTGTGCCGAATGTGCCTGGGCACACTCTAATGCACACCCTCCATGCGCATTAGCACGTTAGCATGTCGGCAGGGGGGATTGGAAAGGCCTCCCACTGATCATTGCTATAAGAGTGTATATCTGTGTATAATATATATATATATATATATATATATATATAATATATATATATATATATTATATATATAAGTATATATATATATATATAATATATATATATATATATTATATATATAAGTATATATATATATATATAATATATATATATATATAT
>BLSH010271018.1:575772-586346 GCA_018402905.1 Glandirana rugosa | reverse complement strand
GGAAATACAACTCATACAACTAGGGTTCAAAACTGTGACTACTGTCAACTCTAGTCCATCTAACTTCCTCGTTGCATGATTTAACTATCTGTTTAAGGAAGTTTGACTTACACCATTTTCGTCCGTCGTAAATCGGTCTCAGTATTATACCCAGTTCCTTCCCGGTCTTTCTGTATTTGTCTGTCGTCTTAGGTATTCTCCCATCCCAGATCGTTCTAACCGTTGTCATGTTTGTCTTGTCCTATACCTAAACGGTGTTTCCCGTACCTTTTTTTTCAAGATAAACGAACACCGATCTCAACTCGCTTGTGGACCTTCAAGCCCAAGACGACCAGGCAGGCTTGAAGTCCGTGCGATCGTTCGGGTTCCGTCCGGACCCGGACCCGGACTTTGTCCCGAAGTTCGGACGGACCAGCAGAACCCGAACTTCCAGGTGTTCGCTCAACTCTAGCCACAAGCAAATAGAACTTTTTTTTCCATGCCCTTTGTGGCAAATCCATATCCTGTTCTGTTTGTACTGTTGCCAATCTTGCTAGACCCTACCCTCTTATGGATTCTGCTGTCTGTTTATGTCTTTCTGGCCCTTCCTTGACCCATATTATGACTCTGGCTAAATGCTGCCTGCTTTTACCACATTCAGTTTGAAGGAATTTGTCTATCAATTTAGTACGTTGCTCCTTCAATCTACCTGATCTCAACTGTCATCAGTGTCAAAACTTGGGATCAACATACTCAACATAAAGGGGGTTCCTGGTAAGAACTAGATTATTCTTAAAAGTTGTGCTCTGTGGAGTCCACCTTTTTCAAAAATGATGAAGAGGTTCTATACTATCCCTAACTCAGATGCTTACCTCCTGACTGTTAGTTAAGGTAAAAATACCATACCTTCTTTTTTTAGTTGTGGAAGATGCATTATAAAATAAACATGTTTCATAATGATCTGTCTTCTTGCTTTTGACAAGCAAAATGTTTTTGATTTATAATATTGGACATTACATGTTTTCTGTTTTTAAATTGAAGAAAAATCCTTTAAAACTGTCTGTCAAAATTTGTAATTGGTATGCAAAAATTCTCTTATTTTAATAATATTGTGCAACTACATTAAGAACATTTTAGCTTAAAAAACACCTAATGGCTACTTATATTTGTCATTTATGTCTCCTGTTCTCCTGTATGAAATAAAACTTCAGAGTTAACTGCTTTGTTTCCACGTACATTAGAAGGCTGATCTGGGCAGGGGAAAGGTGAATTCATAGAGAATCTGGGCCCCTTGGGGTCAGGATTCTCTTTCAGCGGTTAATCCTTCCAGATTTTGCCTTCCACTAGGCTGTGAGATGATGGGGAAAAAAAAAGCTGTCGGTTTTGATTTAGTCTCTGAGGACGAGGACATGTCCCCAGTACACTTCTACACTGGAAGAGGTGGGTGAGCAGGTTAAGAGCGTTTTCTTTGTCTAGTTTCTATTAAACTTCAATCAGAGCTACAGAAAGAGAAATTCCTCTAGGCTTTCACACATTCAGGTATCGGGCCTGGCTGACTTTAATAAAAGTCATAACTGATCTCTCGCTAGGAGGTCCCCAGTGGAATGAGCTAAGCAAAAATTCAAGTAACTCCTTTGAGAAGCAAAACAAAAGCCCTTCTTAAACATCACATTATACTAATAATCCCATTGCTACTGAAGCCATTCAATTATTTTAAAGGTCTTAATTTGCAAACTGTGGTATTTCAAAGTTTTGTTCAATGTTATTGAAGGATGGGGACGTGGGTATGTGTAAATGAATGTCATTTTATTTACAGTATAGTTGTTTGGGTCTTGTTAATTGGTGGGTAAACTCTTTCACTCGAGACTTCATGTCTGATCTGTACCTGTCTTTAGCAACATCTGCTATTTAAGACAGCTAAATCTGTTATATGAGATAAAGTGATGGAAGATATTGCTTGTAATAAGTGATTACTATAAAGAGAATATCTTAATTTTATTACATCTACCTGAAATTGGATTTTATTGAGCTTTATCAATTCTTCCTACACCATAATAAGGGGTATTTATCAAAGATCGAATCTCTCTTGTTGTACAATGCTTTGCCTCAAAAAGACAACAAGCATGAGTTTTCTATTTAAGTCTCTAGGTTGTAAAGGTGGTAAAAAGTATTACCCATTGATTCCCATTGGGGCCTTTTTCCTCGGAAAGAACTTGTGGCTTCTGCTGAAATTAATAGAAAATCTTGAATTACAGAAGGGAAAACGCTTGTCTTGAAAAGTAAAATGTTTTGCCAGCAAATGGTCATTTTGGAAATGCTGATATCCATAGCAACATACAGTATTTATAATCATTTTTCATTTTTATATTTCATTAAAATGTTTATATTTTTTACTAAAATACATTTAGTTTCTTTAACCAGTTGCCGACCGTCCACTGTGGCTTGACGGCGGCAACTTGGCTCGATATTGCAAACCACTGTCACCTGATGGCGGCTGTGAGATGGCGGATCATGAGCATGCGCGCGCCACCGGAGGCATGCTTGCGCGCTCACTGTATTATGGTGGAGCCAGGCGGTGGACAGTGGCAGAACAGAGGTCCGTGTATGTAAACAATGGATCTCCGTTCTGACAGGGGGGAAGGAATGTGATCGTAGGCTCCCTGTATATGGGAGCCACGATCACTCTCTTCCCCCACTCTGCCCAGCCCCCACACAGTTAGTAACACATACCAGGGAACACAGTTAACCCCTAGAGTGCCCCCTAGTGTTAACCCCTTCCCTGCCAGTGACATTTATATAGTAATCAGTGCATTTTCATAGCACTGAGTGCTGTATAAATGCCAATGGTCCCAAAAAAGTGTAAAAATTGTCCAACTTGTCCACCGCAATGTCACAGTCCCGCTAAAAATCACAGATCACCGGCATTACTTTTAAAAAATAAAAAAAATAAAAACCCCATAAATGAATTCTCATTGTTTGTAAATGCGGCAACTTTTGCGCAAACCAATCAATAAATGCAGATTGCAATTTTTTTTACCAAAAATATGAGGAAGAATATATATCAGCCAAAACCGATGTATACTTTTTTTTAATATATTTTTTGGATTTGTATTTTAGCAAAAAGCAAGAAATATTGTTTTTTTTTTTGCCAAATTGTCGCTCTTTTTTTGTTTATAGCAGTGATCAGAAATGATGCAGAGGTGATCAAATACCACCCAAAGAAAGCTCTATTTGTGGGAAAAAAGGACATCGATTTAATTTGGGTACAACGTCGCACGACTGCACAATTGTCAGTTAAAGCGTCGCCGTGCAAAATCACAAAAAGTGCTCTGGCCCTAAAGGGGGAAATCCTTCAGGGGCTGAAGTGGCTAGATCTATTTTTTTCACTCAGTGGGGTTAGACACCACTCAAAACCGACCTAGTGCTTTATATGTGAATAGCGTTGTATGGCCTCAGCCAGTGCTGCTCCGGCCACGTCCCCTGACATATTTTGCCCTGCTTACTGGGGCTTGGTCACAGCAGGACAAAGGTTTTTATATGCATCATTGGCCTTGAAGGAAGTAAAAGAAACAGGTGCATGTAATAGAGATAAATGAAACAGGCTTCAGGAAGAAAAAAACAGAACAAGGAAAAAGTAAGAGGCATGAAGTAAAAAGTCAGTGCATTAATTAATGATTTATCTTTTTAGTGATGAACAAATGATGTAAAATGAAAAATGAAGGAAAATACACACCTTCTCTTATATTTTCCTTCATTTTTCATTTTACATCATTATTTCAGCATTAAATTAAAAAAAAAGAAAAACAAACAATCAATGCATTGACGTTTCACTTTATGCCTTTTAGTTTTTCCTTCTGCTTTTTTCTTCCTGAAGCCTGATTCATTTATCTTTACTGCACACACCTATTTCTTTTTTTCCCTTCATGCCCAGCAATGCAATTGTACTGCCTATTTTCCCCACCTCTAAGACCAAACCCCAGTAGGCGGGCGAAACATATCAGGGGCGTGGTCAAAGTAGTTCTGGCTGAGGTCATACGCAGCCTTATACCAACATAAAAACAAACAATGAGGCCTTAAATATGTTCACAGATTTGTCCGTAAGATGGGGTGCTTCCGCAACGAATTCACAATCAGCAAAAACAACACAAAAGGGGACCAATAGGTCACCCCAGATAGAAGTTGTATAGGGAGAACGAACAACTGTATTAGTATAATTATTATTTGGTTCTCTTTACGCAACTTCTATCTGGTGTGACCTATTGGCCCCACTTTATGTTGTTTTTACGTACATAGCCATATCCACATCTGAAGCAATGGGTCAGTTTTGAGCCGCGTCTTACCCCACATACACTATATTACTAAAAGTATTAGGGACGCCTGCGTTCACATGCCTTTACTTTAATGACATCCCAGTCTTAATCCGTTGGGTTCAATATTGATTTGGCCCACCATTTGCAGCTATAACAGCTTCAACTCTTCTGGGAAGGCTGTCCACTAGGTTTAGGAGCGTGTCGATGGGAATGTTTGACCATTCTTCCAGAAGCGCATTTGCAAGGTCAGACATTGATGTGGATGAGAAGGCCTAGCTTGCAGTCTCCGCTCTAATTCATCCCAAAGGTGTTCTATTGGATTGAGGTCAAGACTCTGTGCAGAGCTCTGACGAAGTTCAAGGAGGAACGAAACATGTAAGCATCGGACCCCCCAACCCCTGGTGCACTACCAGCTATAGAGATCTAAGGAACCCATGGAAGCTTCTCAACACAGGATTCAATGACTTTCCACTTGCTTGATTAGCCTGTAGCTGATCTCGCTGCTGCTGTCAACAGAAGTACCTTTCCCTGAGCTGGGTTATGGCTGAACACATGAACTGTGTACCCACGCTACTTCAAAGGACTATCACTTGCAGTAAATGAATCAGCAATTTTCCCTGAGGATGAGATCTGTCTATGGACACTGCAGCATCTTCTAAGCTCTGTCAAGAGTGGTGTCTGAGGACTACAGCATATATCCAGCCCCTATCCATGGAAGCGGGACAGTGAGTACTTATATTCTGTTGCAGATCAGTCATATCAGCAGTTGTGTGAGGGGCCTACAGTGTCGGGACCTGGCTAGACACTGGCCAGATTGGATGCTATATATAATGACTGTGTATACATGTGTACACTGCTCACTATGTTTCCAGCTTGAGGGCCGAAGTCCATTCATGCAATATCTCTTTGACAGGCTAACAGTGGAATAGCCAGCACACACGGGTCATTGTACACTCATCAGCTGCTTGGAGTTCAATGAACTTTCACTTGCTGTATCTCCGGCATGGCAGGCTTTTGGGCAATCGTTTCCCTGTAAGGAATGAAGTCCATTCATGAAATGACCTATTGATAGGTTGCACCAGCAGAAAGTTTTGCGGTATATAAGCTTCATATATGGACTACCAGATACCTATCAGCTGTTTGATGTTATATGATTTTCTTCCTGCTGCACCATCCTCATGACAGGCATTCAAGCTACTATTTCCTCATATACCATTGGGATTCCAGCACGGCTGAAGACTTAACCAGTCTACCTTTATATTGTGGACATATAGTCAGAAAGGGTGTAACTGGGCTGGTGGTGCCAGATCAGGGGTACCAGCTCTTTGGCGGTAGCAGTGGCAGTACCCTGGTTCCAGCTCAACAGAGGGGCTATTTCCCACACATTCACATTAGTATGGGTTGCACATGGATATAGCAGGGGGAGAGAGAGAAGAAAGGAATTAGATAGGCATTCATCTTGTGGGAGAGGGGATTATAGGTGGGAATAGGTGAGGGGTGGTCCGTGGTGGAGGTGCGCATTGTGAGGAAAGGGGGATCCCATTTGGAGAGTTGTATCATGACATGCCACAATAAACATATCTTTGATTAGAGGAGATAACCCTTGGATGTGCATGTTTTTTCTTTTTGTGAAGGTCTATGCAGTGCATACATCCTGCCTATGTTTTTAGGTGGTACCCTCATGCTATCATATATCAGGATCCCTGTTTTTCCTTTTCTTTTTTTCCTTTTTCACATAATACCCACATGTGTCTATTGTTATTTCACAGCAAGAAGCCATGATGACTAAGCCAAAATGGACTAAAAATGAAAGTGCCCTCCACCATACACACCCCATGGTAAATAAATGTGCATATAATTTAAATTGTCCATTAGACATTACTAATTTTGCATTTGTGTCTGCTTTAGAAGTCCACTTATTCACTGGAAACTACAAGAGTTTGCCAATATTATGAGAATATGTTCTGACCTATGTTTTCTTTTGCAGACCTGACTTGCTTATATGTCCTTGCAGCCAAACATATATGCAAAATCGAATAGATATTGCTATATAAAACATATTATATTACATAAATCACATAAGTCTGTGTTTCTTATATTTATTACCTCTCATCAATATAAGATATTGAAGAGCTGAATGATTTTGTTTGTTTAATGCTTGTGGCATATAGGTGATAGTACAGTCATACAACCCTTTTAAAGTAAAAGCAGTATAGTAAAATAATTATGTTTTCTAAAAATAGAAGACATCACACCTCTGACTTAAGTAAACTAGAAATAATGTTACCGTTTAAAAACAAAAACTGTATCCGATGGGCCCCTGCAACATATGACAGAGTGAATTATGAAGAGCCATTTTCCGAGCAACATACGGTGTGTAGTCTCCCAAGAGAACAGAGGTCTTACTTCCGCCATGCAGTAACATGTTACAGATATCACACAGACAACCAGGATTGTGTAAAAAGAAAGGCTGCCTGTAGAAGGCAATCAGTGAATGAGCACTAAGTGTGTGCCATCAGCATCCCATTTGTATTGTGTTGTGCTGAGCTTAATTGCAAGTCAAGTGCCATTTCTAAAGAATAGAGTGGAGAAAACCATTTGAGTGAATTGAACCTCAGCTGAGAGAGGAACATTGTACAATACGCATACTGAAGGCCATGGCAGATGCTTTCAGAAAGACACTACACTTATTATCAATGGGCAAAGGGCACTTACTGAGCTCACAATAATCACACATTCCTCCATTTGGAGAATTACTGGTAAGTATATTTAACTATTTCATAACTGCAGAAGAGGGTCCACAGGAATGTACTACATTTTCCTTACTGTCATAAAATATAATAATGTTACAAAGTTTCAAAGTCCAAGCTAGGAATAAGCTTGAAAGGCCACATATGTATATTTTATACTTGATTCATAATCTTTATTTTCATGCAGCTGGACTTGTTAACTTATGTATGCTTCCTAGCCAGCTAGCTTAGCAACTTCTTCTGCTCATTGTTAATGGTATAACACTTTAAAGCAACCGACTACTGCTTACAGGTTAAAGTATTGCATCTGGTTAGCCAAGGTCTTTGTACAAGTGACAGAAATAAGAAAAGCAAAAATAATATGAGCATGAATAGTATTGTAGCAGGGTACCCATTTACTCACCATGTTCACATGCAGATCCAAGCTTCTTTAACACCTTTTTCCACAACTTCCTGGTTTCCTGAAAATGCCCAGGAAAGATAAATTTGTCAGCACCTCAGAGATGCCACACTGTAACTGGGCAGCCAGGTATGTGGTTGTCCACTGTCACAACCGGAGCGAGGCAACCAGACAGAAGAGCACACAGTTTCTTAACCTAGTGTGGGGAGCACCTGCTCAATTGATACCAGAGTACTCCAGTTCATGTAGTAGGGCCCTTTGTGTTTTGGACTTGGGTCCCTCCAGCTGTTTGCCTGTGCTACCAGAGCTACCCTGGACTTTACTGAGAAGGAGGTGGTTTATCACCAGTGTCTGTTTGTGTTCTGATCTGTTTTACTGAAGTAGCTCAACTAGAGTTTTGGTTGTTATAGTTTCATAGAGACTATGGGGTCCATTTACTAATATTTACCGCATGCGATAACATGGTCACATGACTCATTTGCAAAAATTATCGTATGCGGTAAAAATAATGTTCAATTCACAAAAAAAAAACCTCAAAAAACAATGATAATGCGGTATGTACTGCAAAATGAAAAAAGTGCCATTAACCACTTCACCCCCGGAAGGATTTCCCTCTGTAGGACCAGAGCACTTTTTGTGATTCAGTACTGCATCACTTTAACGGACAACTGCGTGGTCTTGCGACGTTGTACCCAAACGAAATTTGCGTCCTTTTTTTCCCACAAATAGAGCTTTCTTTTGGTGGTATTTGATCACCTCTGTGTCATTTGTGATCACCGCTATAAACAAAAGAGAGCGACAATTTTGCAAACATTTTATAAAAAAACAGTATTTTTTACTTTTTGCTAAAATACAAATCCAAAAAAAAAAATGCTAAAAAAAACAAATTTAATTTATAGGTTTTGGCTGATTTATATTCTTCCTCATATTTTTGGTAAAAAAAAAATGCAATTGGCGTTTATTGATTGGTTTGCGCAAAAGTTGCCGCGTTTACAAACCATGAGAATTAATCTCTGGCGTTTTTAAATTTTTTTTTTTACTGGTAATGACGGCGATCTGCAATTTTTATCGGGACTTTGATATCGGGGCGGACATGTCGGCCATTTTTGACACTTTTTTGGGACTAATGACATTTATACAGATATCAGAAATTTAAATATCCACTGATAACTGTATAAATGTCATTAGCAGTGAAGGGGTTAACCTTCAGGGGGAGATCTAGGGGTTAACTGTGTTCCCTAGGCGTGTTCTAACTGTGAGGGGGCTGGGCTACCATGGGCATAAAACATCTAACTGATCCCAGTGACAGGGATCAGTAGATCTCTTACATGCATAATGACAGAGCGAGGAACCGCCGTGTTTACATCGGCAGTTCCCTGTTCTTTCTCTCTGGCAGGTCATCGCGGCTCGCCAGTGGACATCGGGTCCACCTGAGCCGCGGGCACACTCCTGCAGAGTGCGGTGGGCACGAGAGCACGCCGCCGGCTGCGCACGGGCGAATCGCCGCTTATATACAGCGATTCCCAGTACAGCGCCACACTGCAGTTTTTAAATAGCTTATGCCATTTACATTTCTAAGACCGTGAAACTGTTCCATCCCAAGACACTGCATGTGTTGATGGGGAAATCAAGTGATTTTTTTCCTGCAAAAAAATTGCACCATCTATGGTTGGCTTTACTCAAACCATACTTCTTTCAATTGCAATACAGTGTCTTTGTCCAGATTTTAAGCTTATTTTGTATACTGCAGTTGTTCATTTAGGCTAAAAGACTACCTATGTATCCTGTGAGAGTTTCATTGATATATCAAAAGCTGCATACAATATCCAATATCTTTCAGATTTTAAAATACATGAGAGAGGTTTGTTCTATGAGAAATCTTCTTGGTGAATAATGATTGCAGAGGACACTTGGGAGGGTAGTCCACTTGGTTGAAAATGTTTCCATGATTTGCTAATGCTATTATTGCATACCTCACAGACTGCACATTACATGTGGGGATGGGTGAATCTGCCCAGGTTTGATTCACAGGGTGGGTCATCAAATCCTGTTTTAAATTCACAAAATGGAAACATGCGTTTTAAATTCACAAAACGTGAATCTCAATGAAGTCCAGAGGGGTGACTCTTGACACTATATTCTGGCCATTTTCTTGGCTAATAGACAAGCTATTTTCAAAAAGGGACATTAGGGAGGGCACTGCCATGGAGGACAGTTAACAAAGCAAAATATAACAGACCTAAAAGCTATATGAATGTTTACACTTAAAAAAATGCTAAAACCCTCAGCTATGTACAAATTGGCCAGTGAAACAACAGTTTTATAGTATATTTGTGAGCTTCTTTTTCACAGTGCCACACTTCATGGTCTTAAAGCACCATTCACACCTGAGCATTTTTCTGCTTGTCTCCCTATGCCTGACTACACTCAACATGCAGAATACATTTTTTCTAATGGCCCCTGTTCACACTTGGTCCCTGTTCACATACTCTTAATCACCCTACATTCTATGTCCTATGCTCCTGAAAAATGCTTAAAAATATCATTAGGAATATGCTCTGCTCAGGTATGAATGCAGTCTAAAAATGTAATAAAATGTCAAAAAAGAATGCACAAGAACTCTTCCAAAATTAACACAACCCCAACTATTCCTAAAATGTTCCAAAAATTTACTTCAGGTATGCGTACACGAACACCTGAATAAGCAGAAAACCGAAAAAGAAATGGCAGGTTTTTAACTTACAATAAAATTTAGAGTATATTATATGAAACATAGCAACAATTTCCGTTCTTCTTCCAATACAACCCCCACTTCCCATGACAAAACATCCTTCAGAACAAATTTCCCTTTCCCTTCCAGAATTGTTGGCACCAGAGATTTGCATTGAATTGCATCTGCTAATGAGCTCCCTGGGTCCGAATGCCATGACCCCCCATTTTTTTCTCACTTATAACTTGTGCTGCAATTTTTAGAATACATGGGCAATAAATAGTAAATCGTGGCAATGCATGGGCCACAAACAGGCAATTGTGACAATATGCAGTTGTGTGGGAATGACTGGGGATTGTGATGAAACCAGGAACGCCTGATCATCATAAATGATAACCAGAAATATTGTTTAGTGGCTGCTGACC
>BLSH010271018.1:534042-549072 GCA_018402905.1 Glandirana rugosa | reverse complement strand
AAGCTCCTGTTGGAAGGGGAGGACGTGGTCGATATGTGCCAACTACACGCACAAGTAAAACACCTTCCTCGGGTAGCTGACAGATCCTTAAACGTTATATGGTAGGCCCGAATGCCGCACAAATGGTAAGGCCAGAAGTAGAGGCGATAGTAGATTGGGTGGCTGACAATGCCTCCAGTTCCTTCACATTGTCTCCCTCCCTCCTGTAAAGTTCGGGTCAAGTTCGGTACCGAACCCAAACGTTTTCCCGAAGTTCGGCCGGACCCGCCGAACCCAAACATCCAGGTGTTTGCTCAACTCTACCTATTATTATTATAATTATTCTTGCCATTATGGCCAATTTACAAATGTATGTTTTCTTGCAGTGGCGTTCTGCTTTAAACAAAATTGGCCTATGCTTCACATTGTGTAAATAATTCATAGACACTTGCTTTCAGGTTATTTGTAATTATCTACAGGTTACAGTATTTCAAAAAGCTTCCCTGTAAACATTTAAAATGTTACAGAAAGACATCCATCACAATTTTTAACCTCAACCAGTACATCTGTCCTGCAAAGAAGTGCATGTTTAAATAAAACGAAGGGTATGTAACACTTCCACACCGGCTACCCACACAGAAATGATCCATCTCCTTTCAAACTGCTTGAGATAAGAAAAACATGCTTTCCAAAATTCAAGGGGTTTAAATTGATTACCTTATAATGAATACCTACAGTTCACAGCAATGCTGCTTCGCCCTGAAAACAGGATCAAATTCCGTATGAGCTGCCCAAGTGAATATTTATCAAAGCAGCCTGAAAGAAGCGGTGTCCTTAATAATCTCACTCTGACAGGGAAGGAAAACTAAGACCGATCCTGTGGAGTGATCAGTGAATTTACTTATCTTAATTCACTTGGTTTGGTTTAAGTCAACTTTTCACAGCGGTAATTAATAGGAACGTTGTATGTGCTCAGAAAAACTAGCACTTTGCCACTTCAGTGTGAGCTCAGCGTAGAGGGGCTTAGCACAGCTAATTTTGTCTTAAAGAGGCAGGACGGTAACTTTTTCTTACCAGATTCTACTCTACATATTATTTATAGCTAGAATAATGTAATGTAATCATTAGTATGCATATAAAAAAGCAGTTTGATAGAACATTTTTCACTGTTCTATAGGCTTGACCACCAAAGCCAGTTTTTAATCAAATTGCTTTTAAAGGGTAATGCCACCCAAGCACTTAGTGTCCAAAGAGTGTGTCAAACCAAAAACATTTCAATACTTTTGGACAGAGTATGGAAGGATGAGAATTCCTGTTGCATTCTTATTGCTATCCAAAGCTCCATTTGGGAAAGTAATTCTCACTTCCTGTCCTGCTAATAACAGTTATACCAGAAACTAAGTGAGGGAAAACCTCAACAAGGACATGGACAGTGAGTGGTTATATCTTTCCCCTACTCTAGTAAACAAAAAAATGTATTTCTGCTTGTGTTGCTGTTGGAGATTTCTCCTTACTTCTATCTTGCTAAAACACCATTATCAGAGCAAGAAGTGAGAGGAAATCAATCTAATGGATCCCCAGATAGCATCAACAACTCAGCAGGGGTTCTATCCATTCCTACTCCATCCAATTGTAGGGCTCACCCCTGAAAGGGCCCACAGATTTGCCACAAGTTCCTCTCCCAGATTAGCGCAGCGACAGCCAGGCACACAGCAACAGTCACTCTTTCTGGCTTAATGAACAGTCTAGGGGTTGTATTTTGAGATCCATTGCTGAAAAAAACTTGAATGTGGCAGATGAAGCTGTGGGATACTCAATTAACACTGAACAGTAACAAGAGGACACTCTTCACTTTGTCACTACCTCTTATTACAGTCCCTCTAGTAGATGCCAAAATAATGGACAGCACTGAGACACCATAAGAAATGTCCCAGTCCAAGCAAGCGCTAGCACTGATAAAGTATATAAATGGGTTTGGACTTTATATGACACACATGGTGGGAAATAAGTAAATGATAGATCAAAATGAAAAAGGTTTTATTAGGGAAAGATCACAAATACATGATGTTATAAATACAGGTAATCAAAATGGGAAAAACCACAAAATGACTATGCAATAGGATAAATACAATATAGATAAAATTCATATATGTACAGATTTCCCCAATCCATCAATTGGATATATATACAAACAGTAATATTCCACAAGAAAAAGGGTAAGCTGAAATAATCACAGGATGATGGTGCTATCCTTGAGAACTGTTATATTGCTCAAAAATATTTTTATGTAATGTTTCTGGTGACCCCTGACGTAAATCAATAATATGAGTATTAAAGTGACTTAGTGTATAAATAAATGGATTAAATTAAAATATGCAAAACACTCTCTGGTACCCACGTCATAAAATTGAATATAAAAGTGACTTATAGTAAGTAGAACTATTTAAATGTAGTGACAGTGTAGACATATAAAATGACAGTGTATATATATAAAAAACACAATATATATATATATATATATATATATATATATATATAAATATGAAAAAAAAAAATAAAAAATACAAAAAACTTGGTGAAAAACTTAGTGCATCATAATCCAGCAAAAAACTTATGAGTAATAAAAAAACATAGTCTTATCCGTTACACAGTCTATATGGGCTATGCCCAATCCTTATGACCATATACAGGTATGACCGTAATAGGAAAAAGAAACCCAATTTATAAAAGTCTCTGGTTGATCTAGAAACTGTTGCCGGAAGAAATATAAGTGCTGTGACTTCTAGTGTTAGTTCATTAATCCTTCAAATCAAAAGTGATCCGGTGACTCCACACACTCTTTCAAGAAAATCCAGTGACTCCACTCAGTGCTCCCCACCTGTGTCCCCACTCACCAGCGATAGGTACCCCTGCAGGGGTAGCTCGCCTGTGCTGGATCTTTCCCTGGTCAGCTCGGGTTGGGTTGTCTGTGCTACACCTTCTTGCCGGTCCTAATCGGTCCGTCCGTGTGGCGATCCGTGAATCAGAAAACTCCTCCGGTGTGTGGGTGTGTATAAAACGGAAAAATCCAAAATAGTGTGATACCGTAAAAATATTTTTATTAAACTAAAAGTAACCCAAGGTAAAAAGTTGTGGACAAAGGTATAACTTGTGTACAAAAAGATCGTGGACAATAATGGAACTTATGACAAGTTAGCAGCGCGACTGGCATGTTGAGGAAGGGACGTCTCCCTTCCTCTTCCTGTGGCTTGCGATCCAAAGGGCTGAACCACGATCCCGGATGTGACGTCGGAACGTACAGACGTGTGTGCTGGCCCCGCCTAACCCGTTCCATCAACGTACCTAGAAGTGTGCTACACAATACTAAGTAAATGTTTTTATTGGACATGCTTTTTAATTTTGTCCATGTGTAGATTTGAATAATTCTTGACCACACACAAGAAATGTCCTCCTTTTTTCCTGATATCCATTTCAACAGACAAAAGCTTCTGGTGCATTCACTACAATCTTGTGGCAGACCTCCTAGATTTTAATCAACAAGCATATTTGTACAATGTATGTGCAGTCATTGTGCAATCTATACACCAGCTAATTAACAATATTTTAAACAGGACCATTTTATTATTTTTTTGCCTCACTAGGCCCCTCACACTCCAATCAGCTAGTTGTTCCAAGCCTGAGGACAGAAAGGCTGAAAGAGACAACCTATCCACTCTACACATGAAAGTTCAGATGCTGTATTTGACTTGCTTTGCACTGAGCTGTTTTCTTGGACACAGCATATTCAATTATGATGTGGCTAGAGTGCAGACAAACAATGTCAAACACAATCTTTTCTGATCACAAAATTAATTTTCCATTTTTTGGAAAATATGTACACAGTATATGTAGCCCCAGTCTATGGCATTCTCCATCCACAGCCTCCAAGACTGGTCTGTGACACTTCGCACAGCAGTAATCACCTCTCCTTGGCCACAAGTAAAGGGAAAGAGGAGAGGTGGACTCCGGCTTGTCACTTGTACAAGGATAGCTTCATGAGTTATTAACAGGGAAGAGACTATTTGCATGTTAAGGTGATAGGGGACAAACACGAGAGAAACAGCCAGAGGACACAGACACTGTGATAGAGCTACAACTGCTCAGTATACAGAGGAAACTGGGATTGGCTACAGCCTGGGATCTGCGAAAGACTGCTGGGGGCTTTTTGGAACTGTGGGAGGTAATTCTCAGGATACAGCCTCTACTAAATGGATAACTGTATGGGACTACAAGTCCCAGGAGGATGGTGTAGTCATAGTAGATGATGCAGAACAGAGAAAAAAGAAGGAAAGCCAGGTCTTCTCACATGGTGAGTGAGAGGAGACTGTTGGAGGCTGCCATTGAGTCACAGATGCTGCTATTGCCAGAGCTTACCACACTGTCAGAGTGAAACTGTACTGCTGCATTCACACAGTGCCACAGCTATCGGCATGAACCAGTAGGCTGGAGGAGAGGGTTGTCACTGGTTTCGGACATCAGAAAAGGGGAGGAGGCTGCTTCACAGACAGCATAGTGGTGAAAGCCTGCTGGTCAAAACCACACTAATCCCCTTGTAAAGGGACAGCACCACGCTAACATGGAACATAATTTCGGGATGCCCTTTGCCATGGAATACAAATAGATCTTAGTGCTCTGACACAGGACTCTAAATCCAAATATTCAATACCGTACTGGTCAGTCGGAGGTGTCTTGGAGAGACGTTTTAGCTTTTCGTATCACATTTAGTGAGGAACACCACTCGAATTAGAGGTCAGGTATATAAATAATTAGTCCACTCATATTTTGTTGCATTATACAGGTTTGTTTATTTCGTTATTGTCTATTGAGGTTGCTGATTTCCTATTGTTGCCTTATTGGGTGTGCAGCTCAAATAATATATACAGTATCTCACAAAAGTGAGTGCACAGCCATTAATGTCTAAACTGCTGGCAAAAAAAGTGAGTACACCCCTAAGTGAAAATGTCCAAATTGGGCCCAATTAAGCATTTCCCCTCCCTGGTGTCATGTGACTCATTAATGTTAGGTCTCAGGTGTGAATGGGGAGCAGGTGCGTTAAATTTGGTGTTATCACTCTCACTCTCTCATACTGTAAATTTTAATAGAAGGGTGAACTAACCCCTTAGATACATGCAGCTCAATTCAAAAGGCTAACACATAAGGATAAATATGCTTATTTAATAAAAAGTGACAGATATTGTAAGCTGATTCCAATTAGATTTGGTTAATTATAGTGACGTGACTAAATTAGAGAGCCTTAGCGCTCATTCACACAGAGTCCCACAACTTGCAAGATCCATGTTTTTTATGTACCCATGGGGCTGTGTGCAGGCAGTCTATGTTAGTGAATGGAGATGCAGTGTCTGTATAGACTCACAGACACATCAGAGAGGGGGTGTCAAACTCAATTTCATTGCAGGCTGCATCAGAAGTATGGTTGCCCTCTAAGGGCTGGTTGTATCTGTTACGTACAGAGTGCAGAGTTAAGGGGTGCACTATGTACAGAGTGAAGATTTCAGGGGTGCACAATGTACAGAGCTCAGGGTTCAGGCATGTGCTGCATACAGAGTGCACGGTTTATGGGTGCGCTATGCACAGTGTACAATTCCAAACCAAGCCCCCTCCCCTGCTCCTCTGTAAAGGCACCCCTGTGGTGTCTCCACTGTAGAGGTGACCCTGTGGTGTCTCCTCTGTTGTGGGGCCCCAGTGGTGTCTCCTCTGTAGTGGGGCCCCTCTGGTGTCTCCTCAGTAGTGGGACCTCTGTGCTGTCTCCTCTGTAGTTGAGCCCCTGTGGAGTCTCCTCAGTAGTGGTGCCTCTGTGCTGTCTCCTCCGTAGTGGGGCCCCTGTGGTGTCTCTTCTGTGTTGTGGCCCCTGTGGTGTTTCATCTGTGTTGTGGCCCCTATGATCTCCCCTCTCAGGGCCCTGCGGAACTGGTCAGGTCTCTCACAGACTCCAAGCCTAGGTGGGGTGAACATGAGGGAGAGCTATCCACCAATCTGCTCACCAATGACACAGAAGTATCACTCGGGCTGAAGAAATTGCTACCTGAAGATTCCTCCAATGGGCTGTGCCCATTCTCTAACTTTTGGCCATTCATAGCAAAGCTGCACTCAGACCTCAGCCATCCACGAATGAACACTGAACTCCATCCAACAACACTTCGCTGTAGACTTCACCGTTGAGCCGCCACTAAGGTTCTGACCAATGTTCGCACACTTAAACTAGGGCTGAGGGTAGCGGGAAAACTGGAGTTGGTGGAATGGAGTTCAGCATCAGGCACTTCCAGATGCATAATTGGTTGCAAGGGCCACATGACAAGGCCTGACATATGTGCGTCAGATTTTGAGAGCTGTGCAGAACAGGTGAGCAACCCTGAACACAGACAGTTCTTCCCTGCATACCTGTCAAACTCAGATGTATGAGTGTGTCTGTACAGCTGTTGCATCACCATTTACTAACATAGAGTGCCTAAATGCTGCTCCATGATGCTCTAGATTTTGCATTCTCTGAGTGTTGGCACCCATATAAATGAGCCCTTATTTTTGTGTTAAAGCTTTCTGAATTGAGACTATTACCCTCTATAGATAACTGCATTAGTCAACATTTGCGTTTGCATTGGTTTTACCTCTAGGACACAACAAAACTATCACTTCCAGCGCTCAGAGGTCCTCCACTGTTGAATAGGACTGTGCAACAATGGCAAATGCTAGGCGGATGCAGCCTTCCAAGGATAGGGTAATCCAAAGTGGAACTACAAAAACAAGAAGACAGGAAGGCACAAGCACCTAGTGCATTACAGCAAAAATGTATTTGAGCAAATAAAATGGATAGAAATTGGATACTTACAAAAGTGCAACATAGACCATAAGATGCCATATAGTATGTGGTATGTGTGCTCAATTAGGAAAACTGCGGCTGATTTACTAAAGTAGTTGAAAATGTTCACACAATAAATTCTGTGAATATTCACTTCAGTTATCCAGTCATGTGGAAAGCAAAATTGTGTTTGCTTATTTCATTTGCACGTGATTGTAAAATCGAATCTTCGCACAATTTAGCTAGGAGGTTTACTAAATGATTTGTGAATGTTCACACAATAAATTGTGTGAATATTTACTTCAATTGTTCAATCATATCCAAATGAAATAAGTAAATGGGAAATTTGCTTTTCCCATGATTTAATGCTTGAAGTGACATAATTTATTGCATTAACATTCTCATCACCTTTAATAAATGAGCCCCAATGTGTTAACTCCTTTTGTAAATCAGCCCAACTGTCTCCTTTTCCACAGAGTTTTTACATTGTATTTGTTAAAGCAAAAAATAACACTTTAATAATCAATTATTGCACAGGTCTATACAAATCATTCTGCAATGGAGCATCTTAGTTTAGTTTTACTGAAGTAAATAAAAAAAAATATCATTGCTATGTTTATCTTGTAAATGTGATGCACAATGATGATTAAACACTAATTTTTGACTTGGAAACACCTTGCCAGATTTGTATTTTTACCCATGTGGATTCAACTGTTTGCCCGTTAACACCACATGCTACTAATGAAAAATGATTATAGACAAAATTGTATGAATAGACATTTATGTCCATTTGGCTGAGAGTTACTTTATTTACATATTCAGGAAACTGTTCCAGTTTCCTCTGGCTGCCCAACAAAACTGTCTTCTTTGGATTATGTTGGCATATTGGCTGTCTTTTGTTTTTTCAAAGTAACCATATTATCCAGTAACAAATGAGCCAATGCAAAGCATTAAGCCAAGGGAATCCGGCAAAGTAAGCAGATGGAAATCCAATTTCTGTCTTCAAGACAGAGTAGGAATTTGTGATTATGGGCTTATTTTATTTTAAAATAATACTTTAATTACAGCTAAAGCTGTAGTTAAAATATGATTTAGCCCCTTGATTAATAAGATGAGGGTTTGTAGGTTGCAGGGTGCTTGCAGTGAAAAATGTCCAGCTTTGCTCAGAGGGTAAGGCCGGTGGGAGTGACATCGTTAGAAGCTAGTTCATGTAAAAAAAGCAAAGCCCAGTCTTTTTTTAAAGCAGTTTCACTGCATAAAAGGCACATAATGATCTATAGGGATAGAGAGCCCCTGCTGATGGAAGTATGGCATGATCTAGAAGGTGCTTTGTAGCCCCATGCTCATCCATATTTTTGAATAATTTAGGATAAATGGAACATTATCTGCCAATTTTACAAAGGGGTTGTGAGACAAAGGTCTCTAGTTAACATGTCCAGATAATACACAAAAAAGTATTTACATATTCTGAACAGTAAAACTGCCTTAAACCCTCATTTAACCATGTAGCTATAGGCATTCTGAGAGATATGTTTTTGAAAGTTCTCAGTGGAGGTAAAGAAATTTTAGGCTTAGTTTACACTTGTAGTTAAGGGGTGGTAAAAATAGGTATTTGAGACATGTTTTTACCTACAGTCGGCAAGGGTTGTACACATGCTGTGCCGTCCTGATGCTTTTGTGTGGCATTGCTTTTGCATTTGGCAGGCAATGGCACCACCAAATGTGACCTATTCAACTGCCAGTCAAATGCTAGGCTCGCCTTGGCAGCTCGGTATTCCTATTCAAAGATCCCGTTCTGCTGGCAAAAAAAAAAAAGACAATCAGAGACTGGCAGCATTGCTTTCTGAATGCCCGTAAGGCGCACCTACACCTCTCTGAAAGTGATCCACCAGGGATTGCTCCTCCAAAAGCAATTTAAAGCAGGTATATACACAAGCTCTTGGTCGTTTTCCTATTACTTTCATTTGCTACAGAAGCTTGGCAATCTGCCAGCCTTCTACTATACATGCATGTGAAGTGTTTCTAAGCTGCTAGAAACTGAAAAAAAAGAGTGCAACAATTTTTTTCTGTTTTGTTGCTGCTGTCAAGAATGCTGTAGGATCCCTACCTTAAGCCACCCATAGACAGATCATAATTTGGCAGGTTCAGCAGGAACCAGACAAATTTCAATACATCTATGGGCAGGCTGGTTGGACTGAAGTCGATCTACTTCAGTTCAACCAGCCTGTTGTTTTTTTTGTTTTTTTTTAAAGACCGGCATTGATCGTTGAATTCTTACAGCTGGGAAACCTCTTGCTGTCAGAATTTAATAGTACAGTGGGAGGGAATCAAGCAATTTTCTTTCCTTCAACCCATGGTTGAAGGAAAGAAAATTGAATAATGCATGGCCTGCCTTAGGCACCTAAGGAGAAGTTGCATAAAACACTTTATTGGATTGTGCTCCCCGTGTTTTACTCTGGCATAGAAACTGGTTAAAACCTACTTTAAAGTCATTGTTGTGATCTTTATGGATCTTTGAGAGGAAATTGCTTCAAACTACAAGCATCTAGAAAGGTCAGTGATGGCTTATTGTAAAACTCTTACTGCTTGTTAGTATTATGTATATGATTTAAATTATATATAAACCCAATGCATTTTTTCATTTTGGATAGTGTATGAAAGAGTATTTGTGTACCATTGAGAAAATTTCCCTTCACTTCCTATCCCCAAGATGCAACAGGAAGCTTCCAAAGTGAGGAGAATTTCGCAGTTGTCACTAGAAGAGGTGTTATTTGAGTGTCCCCCACTTTATTTCTGGGTTTGATGGTCACCAGTACAAACAAAATGTGTAAATCTCCCCAACAAAGAAACCAACAGAAATGGAAATGTACGAGAGGGTCCAACCCTTCCGCACTACATCCAAAACTGAAAAAAAGGTTTTTGGTCTAGAGATACACTTATGTAGCACCCTCACCATAGGTAGGTGCTTAGAGAGATATTTTTGTGCTAGGTGAGGTAAATTTAGTCAGGCCTGATTGTTTTGATTCTGGGTTAGGGAGTGGCCTAGGGAGTGATTGGTGATTGCAGGTAGTGACACCCCTTGGTAACCCCTTATTTCTGGATCAGAAAGTTCTGGAAGAAAGAATGGGGATGAGGGGGTGAAGCTTCATGATGTATGTTAAGGAGCTCTGACCAATCTCCAACTTGAATTGGCAGGGGGCAGGCCTCCTTAAATACCTGGGGTCAGCCCAGTCTGGGAGGAGAGTTCAGGTGGAAGAATCAGAGATGGAATAGTGTGGAGGCTGTCAGGGCCTTGGGGAGCCCCTAGTCTGGGGGGGGGGGGGGGGGTCGGCCTGGGAGAGCTCAGGTGCATCCAGGAGGAGAGAGTGAGATCCTGGTGGAGAGGCACAGAGAGAGAGTGGAGGAGGACAGCAAGAAAGAGCACTATCAGAGAGATCTCCGGGAGGAACTACAAGTAGCATGTGTCGGTGAGTGACAGACACCCTGGGAAGCTGGAGAAGAGGCATGCCAGAGCAGACTTGGGTGAGAGACAGTCTGGGAAGGATGCAGAAGCCAGTTTGGGACTGTGGTGTCACTGTGGCAGTGGAGAATGCTGGAAGGGCTGGCAGGGCCTGGAAGAGGATGGGCTGGGAGCAGTAGTCCATCAGACTAGCTAGCACATTTGTACTTTGCTACAATTTGGGGGCCAGCAGTCCCTTTCTGTAATGGGCAGCTTGGAGGCTGTGCTTAAACTACAACAAGCCTCACCATGTGCCAGCTAGACCGGAACCAAGTTTTGTGCAGGATAGTGGAACAGGAGTCTTAGAAGAAAGTGTGTGCTGGAAAAAGAAGGAGTGTATATACAGGATGTGTATATAGATTGTCCGATTCAAGTTGGAATCAATCCACTGGGCATCCCATAACCATCCCAATCCCCTTTCAAGTTCAATCCCCTAATAAAAAAACAAAAGAAAGTACCAGCCTGTTTGTGACTCCAGATGGTAGGAACATTGTGATTGAGGGTAGTGTGAAAGGTGGAACCACTACATTCAGCAACCCCAAAGGGAGCAATGGCTACACTTAAAATAAGAATCAAAGGAAAGGGGGAGTTTACTGATCCTGAACATTCTCTAGTCACATTACCCACCCACACATTTTGGTTTTGGATTTTGTCCTGTCTTTATTTCTTTTTCTTTTTATCTTGCCATCAGGTGAATGACTTGTGTTTTATCCCCACTGTAGGCCTTTTAGATAGTTGAATGCCTGTCCAGAATGTTTCAACATGGCAAGCATTTGTACTAGAATATGATAGCTGAGTGCTCAGTTCAGATATGATTGACATACATTTGCTCAGATGTGTACTGTTGTTTCCTGCCATGCTGGAATAAGTGTGATTTTTTAATTTGTCTAACACAACTGTGGCTTTCCCCTTTCTACCATAATCAGTTTTGATGTCTTTAGTACACACTGGTTGGTTTAGTTGTATTTTTATTTATGCCTATGCTTCTCAGTTTCTATGTGTAGGGATGCGATTTGAGTTCATGGCTATGTAGAATTTGACAAACGTCTGTAAACGGGAAAATAAAGTGGCACGCTCTCCCTCTTCACCAAATCTCTGTTCTTTACAGCCAAAAGTCATTCAAGTAGTGTACCTGCCAATAAAGGTGAATAGGCAGTCCTCCCATACAGGGTGCCATAGGGTTGGCAGGGTAGTTTGACAAGGGCTGCCTGTGGCCAGGGGAATGCAATCTTGCTCAATGCACGTCCCATTTCATATAGAGCTTAATAACTGAATCTCAGAGTAGGAAACAATAAGATCGGTTAGAAAACATTGTCTTGTTACGTTGCACTGGAAATGAGAGCAGGAATCCAATTAATTGCTATGAAGGGGACAAGGTAAGCGTTGTACATTATCCGTGAGCAGCAGCATTTGCGGTGAAGACAGTAGAACCATATTTTATATATTAGAATGGCAAAAGTATACCTGTAGGAAAAAAAGTTGACATATATACTTACCTTACTACTCTCTTGCACTTGCAGTGCCTAGGCAAGGATGACATCACTATTCTTCAATGAAGATCCCAAATCTTGCAATTAGACAGTCTTGCAGTGGTATTAAGCATCTAAGATGGGGGTACTCATCATTCAAATAATCCTACTGGAAGCATAGTGACATCACATCCTGCAAAGCAGAAGACAGGGGAAGGGGAAGTATTTTACTATCGCTTTTTTCTTTACAAATAAACATTTGCCTTTTTAATATATGCAGTCATGTTTTCTACAGGGAGAGGGGCCCTGATCTATCAACAGAACCTTGCACTTTAATACAATGTCCACTTTAAAATCTACAACAGCTTGGAGGTATCTCCTACACAGTCCTTTGCACTATAAATATTTCTGCATCTGTGGTTTTGATTCTCATTATATATTATTTGTGATTATATGTCTTGCGATCACAGCTTCTGTAACAATTTTAAAGCATAGCCATCACAAGTAAATGTGTATGCTTTGCTAAGAATAATTTGATGGCAAACTTAGCTTGTCTCTTTAAGGTAACAGGTGTTGACAGTGAAGCAGCCAGCTCAATCTAAAAATGGCAAGATAGTACTATTAAGTAGATTAGTTCATAATGAAACAGGGAATTACACACACTGCACTGCTCATAAACGCAGCAACTGATTTTATTTACAGTACAATCAGAGTGATTTGAATCAAAAATTATTCGCAAAGATTTACATTAAAAAATATTAATCATTCATTTGACAGAAGTCAAATTAATGTATCAAAGAGAAAAAAAAACACTGTGATTACGCATCTGTGATTCAAGATCTGCCTGTCTTTCGCACTGTACACACTCTTGTGGGGCCAATTTTGAAAAACAGAAATCTACTTTAAAGATGATTGCACACCTCAGTCTTTGTACTTGGAAATGCTGCCCATTCACTGGTAATCAGAGATGTTTAGTGCTCTTTCCCTGGAAACCATTGCAGGTTGTGCGCATCCCTCATTAACTAGTATTTAAAGGGCTATTCTCTGGAGGTCAATGGTATTTGTTGCTTATTCTAGTCATAAAAAGGGGAAATCAGCAAGTGCTTTCAAACTGGATTTTGTAAGGTGATTTATTAATTGCAGACATATAGACATTACTGACCATGCAGATGTGCCTCATGTTAGGGTTACCAATATCCCAAAGTGTACATGTGCTTTGTCATGCCGAACAAAGCAACAGGTTCACTTTACAGCTGCTCCCTGAAACTGCTTATTCTTATCTTGGCTTTTCTCAACTGTTGACCAGTTCTTGCAGGGAGGTAACATACCCTAAATGTCCCACAATGGTGGAGCATGTGAATCAATCCCCTTCTTTCTACATTAACAGTGTTTATGGTTGGAGATTGGCCGCTCCCATATGTGTGTGTATAGGGAGAGAGTTCTCAGTCCTCTGTTAGCTGTTAGTAGGATTGACCAAAACCTTATCAGGGGCCCCTTCTTCAAAACTTAAAAGGCAAACAAGAAAATAAGAAGGTGAACAGTTAAAGTGAATTTGCTGCATTGGCTTGCTTTGAAAACGCACATTACATTGGGAACATATATTATAACCACTTTAAGATCGCAATATCCATGTATATACTTTGCAGCTTTGAAGTGGCTTGCCGGGATTATGGCTGAACATATCAGCCATAACCCTGGTGTTGGTTTTTACATGAGGTGGATGCGTTCCTCATGAAAGCGATCCAGGTGGCTAATGAGCCACTGTTACGTTTTCAGAAGTGGCGGGAAGGGATGTCCCCTCCTCCCGCTGCTCACCGGTGTCTCTCTGGCTTACCATTTCCATCGGTTCACCTGAGAAACGATCCAACGGTGCTGCTGGTGTTTCATCACATTTGGCGACCCATCAGATATGGAAACAGAAGTGATGTTCCGTCATGGCCATCTTGCTACATTCCGCACTCGGCTGCAGTAAGCCTATAGTCATAAAGCGGCAATCTGGCATATTTTTACACCCACCAAAGTCTTGCATTTCACATTTATTTTTACAAGTAAACTGAGCTTATATAGTGAAATATAGGGAAGGGCCTAGGGTTGCCACCTCATCCCTTTAAAACCTGAACGCATATTTATTACACAGGTTCTGGGGCTAATTTAATGCAGGTAAGACACTAAGTGAATTTAATTACCAGCTTAAAGTGGTTGTCAACTTGTGACAACCACTTTAACCTACAGGTAAGCCTATGATAAGCCTTACCTGTAGGTGCCCTGCATATCTCCTAAACCTGTAAGGTTCAGGAGATATGCAGTTTATTAGCTGTGCCAACGTCATTTTGGCAAGGCCTCCATGCCGTTCCTCCACTGTGAGTATGCCCGTTTGTTGAAATTCGAACATTATGGGGCGTTCACAGGAAATTTGAGTGCTGCTGAACGCTCCATAATGCAGTGTGAGATGCTGGGCAAATGACACCTGCTGGTTAGCCAAAGCATGCACATGACCTACATGCTTTAGCCAATTACAGCATGCTCTGCAGAAAGAGCCATGAGTGGCCAAAGGTAGGGTGCCTTTGGCCAATCATGGCTCAGTGGGCTAAGTACACGCCCCACACTATATAAGGCAGCTTACACAGCGGCCGTATGTGGTGTGTTAAAGTGAAGAAGTTAGGTTAGATTAGCCAGGTTAGTTAGTGGCATATAGGCAGTGCAGTATATAGATATAGTAAAGAGTATATACAGTCAGTGCAGACAGTGTAAGAATATATATATATATATATATATACAGTATAGCATATATATATATATATATACATATATATATATACATACACAGTATCTCACGAAAGTGAGTACACCCCTCACATTTTTGTAAATATTTTATTATATCTTTTCATGTGACAACACTGAAGAAATGACACTTTGCTACAATGTAGCGAGTGTACAGCTTGTATAACAGTGTAAATTTGCAGCCCCCTCAAAATAACTCAACACACAGCCATTAATGTCTAAACCTCTGGCAACAAAAGTGAGTACACCCCTAAGTGAAATCTCCAAAAAATTTACATTGTTATACAAGCTGTACACTCACTACTTTACATTGTAGCAAAGTTCAATTTCTTCAGTGGTGTCACATGAAAAGATATAATAAAATACTTACAAAAATGTAAGGGGTGTTGTTCGACATGTGAGCGATGTAACATCGTTTCACAGTAAAGAAGTCACAACAGTGTACTTTT
>BLSH010271018.1:521659-534032 GCA_018402905.1 Glandirana rugosa | reverse complement strand
TTTTCATGTGACAACACTGAAGAAATGACACTTTGCTACAATGTAGCGAGTGTACAGCTTGTATAACAGTGTAAATTTGCAGCCCCCTCAAAATAACTCAACACACAGCCATTAATGTCTAAACCTCTGGCAACAAAAGTGAGTACACCCCTAAGTGAAATCTCCAAAAAATTTACATTGTTATACAAGCTGTACACTCACTACTTTACATTGTAGCAAAGTTCAATTTCTTCAGTGGTGTCACATGAAAAGATATAATAAAATACTTACAAAAATGTAAGGGGTGTACTCACTTTTGTGAGATACTGTATATATATATATATATATATATATATATATATATATATAGTGTGAGGGATTAGCTCAATGGGGATCACCTTCCCTGGGCAGGTTTTCTTAAAAATTTGACTTGTAGCCAGGTTTATTTTGAAAGGTTGCAGGTAAATCAAATAAACAAACAGAAAATAAATCCTCACCATCCAGGCACTAATTAAACAGTTTCAACTTTTCTAACTCAGAGGTGAAGGGCTTCACCCACAAAACAAAGATAATGCAAAGCTTCTTCAGTCACAAAGCACAGTTCATTTCATCAGCTTTTCTCAGGCTTGATGGCTCCTGAGTCCCAGATCAGAGCCATTATCTGATCCAGTTTAGCTTTCTTTATACCACCTGTTGATGGACACAAGTGGACCGCAAAATCCGGAAGTCCAGAGCCTGCCAAGGTGGTTGGTAACCCAGACCTGATTCCACCTTAGTTTCCTGTAAATGAATGCAGGTGAGGTGAAATATAACGTCCATCGATCATCTCACCTTTCATAATGCCACATATCCCCCCCTCTGCTCTGCTCAAGCCCCTGTGGCTGAGCAACTACCCCAACCAGAAAATTGATACAGGAAAGGACATCTGCATTATTTTGGAGTTTCTCAGATTTATGTTCCAGTGTGAACTAATACGAATACTTGAAGAGCTAGGAACCACTTTGTCACCCAACAGTTTTTTCCTTGTTATCACACATCCATTTAAGAGGGGCATGAACAGTGACTATTTTGAACGGTCTTCCCAACAGCTAGTATTTCAGGGCATATAAGGCCCATTTGATAGCTAACCATTCATTCTCCCCAATGGCATAGTTTTTCTCATGTCTGTTGAGCTTTCTGCTAAGGTAAACCACTTGGTGCTCCTCCTCGTCTCTGACTTGGGACAGTACAGCACCCAGTCCCACATCAGAGGTGTCTTTCTGCACCACAAACTCCTTTGTGAAATCTGGGGTAATGAGCACAGGTTGTGCACAAAGGGATGTTTTAACATTTCAAACGCCTTCTCTACCTCAGGGTTCCACTTGATCATGACCGACCCTCAACCCTTCGTCAGATCCATTGGGGTTGCAATGGTGGCAAAATTAGGTATAAAATGCCTTTGGTACCCAGTGATCCCCAGAAATGCACAAACTTGTTTTTTATTTATAGGTTGGGGCCATTTTTGTACTGCCTCAATTTTATTGATCTGAAGCAGGTTGTGCACAAAGGGATGTTTTAACATTTCAAACGCCTTCTCTACCTCAGGGTTCCACTTGATCATGACCGACCCTCAACCCTTCGTCAGATCCATTGGGGCTGCAATGGTGGCAAAATTAGGTATAAAATGCCTTTGGTACCCAGTGATCCCCAGAAATGCACAAACTTGTTTTTTATTTATAGGTTGGGGCCATTTTTGTACTGCCTCAATTTTATTGATCTGAAGCTTGATCAGCCCCCGACCAATAATGTAGCCAAGGTACTTGGCCTCCTCCAACCCTATGGCACACTTTTTGGGGTTGGCAGTAGGGATGGGCCGAAAACCGCGAAAGTTCGGACTCAAATAACGAACCCCATTAAAGTCAATGGGACCCGAATGTCAAAAATCAAAAGTGCCCATTATGAAGGCTTATATGCAAGTAATTGGGCATACAATGGTTATAGGGGTCCGGGTCCTGCCCTGGGGGACATGTATCAATGAAAAAAAAGTTTATAAAGAACGTCATTTTTAAATGAGCAGTGATTTTTTTTTATTTTGAAAGTGAAAGCATAAAAATGAAAAAATCATCCCAATATAGTGCCTGGGGGTCCCCTTAGTCTACATGTAAAGTGGCAGATCTATACCATGTCTGGAATCTGCTGCAGCAATAATTGCATTTATAAAGCCAAAAAATGAAATTTTCCCTGCAAGCTGCCTTTATTTTGCTCAGCAACAGCTGGGGAGCCAATGTGTATGATAAGGCCACAATGTAGTGCACTGGGAACAAGATTAGAGATTTTTTGGATAAATTCTGGTGTCACTTTGACTTTGGATAGAAGTAACGGGTGCGGAAAAATTGGTCTTTGGGTGTCGGTGGCGCCTCCCACCATAACCTTATAGAGGTAGTCTTGATGAAAGCAAGAATTGGCCTTGCTGTAAAAATTGCAATTATATGCACCTGACAAACAGGTGCAGAAAAATTGGTCTTTGGGTGTCGGTGGCACCTTTCCACCGTAACCCTATAAATGTAGTCTTGATGAAAGCAAGAATTGGCCTTGCTGTAAGAAATTGCAATAATTTGCACCTGTCAAACAGGTGCAGAAAAATTGCTCTTTGGGTGTTGGTGGCAGCTTCCCACCATAACCCTATAAAAGTACTCTTGATGAAAGCAAGAATTGACCTTCCTGTAAAAAATTGCAATCATATGCACCTGTCAAACAGGTGCAGAAAAGTTGGTCTTTGGGTGTCGGTGGTGCCTTCCCACCGTAACCCTATAGAGGTGCTCTTGATGAAGGCAAAAAAAATATTGCAATGATATGCACCTGTCAAGTAAGTGCTGAAAAATTGGTCTTTGGGTGTTAATTGTGCCAAGGAAACCTATACCAAAAACATACTTCCAGATTAAATGATTGAACACCCTTAAAGCTAGGCAGCCTCAAAGTCCTGCAGAGATTCCACATCCCAAAAAAAAAGGAATCAGTGACATCAGCATCAGGGGCTTCATAGCTGGTAATCCAGGACCAATTCATTTTTATAAAAGTCAAACGGTCTATGGGGTCTGTGGACAGATGCGTTCTATGATCAGTAACAAAACCTCCTGCAGCACTGAATGCCCATTCTGAAAGCACGCTGGGTGCAGGGCAGCCCAACAGCTCAATAGCATACTGAGCAAGTTCTGGGCAGTGGTCTATTCTCATGACCCAGTAAGCCAGTGGATCGTCAACTGGAAAGCCGTCCATCTTTGTTTTGGCCCCAAAGTAATCGTCCACCATGTGATGCAAATGCTGCCGATGGGATGTGGAAGTTGAAAGCCCTGGGCTGCAAGGACCAAAAAAATTCTGAAATGCACCACTTAGGCGGACGCCTTCTCCAATGCTCCTCTTTTGACAAACAGAAGACTCAAAACTACATTTTCCACGACACTGTAACCTACTGGAGTCGAGAAAAATGTTCAATAAAAATCCTCTTTAACGTGTCCTCAAGAAATTTTATCTTCTGCACTCTCTGTGGGGATGGGATGAGTTCTGAGACCTTCCCCTTATAGCGGTGGTCAAGGAGGGTTGCCAACCAGTAATGATCATTCTCCTCTATGCCACATATTCTTGGGTCCTTTCTCAGGTTTTGAAGCATGAGGTTGCCCATGTGCCTCAAATTTGCAGAGTCTTGAGAAGCAGACTCCTCTGGGTCACTCAAGATGACAGCATCTGGAACTTCCTCCTCTCAGCCATGTACTACTCCCAAGAGTCCTGGGGTAGGTTAAGCCATCACTTACAGATTGACGCATGTCTTCCTCTTCTTCGAAGCCTACGAAAGTACCGTAATCCTCCTCCTCATCCTCCTCCCATCTCTCCTCCTGTGTGTTCTGTGACATAGGAATGATGGTGTCTGAATAAAGTGGGCCTTGAGGGGAAAGGAAGTTCTCCTCTTCCTCCTGCTGCTCTGCCTCCAGTGCCCTGTCCATAATGCCACGCAGAGTCTGCTCCAGCAGGAACACAACAGGGATTGTGTCACTGATGCATGCACTGTCACAGCTCACCATCCTTGTGGCCTGCTCAAATGGTGACAGTACAGTGCATGCATCCTTAATGATTAGCATTAAGGATGAGGAAAAAAAGCAGAGGCGGCCTGAGCCTGTCGTCCTGCCGTACTCGCACAGGTACTCGTTGACGAACCTCTGCTGCATGTATAGCCGCTGCAGCGTTGCCAAAGTCGAGTTTTGCCTGGTGGGCATGTCACAAATCAGGCGGTTTACAGGCAGGTGGAATTCCCGCTGAATTTCAGCCAACCGAGCACTGGCTGTGTATGACCACCTGAAATGGCTACAAACTCTTCTGGCCAGCTTTAGCACATCTTGCAACCCTGGGTACGTATTTAGGAAATGCTACACCACCAAATTGAGGACATGTGCCAGGCATTGCACATGTGTCAACTTTCCCTGTCTAAGGGCGGACAGGAGGATCACACACCACCATTCCTGGCTTCAGCTGGCGTGGTGTGAACCACCTCTGGGCCTGTCTCTGCAGAGCTGCAAGAATCTCTGCTCCGGTGTGGTTCCTGTCCCCTAGACACACCAGATGAAGCACCGCATGGCACCTTTTAACCTGACTCATGGTATAACCCTTTTAACGCTTAGGGGGTACCTGATGTTCATAGGACAATTCTGCAGAGTAAGGCATGGAGGTGGCAGAGGAGGAGGAGGGGGTAAAGCTCACAGGTCTGGCATCATCACCACCAGCTGTATGGAGACATGGGGGCACAACAAGCTGCAGCACTGAGCCCTGTCCTGCATCCTTACGAGTTGCAAGCAGCATTACCCAGTGTGCTGTGAACTAATATATCGTCCCTGCCCATGCTTGCTGGAGCACATGTCAGCAGTAAGATGGATTTTACGGCTGACTGCCTTGCCCAACGATGCCAAAACATTCCCTTCCACGTGATGATAGAGAGATGGAACGACCTTACGTGAAAAGTAGTACCGACTGGGAACCTGCCATTGTGGTAAAGCACATGTACATGTGCGAATTCATGGAAGGGGTAGAATCCACCAGGCTTAAAGGCAGAAGTTGGAGAGCCAACAGCTTTGACAAGCTTGAATTTAGGTGCTGGGCATGTGGGTGGCATTGACTGTATTTTTTTCCCACTGCAGCAGATGGGGCAGAGAAATTTGCCAGCTACAGTGTACAGCTGGTGGTGTGCTGCCAGCAGATATGCTGCTAGGACCTGGGACACCCTGTGCTATACCATCATCCCTGTCAGTGGAGGCTGCTGAGAGGTAATGACTCAGTATAGCAGGGGCAGACTGAAGTGGGTAAGAAGGAGGAGGAAGGACAGATTTGTGCCCCCCTTTGTGTGGCTTTTAGGTGCTCTTGCCAACGGGCTGAGTGGCTGGACATTAAATGCCTTGTTAAGCATGTGGTACCCAAATGACTGATGTTTTTGCCACGTTTGATGTGCCTGAGACACAGTTTGCAGATATTAACAGTGCGATCTGCTGCAGATGTGCTGAAAAAGGCCCAGACAGCTGAGCTTTGGGAAGTGGGCCGGGAGATAACAGCTGCAGAATGTGATGGAATAGGGTGGCTGCTCTCTACTCTTTCTTGATGTTGGCCTCCTTGGGGTTGTGCCACATCACCTTCAGATTCCTCCTCTGCTCTATCTGGCACCCAAGTAGCATCCGTGACTTCATCATTATCATCATCATCTCCATCTCCTCCATCTTCATAATCATCATTACCATTGGAGACAACTTGGCAATACGCTGCGGCTGGGGGAACATGAATGCCAATTTGTCTACCAGTGTTCTCCCCTCTCTCTAGGCTCATGTTCCTGTCATCAACCTCAGAACCAACATCTGAACCGAGTAATGACTGGTCACCATCAAGGAGCAAGTGGCTGACGCTGTGGTCAAATAACTCAGCTGAGGGGGCGTGGCGACCAGCGCTGAAGATGGCCGCTTGAAGCTGCTGCTCCGCATGGCCACCCGGGACTGAGCAAAGCACAGAGCCTCTCCGCACACTTTATGAAGCACAACCCACTCCAAAACCAGCACAGACCACACTACGATGGCCCGACGCAAGAACCACCAAGCCCAGCTTAAAAAACTGGCAAACTTATTCCAGCCGGCGGGCCATGGACCACGCCAAAATGGCTGCGGCGCATGCACACTGCAGAAAGCAGGCCCGAAGGCCGTAGACGGAGCACAGACAACCTCCGCCTCAGCCGCCAGCAGGACACCAGCAGGTAAGAAACCCAGACTCTGGGGACTCCTCGGGCTCATCCTCCCCCTCCATACGCAGCCCGGCCAAGGCAAAACCCCGTAGGGAGACACCGCCTGAGCTAGAGATGGACATGGAGATGAATCTGCTCCACCAAACACTTTTCATCCAGGCCCCCCATGATCCCATCTCTGCCCCCCCCCCCCCACTCAGGGACAGCCTGTATCAGACATCACATTAAAAGACATGTTAGTATCTCTGAGATCCTCACTACAAGTGGACTTAAAGGAGTGTATAACACAGTTCCGCAATGATATACAGGATTTGGGACAAAGGGTGGACACAGTAGAAACCTCTGTGGAGGCATGCATATCATCCTTTAACAATATGGTGGACGCACATGACAATCACTCAGATAAGATCGCATGATTGAAAGCAAAGGTGTCCGACTTAGAGAACAGATCGAGACGATCGAATATAAAAATAAAGGGAATACCTGAGTCTGTCCCCCCAAGCCAATTGAAACAGCACGTAATGGGCCTGTTCTCCACGCTTGCACTATCATTATCGCAGGCAGATCTGGCGATCAATAGGATACACAGGCTATCTTTTACCTTCTCAGACCTTCCCAGAGATGTCCTGTTGAAAGTACATTACTATCAAACAAAAGAACTGATCTTTTCTCAATTCAGGAAGACACAACTACTCCCTGAGGAATTCTCTGGATTACAACTGCTCCCTGACTCATCACGCCACACACTCCAAAGGAGGAAAAACCTAGCAACCATAACCAAGGCTTTGAGAAACCATAATATACCACACAGATGGAAATATCCTGCATCACTATCGATTACTTACAATGGATCCATAAACCTCATATCGTCTCTGGAGGAGGGCATGCCCCTACTGCAACTCTGGGGGATAATACCCAACCACTCATCTACCCCCCAACAGCTATCCTTACCTTCTGCCCTTACTCAAGAGTGGCAGGTAGTGTCCCGCAAGAGATCTGCCAAAAAACAGCTCATCAATGGAGAGGCTTGCACAATCTCTGCAAATAGTATGGTAACATAGTCCCAGGCCAAGGATATGAATATCCAGTTGGCCCCTCACACTGACTCAACGTACTACCTTGTTCATGAGCCTGTTTCGGCTCTCTTTTTATAGTTCCAGTTTGCACTTTGTTTTTTTGTTTCTTCTTCTTCTTCCCTTCCATATCTGGGCAGAATACATGAGAAGACCAGAGGAAACCACACCATAAGTTCATCCCTTTCCTATCCCAAGAGGACACCATGGCTTAAGCAACCAAACGTAATCACTGACTGAGATACTTTACCGATGACCATCCAAATCATCTCACTGAACGTGAATGGTCTCAATCACCCAGCGAAACGCTTCTCGCTGTGGAAGGAAGCAACGAAGAATAAAGCAGATGTAATATGCATCCAAGAGACTAGTTTTCAAGCGACAGACCACCCCAGGTGTACTCACCCAGACTTTCCCCACATGTTCCTGGCTAATGCTCCACTCAAGAAAAAATGAGTGATGATCCCAATTAAAAACACTGTCACGTTCACTCAAAAGAACGTGATAGCTGATCCTGAAGGACGATAAATCATTTTGGACTGCATTATTAATGATCTCCCGGCCACCCTGGTTACAGTATATGCACCCAATAATCACCAACTTTGTTTTTTCCGCAGGTTGTTTAAACACATTTCTCTCCACAGGAATGGACATTTATTGATATGTGGTGATTTCAATCTCACCGTTGATCCAGAGGTCGACACCACCTCATACAGCAGAGGTACCCAACACTCCTTGGGCCCTCTGCTCCATGAGTAAGGAATGTTTGATGTCTGGCAGTGCCAGCATGCCACTGAAAAAAGATTTTACATTCTACTCCTCCAGACATCGAACATACTCCCGAATTGATCTTTTCGCTACTGATTTTGAACTTCTCGGTTGGGCATCCTCCTCTACGATAAACGACATAGCATGGTCAGATCATGCAACAATCACGTTGTCCATAGAGGAGAATGCCTCCCGAGAAAACAAGTTTATATGGCGTTGTAATACTAGACTACTACAGGACCCCAAATGCGCTGAGGCAATACACAAACATCTCCAAGCATTCTTTCAGGTCAACTCAGAATCTGTATCAGACCCCTGGACCCTATAGAATGCACAAAAACATATACCAGAGGAATTTGCATACAGCAAAGTTCAAGGGCCAAGAAAGCATATAACTCCAGACTTAAAGAATTATTGGAGAAAATCGACACCATAGATACTCAAAATAAACAGCACCCAACACTGCAAAACTCAAACTCCCTAACAGCACTAAGGCAGGAACTTAGAAATTTGCTTGTTGACTAATATGACAAATATCTTAAAAAGCTAAAACTGACGTCCTATGAACAGGATAATAGGACGGGCAAATATTTGGTGAGGAAAATAAAACAAAAACAAACAAAAACTAGGATATCCCATATTGTACACCCTGTAACCCACCACAAGATTACCCACCCTCAAGATATTGCAGACAATTTTGCCACCTTCTATAGCAGTCTTTATAATCTCAAAGATGACCCACACACTCCGCAACCTACCTCGGCAGACATGCACTCTTTCCTGGAGAAAATTAATCTACCATCTTTATCAGCAAACCAATTAATAGAACTTAACCAGCCGTTTACACCATCTGAGTTAACAAAGATTATATCCTCCCTGCCTAATGGAAAATCGCCAGGCCCTGATGGATTCCCCAATTAATTTTACAAAACTTTCCACAAAATACTAAATCCCCACCTACCAAATGTTTACAAAAAGGCATCGGCCAATTCCGCCCTCCCCCCAGAAATGCTCAAAGCATATATATAGTTACCCTTCCTAAACCAGGAAATGACCTAACTACCCCCGCCACCTTTCGTCCCATCTCATTGTTGAACACAGACACTAAAATATTTGCTATAACGCATAATGGACTTTCTCCCCCACCTTATTAAAAAGGACCAAATGGGGTTCGTAGCGGGACGCCAAACATCAGACGCCACTAGGAGGGTAGTGAATGTGATAGACTATGCGGTTAAATCTAGAACGCCTTCTCTGCTCCTAGCTCTGGACGCAAAGAAGGCATTCAATAGAGAGCACTGGTCCTATATGGAACAGACCCTCTCTAAGTTTGGATTTCAAGGCCCGATCAAAGCCTCCATGCTATCCCTATACTCACACCCATTGGCACGGGTTTATACATCATTTAGGGAAAACAAAGAGATAAAGGGGTTTACCTTCCGGAAGTCCAGCCATAAAATAAACCTTTTCGCGGATGATATCATCCTCATGCTAACTGACCCGACCAAATCCCTCCCTACAGCATACAAACTCCTTCGCCACTTCATCGATATATCCTATTATAAAATGAACATGTCAAAATCTAAATTTTTAAATCTGGGGATATGCCAAGCAGACAAAAAAACTTCTACAAAACCTTACCCCATTCCCATGGAGCGAAAAAGGAATAAAATACCTGGGTATCACCCTAACAGCAAACTTATCAAAAATGCTAAACATTAATATTAACCCGCTGCTATCAAAGATCTCCACCGAGTTGAATAGAATCTCAAAAATAGAACTCTCCTGGGGCGGAAGGATGGTGGCTTTTAAAATGAACACTCTCCCCCAAATTCTTTTCATGTTTAGGAACCTACCAATACATATACCCACCGCACAACTTAAAACACTATCTTCTACTTTGCACAAATTCATATGGCAAGGGAAAAAGGCTCGTTGCTCATCAAAACCTAGAAATGTAGGAGGAGTGGGTCTCCCCGATATCGTAAACTATTATCGAGCCACCCTCCTGTCACAAATGGGGAAATGGGCTGCCAATGCAGAAACACCCCTATCGGTAGAAATAGAGATGGCACTAAGCCCAACACACAATCTCACATATACACTCATAATAGATCTTTGGAAGAAATGGGATCTGCAGGACCTCCCAATAACTACACAAGCATCACGGCTCACATGGAGACAGGTAACCAGGCAACACGACACACTGAATATCCTGGACAATACCCCTCTCCCTATTAAATGCCTAGAAGCAATAATACCAATGCTTTACACAGACCCACTAAACTGAGAAGGAATTTCCGACATACAACAACTATATGTTAATGACAAGTTGAAACCCATATCCACCCTTGTAACCGAACATAACATGACCCCATCAACAACGTATACACTACTACGAATACACCATCTTTTGCAAACCTTCCCTCTAACAGAGATTAGAGTCAACCCACAGATATGGCAGTTCATTACGGATGACACCCCTAAAACTAAAGGGATATCTATCATGTATAATACCATACAAAACTCACAGCCCTTCATAAAAACGGAGCCAATGAAGAATTGGGAAAAGGAATTAAAAACACAAATCTCCCACACCCAATGGAAAAATGCACTCAACTCCATTAAAAAGTCATCACACAGTAATGCACACTGGGAAATGACATTCAAGATCACCTCTAGGTGGTATTATACGCCTTTCAGGCTAGCAAAGTTTTCCCCCTCAGCCCTTTTCCGATTGCTGGAGAGGATGTGGTCAAGTGGGGAACTTAACCCATATATTATGGGAGTGTCCTTCACTAACCAGCTTTTGGAGACAAATCTTTTGCCTAATATCTGTCTGTACAGGTATTCTCCAGCCTACCTGCCAAAAACTAGCCGTTCTGAATATGAGTATTGAAAAATATCCACCAGACTACAGACAAGTGGTCACCCATGTTCTCCTCGCAGCGAGACTGACCATACTAAAAAAATGGAAAACACAATCTATCCCCAGCATATCCGAAGTATCATCTATGGTCAATGAAAACAAAACATTTGAAAAACTGATATCAATCAATTCACTGTCATATGACAGATTCAAAAAAGCGTGGGAAATATGGTCGCAGAAACCAGCCAATTGTGATTTGTTACTTGAATGAATAATAAATCTGCATGAGTACTGTATAACCCTATCTTGCTTTCGCCATGGTGAATCCTCTTTCTTGCAATGTTGTACTACAAGCTATATGCATGCACCTCTGCCCTTATATCATATTGTACTCTGCATCTATCTTCTATGTTTTGTACTCTGAAAATCTTAATAAAAGCGTATTGTATAAAAAAAAATAACTCAGCTGAATCCTCCATGGCTGATGTTGGGGCTATGGCAGGAATAGATATGGACAAAGAGGCAGGTTTATCTACTCTGGCAAGTGCAGGGGACTGCACACTTGTCTCTGCTTGCGCGACAGAGGATGAGGAAGGTTTAATAAGCCAGTCCACCACCTCCTCTTCATGCTGCGGCTGGAAAGCATGGGCAAACTCACTAAACAGAGGAAACGATGCCCTGCCTGAGGACTGACCACCACGTCCACCTTTGCCTGTGGACACATTTGTTGCTGGCCCCCTCACAGTGCCAAGGGAACGTATGCCTCTCCTTGTTGTCCTCCCAGATATTATTGGGAGGCAGGGGGCGGTGCTTATTAGCAAATGTAAAGAAGAAGTGGAAATCTGTACGTAGATGCACTTTAATCAATGTAAAGTGGTGTTTGGTGCACTTTAATTTGAGTATTTACACTACACAGACACACTCCACGGATACACTATAATATACTGCAATATAATGCGTTAAATGTACAGTGACGCACAGAACTATATGGCGTTAAACTTGCAGTAATGCACAGAGAAGTAAATGGCTTTAAACTGTCAGCAACGCTCCCAAAAGTAAATGGCGTTAAACTTGAAGTAACGCACAAAACTATATGGCGTTAAAGAGGAAGTAAACCTAGATGGGGTTTACTTCCTCTACATTCTCCTGTAATGTAGAAGCATAATGGGCTACTATGTATCGCATAGTAGCCCATTATGTGCCACTTACCTGCAAACAAAGCCTGCGATGTCCAGCACTGTCTTCTGTGCTGGCGGCGTCCATCTTCAGCCCCTCTTCCTCCTTCCGGCTCCGCGACTCCGGCGCTGTGACTGGCCGGAGTCGTGTGATGTCACTCACCAGTCACGATACGATCGCAGTGGAGGAACGGCACGGGGGACGTTTCTTCACTGCGCATGTGCTGACATGACGTCGGCACAGAAAATACACTGCATATCTCCT
>BLSH010271018.1:511659-516659 GCA_018402905.1 Glandirana rugosa | reverse complement strand
ATCAGTGTAGACCAGGGGTAGGCAACAAGTAGCCCTCCAGCTGTTGTGGAACTACATTTCCCATGAGGAATTGCAAGGCTGGCAGTTACAATTACTCCCAGAGGCATGATGGGACCCCTGGTGTAGACTATATATAGTGCATTTGGCGTTGTACAGTATATAATACAGTGTAGTGCGGCGTTCAAAAAAACAAATACCCATCATGTCCGGATGGCCACCAAGGAGAGGCAGACAATCACAGACCACTAAAAGAGGGCAAGCAGCCTCTGTGTCTATAGTCAAAAGTGGTGGTGGCGGGTCATGCTTGTCCCTTTTTTCTGCTGCTGGCTGTGTTATTCAGCCACAACATGCAGAAGAGTTGGTGAAGTGGATAACTAAGCCGTCCTCATCCTCCTCATCCTCTGTCACCCAGGCTCATTCTAGTTTGCCTTCCAACGCAGCTGCCAAAGCGGCCTATTCCACCGGATCCTTGTCCACAGTTACCCCTTCTGTAGCATCATGCACGGAGGAGTCACCAGAATTATTCGACCATAGTGTCAGTTACATGCTGATGGAGGATGTGCAGAAATTTGAAGGCTCCAATGTTGGTTCCCAGTTTGAGGAAGATAGTAACATGAGCCTAGAGAGAGGGGGTGCCACAGAAGGACAAGAAACTAGCAGTCATGTTCCCCCCAGATGCAGCATACTGCCAAGTTTGCGCCAGTGACGAGGAGGAAGGGGATGATGAGGACACTGAATGTACTTGGGTGCCTGAGAGAAGAGAGGAGGAAAGTGAGGAGGAGGGGGCACAAGTCCAATGAGGCAGGATGCCCTCCAGGGGCCAGCTTAACCACTTTTTTACATCTGTTGGTTACTAGCTAAAATCTGTTTTTATTTGCTAGAAAATTACTTAGAACCCCCAAACATTATATATATATTTTTTTCAAACACCTTAGAGAATAAAATGGTGATTGTTGCAATACAATTTGTCACACGGTATTTGCGCAGCGGTCTTTCAATCGTGATTTTTTTGGAAAAATTTTACTTTTTTGAGTTAAAAAATAAGACAACAGTAAAGTTAGCCCAATTTTTTTGTATATTGTGAAAGAGGATGTTACGCCGAGTAAATAGATACCATACATGACACGGTTGAAAATTTTGCGCACTCGCGGAATGGCGACAAAGTCCGGTACTTATAAATTTCCTTAGGCGACACTTTAAAAATTTTTATCGGTTACCAGGTTAGAGGTGCAGAGGAGGTCTTTTGCTAGAATTATTGCTCACACTCTGGTGATCACATGTGTGGTTTGAACACCATTTTCATATGCAGGCGCGACTTACGAATGCATTTTCTTTGCTGCGCGAGCTCGCGGGGATGGTGGCGCTTTAGATTTTTTTTTTTTTTTTATTTATTTCTTTTTAACACTGTTCCTTTAAAAAAAATCTGATCACTTTTATTGCTATCACAAGGAATGTAAACATCCCTTGTGATAGTAATATATGGTGACAGGTACTCTTTTTTGGAGGGTTGGCCCCCCCATCTCTCCTTTGCACTTCACAGTATTCAGATCATCAAAAACGGCAATTCTGAATACTGCCATTTTTTAAAATTTGGCACCGTTAGCCGCCAAGTAAACCGGAAGTGACGCTGTGACGTTGCTTCTGGAATTTGCCGAAGGAGACCCGATCGGAGCCGATTACGGCTTCTATCAGGTCTCCTTCCAGCCGGCGGAGGCGCTGGATCATCGCTCTGGTCTCCCGGTGGGACGGGAGGCCGGAGAAGAGCGGCGGAAGGCGGCGGGAGGAGGGATGTCCCCTCCCGCCCCCTGGGATAATGACCGAGCGGTTCCCGAGCCGGATCGGTCGTTACCCCTGGATAGCCGACCGTCCGCTCTAAAAAACAATAGCGGGATATAGCCTGCAGCTGCAGGCTATGTCCCGGTAGAGCCGCTCAAAGCCAGCCGCCGCCTATTTACGGCGCTGGTCGGGAAGTGGTTAAGGGCAGCCACTCTATTGCATCACACCCCAGAGCTCCACAGGTGCAGGGCACTGCTGAATCCCTACTGACTTCCAAAAGTTCATTGGTGTGGGCTTTTTTCAACACATGTACAGTAGATCGTCTGAAGCGGATCAAGCGCGGCCAGAACAGCAGCTGCTTGGGCACCACATGCTTGACAAGACATATGATGACCTGCCATGCAGTCCATTGGCAACAGCACCTGAAAGACCCACATCATAAAACAAGGCGGATTTCTCCTTGCTCCTCATCTGGGATCTCAACCCTTATTATACCTCCAGTCCTCTCAAAAACTTGCACTGATTGGAATGAAGGTATAGCAATGGGTGCCACAACTGCTTGCAGCCAATCTGCTAGCAGTACATCACCAGTTGATTTCAGCAGGCAAATTTCCCTACCCCTTGCTGAACCATAAATAAAATACTGCCCCAGCCATCCACATGCTCGGCGTCTAAATGCTAGCTTGGCCAAATTGCTAGCACTACAACTGCTGCCTTTTCAGCTGGTAGAATCTGCCCCCTTTCGGGAATTTGTGGAATGTGCAGTACCACAGTGGCAGGTTCCAAGAAGAAATTTCTTCTCACGTAAGGCCATTCCAGCTCTTTACCGTTATGTGGAAGGCAATGTTTTGGCTTCGTTGGACAGGGTGGTTAGCAGCAAGGTTCATATTACGCGGACTCATGGTCCAGCAGGCATGGTCAGGGACATTACTTTTCCTTCACGGCGCACTGGGTAACTCTGCTGGCAGCTGGGAAGGATGCAGGATATGGTTCAGTGTTGGAGCTAGTTCCGCCACCACGCGTCCAAAAAGCTGGTGGTGATTCTACCACATCCGCTTCCTCCATCCCCTCCTCTTCTGCAGAATTGTCCTCTGAACCAGCAGTACTCCCTAAGCGTTCAAGGGGCTACTCAAGCAGTCAGGCTAAAAGATGGCATGCGGTGCTTCAGTTGGTATGTCTAGGGGATAGGAGCCACACTGAGCCAGAGATTCTGTTAGCTCTGTGGGGGCAGGCTCAGAGGTGGTTGACGACATGGCAGCTGGAGCTAGGAAAGGTTGTATGCAACAATGGCACCAACCTTCTCTCTGCCCTCTGACAGGGACACTTGACATATGTTCCATGCTTGGCACACATCCTGAATTTGGTGGTGCAGCGTTCCTTGACCAGGTACCTAGGCATACCAGGGCTGGCAGCGTTAGGCCCGGGGGGCAAGTCCAGTCAACTGGCCCATTGAACCACCAAATCAGCTCAACATTCATGCCCGCCTGTTTTTTCAATGCAGCCTCACCAGTGCCCATCAATGCAGCCTGATCAGTGCGCGCCTCATCAGTGCCCATCAATGCAGCCTCTCAGTGCCCATAAATGCAGCTTCACCGGTGTCCATCAGTGAAGCCTGATCAGTTCCCATCCAATGCAGCCTCATCAGTGCCCATCAATGCAGCCTCCCCAGTGTCCATCAATGCAGTCTCCCCAGTGTCCATCAATGAAGCCTCCCCAGTGTCCATCAATGCAGCCTCCTGTGTCCATCAATACAGCCTCACCAGTGTCCATCAATGCAGCCTCCCCAGTGTCCATCAATGCAACCTCACTCATCAGTGCCCATCCCTTCAGCTCAGCCTTACATGTGCCCATCAATGCTGCCCATAAATTGCAGCTAAGCAGATCCTTGCACGGCCCCTTGGGGGGTGATGACAACTTCCAAATTGTAGCCAGTGCCCCGCCCAAGCCAATCACGTGCACCCCCTGGTGTACCCTCTCCACAACTGCACCTCTGGATCCATTTACATTACACAGCACCCTGCACATCAGGACCCCTTTACATTACACAACCCCTGCACCTCTGGGCCCCTTTACATTACACAGCCCCCTGCACATCAGGACCCCTTTACATTACACAAACCCCTGCACACCAGAACCCCTTTACATTACACCTGACCCTGTACCTCTGGACCCCTTTACCTTACACAGCACCCTGCACCTCTGGACCCCTTTACATTACACAACCCTCTGCACATTAGGACCCCTTTACATTACACAGCACCCTGCACCTCTGGACCCCTTTACATTAAACAGCCCCCTGCACCTCTAGACCCCTTTACATTACACAGCCCCCTGCACATCTCGACCCCTTTACATTACACAGCCCCCTGCACTTCAGGACCTCTTTACATTACACAGCCCCCTGCACATCAGGACCCATTTACATTAAACAGCCCCCTGCACATCAGGACCCTTTTACATTACACAGCTCCCTGCACATCAGGACCCCTTTACATTACACATCATCCTGCACCTCAGGACCCCTTTACATTACACAACCCCTGCACATCAGGACCCCTTTACATTACACAAACCCCTGCACAGCAGGACCCCTTTACATTACACATTACCCTGCACCTCTGGGCCCCTTTACATTACACAGCACCCTGCACCTCTGGACCCCTTTACATTACATAAACCCCTGCACATCAGGACCCCTTTACATTACACAACCCCTGCACCTCTGGATCCCTTTACATTAAACAGCCCCCTGTACATCAGGACCTCTTTACATTAAACAGCCCCCCTGCACATTAGGACCTGTTTACATTACACAGCCCCCTGCACATCAGGACCCCTTTACATTACACAGCTCCCTGCCCATCAGGACCCCTTTACATTACACACCATCCTGCACCTCAGGACCCCTTTACATTACACAGTACCCTGTACCTCTGGACCCCTTTACATTACACAACCCTATGCACATCAGGACACCTTTACATTACACAGGCCCCTGCACATCAGGACCCCTTTACATTACACAAACCCCTGCACATCAAGACCCCTTTACATTACAAAAACCCCTGCACCTTTGGACCCTTTTATATTACACAGACCCTGCACCTCTGGACCCCTTTACATTACACAGCACCCTGCATCTGGACCCCTTTACATTACACAGCCCCCTGCACCATCTACACGTCCCCCGACACATTACATTTGTCCAGGATTACACGTCCCCC
>BLSH010271018.1:472981-503149 GCA_018402905.1 Glandirana rugosa | reverse complement strand
TCGCCACCGACTACCCGCGATCCCCCCCCCCCCCCCGCAGAGAGAGAACGGAGGTCCGTGTATGTAAACACGGATCTCCGTTCTGTTGAAGAGGGAAGGGCAATGATCACAGTCTTCCTCTATATGGAATCCATGATCATCCTCTTTCCTTAGCCAGGGAAGCCCACACACAGTTGGAACACACCCAGGGAACACAGTTAACCCTTAGAGCGCCCCCTGCAGGTAAACCCCTTCACTGTCAATGACATTTACACAGTAATCAGTGCATTTTTATAGCACTGATCGCTGTATAAACGTCCAATGGTCCAAAAAAGTGTCAAAATGGTCCGACATGTCTGCTGCAATATCGCAGTACCACTAAAAATCGCAGATCGCCGCCATTGCTAGTAAAAAATAAAAAAAAATAAAAACCCCAGAAATGAATTCTCATCGTCCGTAAACGCTGCAACTTTTGCGCAAACCAATCAATAGACGCCGAATGCAATTTTTTTTACCAAAAATATGAGCAAGAATATAATTCGGCCAAAACTGATGGAAAAAAATGTTTTTTTATATTTTTTTTTTTGGATTTGTATATTAGCAAAAAGTAAAAAATGTTTGTTTTTTTGCAAAATTGTCGCTCTTCTTTTGTTTATAGCGGCAATCAGAAATGACGCAGAGGGGATCAAATACCACCAAAAAAAGCTCTATTTGTGTGAAAAAAAGGACGCAAATTTCGTTTGGGTACAACGTTGCAAGCCCGCACAATTGTCAGTTAAAGCGACGCAGTGCCGAATCGCAAAAAGTGCTCTGGTCCTAAAGTGTGAAATCCTTCAAGGGCTGAAGTAGTTAAGTGGTTAAGTACTGAAATAGTACAGAGCAACCTCCTATCCAGTCCTTGGACAGTGGCTCCATTTGAATAATAAAACATGCAGCACTGTCTCTTCAAAGGTCTAAAAAATATAACCAAGTGCACCCTACCACCTAGAAAGTGTGGAGAGAGTGTAACATCAGGACTAGAGTTGAGCGAACCCGAACTATAAAGTTCGGGTTTGTACCGGACTTTAGGGTGTCCCGAACCCGGACATTTGAGAAAAAGTCCGGGTTCGGGGTTCAGGTATTTTTTCGCACCTTTTGAATAGCGGCAGGGCAGCCATTCAACAAGCGTTTCACTCGTTTGCACTTAGAAGCCATCACAGCCATGCCTACTAATGGGATTGGCCAGTGCATCATGTGATCCAACCTCGATATAAGCTGGAGTCACATAGCGCTGCATGTCACATCATCTCATACAAGTGTAGGTAGGGAGAGGATGCTGCTGCTGGTGTGAGGGACAGATTAGCGTTATAAAATCATCTCATCCTGGTGTAGGGAGAGGTTCCTCCTGCTGGTGTGAGGGATAGATTAGCATTATAAAATCAACTCATACTAGTATAGGGAGATGTTCCTGCTTCTGGTGTGAGGGACAGATTAGCGTTATAAAATCATCTCATACTGGTGTAGGGAGAGGTTCCTGCTGCTGGTGTGAGGGATAGATTAGCGTTATAAAATCATCTCACACTGGTGTAGGGAGAGGTTCCTGCTGCTGGTGTGAGGAATAGATTAGCATTATAAAATCATCTCATACTAGTATAGGGAGAGGTTCCTGCTGCTGATCTGAGGGACAGATTAGCGTTATAAAATCATCTCATACTGGTGTACGGAGCGGTTCCTGCTGCTGGTGTGAGGGACAGATTAGCATTATAAAATCATCTCATACTGGTGTAGGGAGAGGTTCCTACTGCTGGTGTGAAGGACAGATCAGAATTATAAAATCATCTCATACTAGTGTAGGGAGAGGATCCTGCTGCTGGTGTGAGGGACAGATTAGCGTTATAAAAAATAATATAAATTTGTGCTAAATAGTACATTTGTGTCCAGAATGAGGAGAGCGTCAAATAAGGGACAAGGTTGTGGTGCTGCTGGTGCTGCTGGTGTTGGTGATGTTGTTGAACGCCCTGTTGCAAGGAGAGGACGTGGCCGATCTGTGCCAACTACACGCACAAGTGAAACACCTTCCTCAGGTGCGAGTAGCCGACAGAACATTCAACATTATATGGTAGGCCCGAATGCTGCTCAACGAATGGTGAGGCCATAACAAAAACAGGCAATAGTAGATTGGGTGGCTGACAATGCCTTCAGTTCCTTCACATTGTCTCACACCCGATCCCTTGCTGACAGCTCAGAGTTGGCATCTGAACCCCATGGCCATCTGTCTTTCACCTCAGCCCCTTGTAAATCAGACAAGCAGTCTGAGCCCTAAGTCATGCAGCAGTCTCTTATGCTTTTTGATGACTCTGCTGGTGTGCATTCCGTGGGCCATCCACATAGCCCTGCCCCAGAAGTGGAAGACATTGAGTGCCCAAACACTTCTGTTTCAGGATGAGGGCATGGAAACACCACCGCAGTACTTCTCTGATGATGACGAAACACAGTTGGCAACTGCTGTGGCTTTCTACAGTGTGCAGACTGACAAGGAGGGCAGTGGTGAAGAGTAGGTGGACGATGATGTGGAGGAGGATGATGAGGTCCTAGACCCTACATGCGAGTGACGTGTGCAGTTTGGAGGAAGAGGCAGTGGTCTCACAGAGGCACCAGCACAGCAAAAGAGGAAGCAGGTTGCAAAAGTGGAGTGACCGTCCCCTAGACAGTATGCCTGCTACTACCCACCGCACCCAGGGACCTAGCACACCAAAGGCAGCTCAAAGGAGTTCCCTGGTGTGGCAGTTCTTCAGACAATGTGCTGACGACAAAAGAAGAGTGGTTTGCACGCTGTGCAATGAGAGCCTGAAGCGAGGCATAAATGTTCTAAACCTGAGCACAACCTGCATGACCAGGCATCTACATACAAAGCACGAGCTGCAGTGGAATAAGCACCTCAAAATCCAAGAAAGGTCTCGGGCTCCTCCTGCTTCCTCTTCTGCTGCTGCCTCGGCCTCTTCCTCCACCTCTACAGTACCAGTGTCACCTGCCACCCAGCAAACAGACGATGTGACAGCAATGCCACCATGTCCGCCCCCGTCCCCAAGCATTTCAACACCATATCCCATAGAAGCTTACAGCTGTCCATCTCCCAAACACTGGAGAGAAAGAGGAACTACCCCTCTACCCACTCGTGATCCCTGGCCCTGAATGCCAGCATTTCAAAATTCCTGGTCTTTGAAATGCTATCATTCCGTCTGGGTGACACGGACAGTTTTAAAAACCCGATGGTGGTGGCTGTCCCACAGTACGTGGTTCCCAGCCGCCACTACTTTTCCAGGCAGGCCATCCCTTCCCTGCACAAACAAGTCGGGGCCTGGCGCATGTGCTGAATTTGGTGGTGCAGAAATTTCTAAAAAACTACCCGCATATGTCAGAGTTGTTGCAGAAAATGCAGGCCGTCTGTGCGTGCTTTCGGCGTTCTCACCCTGCTTGCCTGTCTGCCTGCAGCGGAACTTTTGCCTTCCTGCTCACCGCCTCCTATGCGACGTGCCCACAAGCTGGAACTCCAACTTGCACATGCTGGGACTGTGCGAGCAGCATCAGGCAATAGTGGAGTTTCAGCTGCAGCACGCACGGGTCAGTCGCTCTGCGGAACATTACCACTTCACCACCAAGGAGTGGGCCTCCATGCTAGACCTGTGTACCATATTGCGGTATTTCGAGTATTCCACCAACATGGCCAGTGCCGATGACGCTGTTCTCAGCGTTACTATCCCACTATGTCTCCATGAAAAAACACTTTGGGCGATGATGGAAGAGGATGTGGCACAGAAGGAAGAGGAGGAGGAAGAGGGGTCATTTCCACGGTTATCAGGCCAGTCATTCACAAGTGGCTTGGAGGGTGGGTTCCTGCACCAGCATAGGCCAGGTAAAAAAATTTCAAGCCAGGGCACAGTTCTGGAGGATGAGGAGGACGAGGATGATGAGGAAGAGGAGGAGGAGGAACCGTGTTCATAGCAGGGTGGCACCCAACGCAGCTTGTGGGCATCACTGGAGCGTGGCTGGGGGGATACGGAGGACACAGATGATACACCTCCCACAGAGGACAGCTTGTCTTTGCCTCTGGGTGGCCTGACACACATGAGTGACTACATGCTGCAGTGCCTGCGCAACGACAGCCGAGTTGCCCACATTGTAACTTGTGCTGATTACTGGGTGGCCACACTGCTGGATCCCTGTTACAAGGACAACGTGCCGTCCTTAATTCCCTCACTGGAGCGTGATCGGAAGATGCGCAGCTACTAGCGCACACTGGTAGACGTGCTGCTGAGGGCATTTGCAAAGGACACCGGGGGCTCAGTGGAAGCACAAGGCGAAGGCAGAGGAGGAGGAGGAGGTCGCCAACGCAGCTGTGGCACCGCCAGCACCTCAGAAGGCAGGGTTAGCATGGCCGAAATGTGGAAAAGCATTGTCAGCAGCACGCCACAACAAACAGCACCACCAGCTGATAGGCAACGTCTTAGCAGGAGGCAGCATATCAGCAACATGGTGGAACAGTATGTGTTCACACGCCTACATGTACTGACTGATGGGTCTGCCCCATTCAACTTCTTGTTCTCCAAATTGGGCACATGGCCTGAGCTTGCCCTTAATGCCTTGGAGGTGCTGGCCTGCCCTTCAGCCAGTGTATTGTCTGAATGTGTGTTTAGCACGGCAGGGGGCGTTATCACAGACAAGCGCAGCCGCCTGCCCGCAGCCAATGGGGACAAGCTAATCTTTATTAAAATGAACCAGGCATGGATCCCACAAGACTTGTCTGTACCTTTTGCAGAATAGACATTTATACCGGCCTCACACAGCCATTGGTATACTTAACTGAACTTATCCTTTTTTTTTTTTTAATATGTCTAAATATTTTGGGGGCTACCCCAATTAGAAAAAAAAAAAACAAACAAAAAACAGTGTTGGCTACCTCCTCCTCCTCCTCCACTGCCACTTCCACCACCTACACCGCCATGGTCACCGCCTCCTCAACCTCCTACTCCACATCCACCTCCTCCTCCATTTTTTTTTATGTGATTTTAAGTTATTTCCCTATCCACATTTGTTTGCAGGGCACTTGTCCTACTCTTACCTCCCATTTTGCTTCCTTTTGCAACCCTCTAGCCCTTTCCAGGACTTTTTTAGAGCCATTTTTGTGCCCAAAAGTTCGGGTCACCATTGACTTCAATGGGGTTCGGGGTCAAGTTCGGGTTCAAACTCAAACTTTTTCACGAAGTTCGGCCGAACCTGCCGAACCCGAACATCCAGGTGTCCGCTCAACTCTAATCAGGACTAGGGTTTTTACCTCATCCCTTTAAACCCGAACACATATGAATTACACAGGTTATGAGACTGATTTAATGCAGATAAGGCACCAAGTGAGTTTAATTACCATCCTAATCAGCCTGAGGACCTGTATAATTAATAAGTGTTCGGGTTTAAAGGGATGAGGTGGCAACCCTAATCAGGACACAAAAATCAGTTCATAAGCTAAAGTCCATAAACGTGTCACTGTGAGATGGGACCATAAAGAAAGAAATCCTCCACCAGTGAAAGGAACAGTCACAATTAAAATGGAGACACTAAAAATATACACACATTCCAGCACTCGGATTCTATTGGCAGTATTAGCAACCTACAGCAGCTAGCATAATATGCAGGCAATACATAGCTTTAAAAATGATAATAAAATATGCAGCATTGTCTCTTCAAAGGTCTAAAAAATATAATCAAGTGCACACTACCATGTAGAACAGTGGTTCTCAACTCCTGTCCTCAGGACCCACTAACAGGCCAGATTTTAAGAATTACCTTGGAGAGATGCAGACTAGAATACTGCAATCACTGAGCAGCAAATTATATCACCTGTGATGTATTTCAGTTATCTTGCAAATCTGGCCTGTTAGTGGGTCCTGAGGACAGGAGTTGAGAACCATTGATCTAGAAGGTGTGGACAGAGTGTCTAATTACCATCAGGAAAATCAGTTCATGAGCTAAAGTACATAAAGGTGCCACTGTGAGATGGAACCATAAGGAAAGAAATCCTCCACGATCACCAACACTCCAAAGATGCAGCCTCTTACCAGAGAAATTTGGCCACCATAATAAGCAACAAAATAGTGTGGTTTTTCAATCCCAGGTAAGGATAATCAAATGATCTCCAATGTATGCACCATTCCAGGATCCGGTAAGGTAGGCAGCAAATTCCTCACCAAATCAAGTTTCATTAGTCACAGAACTTCCAGCACACTATCCTGTGGAAGAATTTTGCCATCAGTTCCACAAACATGCTTAGCTAGATGGTGGAGGATTTCTTTCCTTATGGTTCCATCTCACAGTGGCATCTTTATGTACTTTAGCTCATGAACTGATTTTCCTGATGGTAATTAGACACTCTGTTTACACCTTCTAGGTCAGCCTTTCTCAACCTTTTCAACACTGAGGAACCCTTGAAATAATTCTCCGGTCTCGGGGAACCCCTGCTAAAAATTTAAAATCTACAACCCCTGATACATTAGTGTGATGGTCAATGGGAAGAATGCTCCTTACACTGGTGGTCATTGGGAAGAATTACCCCTTACAGATAGATAAAAAGATCAATGGTGTCATTGGGAATTTATCTGAGAGGTAGAAATTGACCATTGCTCAAGGAACCCCTAGCAACCTCTGGAGGAACCCTAGGGTTCCACAGAACCCTGGTTGAGAAACCCTGTTCTAGGTGGTAGTGTGCACTTGGTATTTTTTAGAACTTTGAAGAGACGATGCTGCATATTTTATTATCGTTTTTAAAGCTATGTATTGCCTGCATATTATGCTAGCTGCTGTAGGTTGCTAATGCTGCCAATAGAATCAGAGTGCTGGAATTTGTATATTTTAAGTGGCTCCATTTTAAGTGTGACTGTTTCTTTCACTCAATTAATGAATGCTGCTGCTACTCCTATTTAGAAGCATTGTATGAATTTTCCAACCTCTGGTCTGATTCATTGCCTGTCTTCAATAATATGTTTTCCTCCGGTTGCCTATATTTTATTGCACCTCAGTCTGGTTTGTGAGTACACGAGGCTTTGCCTCTATGTGTGCCTATTTGTTTATGCAACAATCTGCAGGTGCTTTTATTTTTTTTTAAGGCATTTATAAAACAGTCCTACTATATCAGGTGACCTTGCCCCATGTTCCCCAACTAGGGTACTTCTTGGGATAATTTGCTGGCCTGTTCTATAGGATCTGACATCTGTAGTCAACATCCTGGGTTCCATGTTTATATACAGTAGGTTTGTTCTCATCACCAGCTTCTCTGGCTTCACTGCCTGAGCTGGCTACCTCTGATGGGGCTACCAAGCCTCTAATCTCAACTTTTGGCTTTCTGTTAGTCTGTGCGCAGCTAATCCGTCTGCTTGCAGACAATTAAAACTTAGTTTTCACAGCTAGCTCTTCAATAGCACAAACTACTGAACCTTCTTGGCACTTCACCATTAAGTATGCCTGAGGATCCTGTCATTATTGCTGATTCTGATTTAGAACCCTTACAGTCTAACCCTCTGGGATCTGTTTTTAATCGGGTCGTTCATGAATCTGGCTTTCTCAACGTTATGTCTAAAGCCCCATTCACATCTGTGCATCACTCTAACTCGTGCTTGCATGGCATGCATAGAGCAGCCCATTCAAGTGATGAGGAATGTGCTAAAAGAAAAGAAACTTACGCACCTTTTTGGGTGTTGAAATTTGCATGGTTTTTAACAGCGTGTTTTGGTGCATTTGTTGCACGTTTTGCCACTTTACAAAACATGCATTTGCTAGCTCTGTTGCAGTGCTAGTACTAGTTAGTGGCTTCCGTGTGCAGTCTTGGAATGAGCAGATGGGATTGGGGCTTAATCTGCTTGACACTGTATGCTTGACCATGTCTATTGGAGTTCAATCTGCTGATCCAGATAAGACACTTCCATGGTTTCTACTGCAACAAAGACATTCCCGCTGCACTTTCCTTTCCTGTGTGAGAACTGGGGGCTTCCTATGCTATCATGGCTTCCGCTTGATCATATGAGGTACTATATTCTGCTGGATGGAGAATTGGTCTCTCCAGTCCTTCACTTTAACCAGTTCAGGTCCAGAGCAATTTTTTTATTTTTCACATACATGCAAAAATCGTATTTGGCAATAAAATTACTTAAACTCTAAAACCATTATATATTTTTTGAAAGCATAGGCCCTGTAGAATAAAAAGGTGAACATTTTATGTCACCTGATATTTGCACAACTGTTTATTAAACTCAAATTTTCCGAAAAATATGTAATAAAATAAATTTTAATGCAAAAACCACACAATATAATACTCATTTTGGTTAAAATATAAAATATGAGGTTGCATTGAGTAAATAGATACCAAACATTCCATGTCTTAAAATTACATACGTCTGGAATATCGCCAAAAACGATGGTGCCCAAAAACCTCCATAGTGACATTTTAAAAGCCTTTACATCTCATTAGTTTAGAGTTAACTAGAAGCCCTTGTGCTAGAATTATTGTTTTCACTCAGACGTTCGCGACAATATGTCATACGTGTGTAGCAACCGCGGTTTACATATGCGCGCGCACCCTGGGCTTGTGTTTGCTCAGTTGTGCAGGGCAATGGGGATTACAGCAATTTTTTTTTATTTTAATATATTTTATTATCATTTTATTTTTACATTTTGTTTATTTTCTTTTGTATTTTTTTTTCACTTAATTGCTATCACAAGGCGTTAATAAACCCCAATGTAATAGCATTGGGCAGGAGACAGGTACTCTTAATGGGGCAGGGGACAGGTGCTTTTGATGATCTCTAATATACCCCCTTGACCTTCATACCATCTAACCAAACACAGATCAGCTTGGTTAGATGTGTCCCCTGGCTGTACTGGTCAGGAAATGGTGCATCTGAAACTGGAAGTGACTGCACATCCTGTTTCGTTGTTTGCATGTGAGATCGAGGCAAGGATTATCCTTGGTCTCACAGTGCTCTCCCTCCCCTAGCGGACTGTTGTGTTCCTTGGGTTCCTGTAAGAGTGGGAGAGCCCGGAAACCACAGGAGGAGTGGGGGCCACTGGCGGGAGGGGGGAGGCACCACGCTGTCAGCTCTGTGAGAGTGATGGCAGCTATGGAGCTGTTGCATCACTTTCACTTTTAAGCTGGGAGCCGTCTACACAAAACCCACACAAACTGATGGCTGCTACTGCAGCCATCAGCTTGTGACTAAAGGTTCATTTTTGGACGTACTTAGTACATCCAAAGAGATAAATTGAATAATGCATATATTCTTGCCTTGGTGAATAATGTCTTTACATTTAAGGACTTCACTGATGCTCACTAGGGATGGGCCCGATGTACATAATGTAAGTTCGATCAAACATCAGCCGTTTGCCGAATTTGGAAAATTATAGGCCGCTCGCGGTGAGTTCGCCCGCTGCAGAGCGCCCCATAATGCATTGTGGGATCACGGCGCGTGACGACCAAAACAGCACCTCCCCAATGTCTGTTTTCTTTTTGCGGTGACAGTTTATTTATATGCAAGGGTGGGGCCAAGCGGTAATGTGATGTCAGGGAGGGCGGGGTCACTCAATTATGTCACCAGGTGGCCCCGCCCTTGACTACAAATAAACTGTCAAAGCAAAAATAGGTCAGTTCGTGGGAGCCCTCGCATTGGGGAGGAGCTGTTTCATTTTTCTTTTGTTTCGTTTTTTGGGTCGTCACGGGCCATGATTGACGATGGAATACAATGGGGGACACTTTTTTTTAATAAAGGACTTTTCCCAAATTGCCTCCTGTCATTTTTACTATTTCGACACTTTCTTGGTGAATGGGTAGGGGTACGATGTACCGGATACCCATTCACTTATGGGGGGTCAGGATCTGGGGACCCCTTTGTTAAAGGTGGCTTCTAGATTCCAATAAGCCCCCCGCCTGCAGACCCCGACAACCACAGCCCAGGGTTGTTGGGAAGAGGCTCTTGTCCCCATCAACATGGGGACAAGTTGCTTTGGGGTGGGGGGGAGCAGAGCCCCCCGCCTCAAAGCACCTACTCCCTCAGGTTGAGGGCATGTAGCCTGGTATGGGTTAGGAGGGGAGGTGCTCACTCACCCCCCCATCCTGCTCCACCAGGTTGCATGCTGGGATAAGGGTCTGGTATGGATTTTGGGGAGGAACTCCACACCAATTTTTTTTCAAATTTTGGCGTTCCCCTTAAAATCCATCCCAGACCCGAAGGACCTGGTATGGGCTGGGAGGATCCCCATGCAATTTTTTTCAACAATTTTTTATCTACATTCCCAGAAGCCGGCAATACATTACCGCCGCGAGCAATTTTAAATGACATTTTTTCCTTTAGAAATATAATTTTGCTCCGGAACTGTTCTAAACATTACACAGATGCGTCACTCTACAGACATACTAAGGGGACCCCCCAGACATGATATTTAAAGGAATATTTCATTTATATTTTTTCACTTTCAGCATTATTAAAATCACTGCTCCTAAAAAAACGATCAATTTAAAAACTTTTATTTGAATTGATACATGTCCCCTAGGGCAGTACTCAGGTCCCCATACACTTTTTATGGCATATAAGCCTTTAAAATGAGCACTTTTGATTTTTCATGTTCAGGTCCCATAGATTTTAATAGGGTTCAAATGTTTGCACAAATGTATTGCCTGTTCGCATGTTCTGGTGCAAACCAAACCAGGGGGTGTTTAGCCCATCCCTTATGCTCACATAGAGCCTCTATTTAAGTCCCAGTTTGAGCTAGCTGGAATGGCTCCCCACTCCCTCCTGGCAGTAATTTTGTTTTGTGAAACCATGTTTCACAAGTTAGCATTCAGGATCATTAGTAATAGGCATTAGGCATAGGATGAAACTTGGTATCCAGATCAGCATAAACAATAGCAATGTCCCCTAAAGAGCAGTGAGTAGTGATAAAGCTTGATTTACCAAACACAAGGACTATACTGCCAACGTGCATCGATGGCGACTATGCTAGGCCTAGACTGATTGGATGTGCACTGTCCATAGATATGAAGGAAATAGGAGAAGGGGACTTGCAGGATGGGTTTTCAGGAGAGGCAGTCATTTATGCTATTCTTCTGATGGCTATCATTGGGGTCCTTTAAGAAGTATTGGCGCACTTAACGATAGTTTCAATAAACTAGCATGTAGTATAGGTGGAGTAAAATGCAGTAAAGGTGCAGTATAGGTGCAGTACAGATGCAGTATAGGTGCACTATACTCAATGTCCTGCCTCCAGTAACTGTAGCAGCTGCTAGCAGTGTGAACAATGGGCAATGCCCACTCATTTGTCCCTGTGGTGCAGCTGCAATCTCTTGCTGTAAAAATAGAAGTCCCCTCAGTCCCTCCACAGAATGCTTCTGGAGATTAAACAGTGGGAAGTAAAGAGTGAGATGATGCTCTGGTCTCCCAGTGGAAATAGTGCAGATGCGATCACTACGGTCAGTGCTGTGCTGCTGCTGTGCTGCCCCAGGGTGTCTCCACTCCCAGGTCTCAAGTTCAGTCCCCGCTAGCCTGGCCTCTCAACAGTATAGACAGTATGCAGCAGATATGTTCTCATCGATTCCTTCAGTGTAAAGAGTGACAGCCTAGCTGAACAGTCTCAATAAAGCAGCTCCACTACTCCTCCTTGCCCCAGTGTCTCTTGGGAATCATAGTGCAAAGGCTCCATAAGTTCCACAATATGGCTTACTTCCTGGACTCCAAATCCCATGATCCTCAGTGTTCTACGTTGGAATCCATAGGCTTTTCAGGCTATAGTTCTCCCTCTGCTGACTGGAGGGGATAGTGCAAGTCAACATTCAGCAAAACAGCAGAAAGTGGAAGTAAACTCATTGTAAAGAGGGAAATATTTCCTTCTCCATGTTTCTGTTGTCTAGCACTTGGCAATCAAAATCTTTCTCCCATGTGGGCAGCAGATTTTGTAGTCATAAACGTGTTTATAACTTTACTCTCACTTTTTGCCCGTGTTTTTTTTTCCAGTTCCTTTTCAAAACTTACCTTTAGTTTGTATGTTCATTTTCACCTGAAACGTTTTCTTTGAACCCTGTATCCAGATATTTAATCTTTGGATTTTTCTTATTTTTGGGATTTGTGTGTAATCCTAAATGATGTAGGCTCTCCTTAACCTGGGGCTTGGCCCCCCGAGTATGGGTTGGGGTATTCTCCCACTTTTTTTTTTTTTAAATCTAGAGTCTATTTAAAGGGGTTATAAAGACAGAAGGATTGTTTATCTTAATGCATTCTATGCATTACGATAAAAAGCCTACTGTGTGCAGCAGCCCCCCTCAGCCCCCTAATACCTAAACCTATCTAGATCCAGCAATGTTGTAGGAGTGTCTCGGCTGCCTGGGACTCCCCTCCTCATTGGCTGAGACAGAAGTGCAGTGCCATTGTCTCATGTTGCAGTCAATCAAAGCCAGTCAGCCAATGAGGAGAGAAAGGGGCCGGGAGGGCCGCGGCTCCATGTCTGAATGGACCCAGGGAGCTGTGGCTTGGCTCAGGTGCCCCCATAGCAAGCTGCTTGCTGTGGTGGCACTCAACAGGAGGGAGGGGTCAGGAGCACCAAAGAGGGACCTGAGAAGAGGAGGATCTGGGCTGATCTGTGCAAAACCACTGCACAGAGCAGGTAAGCATAACGTTTGTTATTTTTAACTTAAAAAAAAAAAAAGACTGTAGTATCACTTTAAAGCAGCCAAATATAAAAACAGAAAAATAAGCACAAGGGATATAACTTACAGTCAGTAGGATGTGTACCTTGCATTGATACCTCTGCTGATAATAGAAATCCCCCTCCAACCTGCCTTCCTCTAACTCCCCCCTGTAATCCTCTGGTGCCACAAGGTTAATACAACTAAGGGGCTGTCTCAGGCTCTCATCAAGAGAGCTTGGCTATGTCCTCTCTTTCCACACAGCAGCTTCATTCATAAAAGCTGCATTACAGCTTCTATAAATGGAACAGGATTTAAGAACAGAAGATGGGTGGATTATTGATAGTATTTGAATGTCCCACATCAGGGCTGTCCTAATGTATAGGCTTCCTTGGGAATTGCCCAGGGGCCCCAGGTGCATGGGGGTCCCATAATAATTTTGCATTAGGCTCTACCACAATAGGCTGGCAGGAGATGGGACAGCAGTGTCACTCACTACTTTTGTCAGCAGGAAGGAGGAGAAGCAGCGCGGCAGCACTGCCTAAGATTTAAAAGTGCGGCCATGCAGGGGAAGCAGCCACTATTTCTGTAGTATTCTAGTACAGCCTCAAGAGCGAACTGTCTTACCCCCCTTCCCGCCCAGGCCAATTTTCAGCTTTCAGCGCTATTGCATTTTGAATGATAATTGCGCGGTCGTGCAACATTGTACCAAAACAAGATTTTCGTGGCACTGATAGGTGGCTCTAATAGGTGGCACTGATAGATAGCACTGGTGGGTACTGATAGGTACCACTGGTGGGCACTTACAGGCAGCAATTCTGGATGGCACTATATTGGTGGTCCTTCCCTGGCATTCCCTGGTGGTCCTGGGTGGCATCCAAGATGGCACTGAGTGCCATCCCTGTTGGGCACTGTGCCCCTTACCTGGTGGTCCCTGGGTGGGCTCCTTGGTGGTCAAGGTGGGCTCCCTGGTTGTCTCCCTGGTGGTCCCTTGGGTGGGCATTTCCTGGTGGTCCTAGGTGGCGATCCTAGGGGGGGCTGCACTGATAAATATTCAGCGCAGACCCTCCCTGTCAGGAGAGCCACCAACTGGCTCTCACCTAGTCATGTCTGCAGACGCGAGTAGAGGAAAATCTGATATATGGCTCTTCCTGTTTACGCTATGACCAGCCGTGATTTGTCACCACTAATCACGTGGTAAAGAGCTTCCAACAGAAGCTCTTTAGCACAATTGGAGATGCAGTGGGTCAGACTGAGACACCACACCACGGATCGTCATGCTGTGCACCCCTGCAGGCGCACGCCGGCTTGTTATCCTGCTGGACATCATATGACGCCCAGTCAGGACAACTGTATCACTTCCCGGCCGTCATTCAGCATACGGCGGTAGGGAAGTGGTTAATTACTAAACTGCAGTGTATACAGGAGGACAGTGTGTAGAGAGGGCAGGACACTGTGTATGGGGGGGGGGGTATTTGGAACAGTTCCCTGCTTGTGCTTATGTGTTGTGACTAAAGAGTCATACCCAATATTTAGCATACTTTAGCCACACCCACTTTTTGTCACGTGCGCATAGCTTGCCACAGGGCGCCATCTACCTGGTAGGGACCCCAGTGCATTGTTTGTCCAGAAGCCCATAGTGCTATTAAGATCACCCTGTCCCACATGTCTATGAATTACTATATCCCCATGTCCCTCAATAGACAATAAAGAAAATAAAACATTTTTACTTACCATAAAGTATTTTTCTTGGAATCCATTGAGGGACACATGCCCCACCCCTCTATGTCTTGGCCCTATGTACTGTTTGCTAACAAAACTGAGCCATGACCATTAGAGATAGAGTTATAGTGGGCTGGTCTTCAAAGTTTTCTTCTGTTTGCTAGTGTTCACCTGCTGAATGCAACAATATAATCCACGCATCTATGATTTACTATATTGCTGTGTCCCTCATGGCCCCCTAATGGACTCTAGTATTTTTTTTTTACAGTAAATAAAAAAATGTAGTATCCTCAAAACAGAGGGATAGGAAGCCTGGTACTGCCATGGGGGACATGTACCAATAAAAATAATAATGTATAGAAGGGACAGCAGTGAGAAGGCATTTTGTGTGGCTTAGTGTCAGGGAATTCCTATAAGACGTCTGGCACGCAGATGTGCGCATGCACATGGTATTTTCTGAAGACCGGCCAATAAGCGCGTGCATGTGCGCGGGAACGTACAAACGTGCATGCGCACGCATGTGGACACAATTGCACTTGGTGCCAGATGGGCTATTTACAGAGAGCTCATTCCCATGATCTTTGCTGACTGATCTTTAGCTGTGTCCTGTATCCTGATTGATCCTGCATGTTCTTCCTGTTGATGACCTGGCTTGTACCTTAACCTTGACTTTGTATCCTGCTTCTGTGCTGCTGTTTACCCTTGACCCAGCTCCGTTCCTGACTATGGCTTTGCTGATGACTTGGTACCTCACTGCCCGCATGTTGAAGACTTTGGCTATTCCTATAATTCTGCTTCTGCCTCTGCTCCTCCTTCCTGTTAACCTATAAGTACTTGCCCGGCTGTCTGCTACACCAGTTCCAACCTTCCATTCCTGTTGCGCCGCCAGCCCAGAAACTTCAACATAAGTGGAGTGCCCCTTTTTTTTTTTTTTCATTTCAGGTTTATTCAGTTTAAAGAAAGTGTACATAGTATTAAACGTTCGAGATACATATTTAGATATACGACATGCGATGTTTAGTGATTCCTATGATAACAATTATTGATATCTTCTAGCCATTCAATCATAGCTCTATAGAAAGTATATTCATACATCTTCAACAGTATAGGAGAAAAACATTACTTTGTGAGCGTTATAGTCCATTTAGTGATGTTTCATTTCCCTGTATAGGGCATTGAGTTGTTTACTCGGCACGTAGTCGAGGAAGAAGTGCCCATCTCGAATTAGGGGTTCCAAATGTTGTTTAGACATGCTGATGTGAAATTTTAATATATTCAGGATAGATAAAGTTCAGAAAAGGAAATGAAAGAGAGGTAAATTGAGAGTGTGGGGTTGTCCCCTAGGTCCCCAGGTCACCGACCACCCCCGCATCCCATCGGTTGTGGTCCCCATTTTTCCGTGGGTTGAGTTGTTTGTCAATGTTAGTGTTGTTTTGGCCTTTTTGAGGTATGTGATCATCATAGACCTCAGGGCTTCAGCCTGATGGTAGTAATTGTTCGTATCGTGCTGAGAATCTGAATTCAAACCAGGGAGACCATGTTTTGTGGTATCTCTCCACCTGATCTTCCGATTGAGCCCACGTTTCCTCCATATGGCATGTCTCGCCAATTTTTCGTAACCACTCTGTAATGGTTGGGGGAGCTGTGGACTTCCACCTAGTGGGGATCAGGGATTTTGCTGTGTTTAATAGGTGTTTGGTCAGGGATTGTTTGTAGCGTTTCAGGGACATGTTATTGATGTGTAGCAAGCAACATGCCTGGTTGAGAGAGAGAGATGTGTCTGTGATTTGTCGGATTAGGTCCTTGACCCCCGTCCAGTAATCTCATAGCCGTGGGCATTCCCACCATATATGTACTAGTGTGCCTGTGGCCTCACCACATCTCCAGCACAAATCAGAGGAGATTGGGTACCACTTTTTGAGTTTAGCCGGGGTCAAGTACCAATCCGTCAGTAGTTTATACGCAGTTTCTTGTGTCCTTGTGCTAATCGAGCATTTGTGTGCCAGGATGCAAGCTCGCTTCCATTGGCTCTCCGAAATGTCTGTTTTCAAAGCCACCGACCAAGATTTTTTGAATCTATTGTCCTGGGAACAATCAGATTGGTTCAACCAGGAGTAAATAGTTGAAGTTGCCTTATTGACATGTTCTCCTCTCAAGCAAGTCTGTTCTAGGTTAGTTGGAGGTCTACAGTAATCTTTCTTGTGTTTGCTATTCATTATAAAGCTTTGTAGTTGAAGGTAGGTCCAGTGAGGGAGGGTGGGTATCTTTAGGTCAGATCTGATGGAGTTGAAGTCTTTGTAGGTTGTTTTCTGGAAGCAATCTCCAGCCGTTATTTTCCTATTATTGTCTAGGGGCTGGAGGTGTTTGTTGTCCATGCCTGGTGGGAATGATGGGTTATTTTGTATTGGTGTCAGGGGGCTTAGGTTACTTGTGAGATTGTGTGTATGGAATATCATCTTGCATATCTTAAGTGTCGCACCTGTTACTGGGTGATTTAGCATGTCTTTGTTTTGTGATTCCCAGGGGATCCAAGGGGAAAAGGGCAGAGGCAGGGGGTTAACCGAGTTCTCTAGGGCGACCCAATCTTTCGCATCTTCATGGCAGTGCCAGTCGATCACTCTGGTCAAATGTGAGGCCAGGTAATACTGCTTAAAGTCAGGTAACCCCATGCCTCCCACCTCTTTGTGCCTCGTGATGTACTGGTATTTAATCCTGGGTTTCTTGTAGTTGCACAGAAATCGTACAGTACAAGTTTTTAGTGTCTGGAAAAATGATTGTGGAAGAGCAATGGGAAGAGCTCGCAGTAGGTATAATAACCTGGGTAGAATGGTCATTTTAAGAGCTGCTGCTCTGCCAAACCATGAGAGATATTTTGGATTCCATGACTCCAGGTCTTTTTTTATTTTGCTCAGAATTTGGGGGAAGTTTTGCGAGTAAATCATTTCTACTTTAGTGGTTATTTTGACCCCTAAGTATTTGAGGGATTCCTTTTCCCATCTAAAAGGGCAGTTTGATTTTGTTCTGGTCAAGTCTGTCTGTGTTAAGGTTAGATTCAAGGCTTCTGATTTTGTCAGGTTGATCTTCAGATTGGTCAGATAACCGAATGTTGCACATTTTTTAAGAAGGTTGGGGATAGTTGTATGGGGTTCTGTTAAAAAAAACAGAAGATCGTCCGCATAAGCTGCCACCTTAAATTCCTTGTGTGCTATTTTGAATCCCTTAATGGATGGGTCTTTATTGACGGATCTTATAAATGGTTCTAGGGTCAGTATAAACAACAGAGGGCATAGTGGACATCCCTGTCGCGTGCCGTTTCTTATTTCTACCATATCGGAGAGGGTGCCATTTATTTTTAATTTAGCTGTCGGGTTCTGGTACAGTGCTGAGATCCATGTCATCATGTTTGGTCCTAGGCCAACATATCTGCATGTGTCCAGCATGAAATCCCATGCCACCCTGTCAAAGGCCTTCTCCGCGTCCGTGGACAGGAGAAGGCCCCTGATGCCGTGGGAGTGTGCTCTCTGAGTCAGGAGGAGGGTCTTTATCACGTTGTCCCTGGCTTCACACCCCGGCATGAAACCCACTTGTTCTGGGCCTATTAGCCCTGGCAGGAGTAATCTGACCTTGTTAGCCAAAATATTGGCCAGCAACTTCAGATCGAGATTCAGCAAGGATATAGGCCTGTAACTGGAGCAGTCAGTCTTGTCCTTATCTGGTTTGGGGATAAGTGTTACGTGTGCACTTAGAAATTCCCTAGGCACTGCTTGGCCCAATCTTAATGTGTTTAATGTTTTGAGTAGGGGTTCTGTAAGGATTTCGATAAATGTCTTGTAATAGATGGAGGTCAGTCCGTCTGGACCTGGGCTTTTTCCCGGTTTCAGTGCTTTTATGGCCTGTTTGAGTTCAATCGATGTGATCTCTTCTTCTAAGTGTGCGGTGTCGGAGTCGGCTAATTTAGGGAGTCCACTCTGATTCAAGTAGTCATGTATCGCCTGGGATCTGTCTGTTTTTATGTCCGGTGTCTTGTGTTGTCTGGGCAGATTGTAAAGTTTAGTGTAGTATTGATGGAAGTGGGATGCTATTTTTTCTGTGGTCACATCTATTTTACCTCCTGGTCCTTTAATCCCAGCTATGTTTTTGACAGTCTGGGTTTCTTTTAGTGTCCTTGCCAGTAGGGCCCCTGCTTTGTCTCCAGCTTCGTAATATATTTTTTTTTTGAAAAACAAGAATCTTCTAGTTGTTTCCTCAAATAGATTTTGTAATGACTTCCTACACTCTAATAATTCAAGAGCCGACTGCGCAGACAGAGAGTGTTTATGTAGTGCCTCTAATTTTGCTATCTTATTTGTTATGTCCTGAATTTTTTGATTCCTGAGTTTCTTTTGTTTGGAGCCTATTTTGATTAAATCTCCTCTTATGGTACACTTGTGGGCTTCCTACATCATCAGGGGATTAATGTCTGGCGTGTCATTGGTGTTAAAGAAGTCTTTCAGTCTCTGTGTGATATCTGCTAGGGACTGCGGGTTCGTCAGCAGTGAGGCATTCAGTCTCCACTGTATGGTCTTGGGTGTGGTGGTGGTCAGGTTAGCCTCCAGTGCTATCGGGGCGTGATCCGAGATAGACTGTATGCCAACATGAGCACATGCGACCTTTATTAGGTCCTTTTGGGTGATGAATAGGTAATCTATACGTGACCACCTATTATGTGGGGTGGAGTAGAAAGTGTAATCCTTTCCATCTGGGTGTGTGAATCTCCATGTGTCTATTAGTTGTAATTTTCTAAGGCATGCTTTTATTGTTTTGAGCACTCCAAATGAGACGCTCGATTTCCCTGAGGAGGTGTCTTCTATTGGGTTCAATGGGAGGTTTAGGTCTCCGCCTAATATTATACATCCCTGACCAAAACCCATCAGGGTCTGTGTCATCTTTTTACAGAATGCTGCTTGGGCTGAATTTGGGAAATACACATTTGCCAAAGTTATGGGTGTGTTTCCATAGGACCCTTTTAGAAAAATAAATCTACCCTCGGGGTCTATCAATTTTTCTGTTAAGGTAAAGGGTGCATCTTTACTGATTAAGATTGTCACTCCTTTTGTCTTCGCCTCATCATTAGTGGCGTGATAAGCTTCTGGGAAGGTCGAATTAGTAATTTTGGGGATCTGGTTTGTCTTAAAGTGGGTTTCCTGGAGGAAAACAAAATGTGGCCTACCTTTTCTCAATTCACGGAGGAGGGTGGTCCTCTTCTCTGGTATGTTTAGTCCTTTCACGTTGTGTGAGACCACCAGGGGATGCTGGCCCAGCGAGGAATACGCCATCTTTCCTTTTCACTCAGGGACTGTCTGGGGGTCAGACCAGGATGGTCTCAACACTATGCCCCCAGGTGGGAGTACGGTGGTAGACGGCGACCAGGGGACAAGGACAAAAGAGGATAGTTAGTAGAGAAAGAAAGAGCACAGAGTTAGAAGTGTAAGAACACCAATCAGAGTATTGTAACAAACACTTTGGGACACCACTAAGGGTGGCCAACCTTGTGTGAATTTGTAGTGGCCCCGGTGTGGGGGTTACCCACCTCAGGGCCACTATGTGGGAGCGCGGGAGGCGCAACTAACAAACGGGTTCAAGTCCGCTTCAGCGAAAGAGGAAAGGAAAAAGAAAAAAGAACAAATCCTCTCCCGCAGAACAGGCCGAACCAAACTAATTGCAGCAAAAACAAAGAAAACACGTTACTGAGAGGCAAGGAGGGAACACAGCCTCTATCATCAACACATGAAAACAGAACAATTAAATTGTTATTTGTGACTCCGAGAAAAAAGAAAAAAAAAAAAAAGGGGTTGCTGAGGATGGGAGTCTTGTAAAATTGTGACTTTTCTTTCCCAGCATTTTCCGGAAAGTCCAGGGAATCGGTATTAGGTGGTTATAGTCTGCTGAGTTGATTTTTAAATTCCTATTGCGTTGGGCTAGCCAATAGACCTTGCTGTCCGTAGGGTCAGGTATTTCCTTTATTGTCTCTTAGATATTTTTCCTCCTTCCCCCTTTGCTTCTGTGTCTTTGGGAAGTGGGGTCAGTGTCCGGATCAGTAGGTATTGGTTTTAGTCAGCTTATGGTAGAGGGCGGGGTGGGCAGACTATGTCATATGTGGAGTTGAATGTTGAAGTCGGGTGTCATTCTCAGTAGTTATTTAATCCACGTTGTTGTTTCTGAGCGGGGATGCCCTTCTGCTTGGTGTGCCCGCCAGTGAAGTACCTGCTTTACCATGTTTCGCCTTTTTGCTTTGTCTCTTTTCAGGTGTGGCATTGAGGGATCTTGTGGGACTCCTGGCTATCGGTGGTAAAATAAACTCCTGGTACCAATCCGGCAAGTCTGGTTGGTCAATTTCCAGTGTGTTGCAAAAGTCACCCAAGTCAGCGGGCGTCCGTAGAATGGCTTGTTTCCCTGCTTGTGTCACCACCAGGGCGAAGGGGAAGCGCCATGTGTATCGCAGGTCTCTGGCTCTGAGCAGCTCTAGTAGTGGGCGCAGGGCGCGGCGGTTTTTTAGTGTAATTTGAGACAAGTCCTGGTAAAGTTGTATATTTTCCCCATTAAAGACTATCTGATCGTTGCGTCTGGCGTGGCGCATGATCTCTTCTTTTAATGTGAAGTTCTGCAGACAACAGATAATGTCTCTGGGTGGTGCTGTATCAGGGCCTCTAGCTCGTAGGGCTCTATGAGCTCTGACAAAATCAATCTCCGTGTCTTCCTGTCTTTCTAGTAGACTATTGAACAGTCTCTGCAAGGCCGGTTTGATTTGAATGGGCTCTACTGATTCAGGTATCCCCCTTACTGGTATGTTACACCTGCGCCCCCTGTTGTCCAAGTCTTCTAAATTATGGTTTACCTCTATCAAATGGGAGGCATGAGTGTCTGTTATGGCTTCCAGTCTCTGTAGGGCCTTGTCTCTCCATTTCCCAGTGTTTTCTATGTGTGCGATTTTGTCATTTAGAACCAGCAGGTTCGATTTTAAGTCTGTTATGGCCGCTGAGAAGGTGGACTTAATGTCCGCTGCAAAGCAGGACATGTCCGCATATGTCAGGGGTTGTGAGGAGCGAGAGCCGGTCCTACCTGCGTCCTCCGCTGCTGACTGGGAGTCCTCACTGAGGTCTTCCTCTTCCCTCTGCAGCCGCGCCATCTTGGGTTTCTCCACGCTGCTGTTTTTTCCCGGCCAGATTTTGAAGAGATCTGAGATGTCTCTCGCGGCAGATGTGGCGTGTCCTCGGCGGGTTCTGGATTTGGGAGTCTGGTATGTCAGTTTTCCCATCCTTCTATTTAAATTAGAGTCCGGAGTCGGGCTTAGAGCTGTGTTCCCTCACGGAGCTCCTCTAGTGTGCGGCCGTCTCCATCCCGCGCCAAGCCACGCCCCCCCGTGGAGTGCCCCTTTAACCTGGACCAGCCCTCTGAACATTGCCACTGTTCCTGCTTCTCTGTTTCCATGGTTCCCTTGGAGTCATATCATCTGCTACAGTTTCTGCAAACAACATCAAGCACTCGTGTCCCTCCTGTCCTTCGGCTCCCTCTGTTTCACCTTCAGAGGGGCCAGGGCGGGAGATGTAAGAGAGGCTGACCCCATCAACTCAGACTCCAATCAGGTACGTGACAGTATCAGTCAGCCAGTTATGGAGTCTGAAAGGGAGGCCTGTCCATTGGAGGACATTTGTAAATCAATCTCTGCACTTTCCTATATCGTGCAAAGTCTGCAAGGAGGACTCAATTGCATGGAAGATCGATTACCGGCCTGTACAGAGGTCTTGTCACTTCCGGGTCCTCCTGCTGCCACAGATGTAGCCATCCAGACAGAGGCCAGAACATCCTACGGGGCCCTACTCCCACTGGTACCCCCGGGTGCCCATTCCTCAATGCTTCTCTGGAGATCGCAGGAAATTTTGGACTTTTTCGTGGTTCTTGAGAACTGTACTTTTCCCTCCTGCCTCAAACTTTTTCCTCACAAAGTGTTAAGGTGGGATTCATCATCTCCCTTCTTCAGGATGAGCCCCAATCCTGGGCCTTTCACCTCCGAGAACAGCACGATACAGCATTAGCAGCTATGGGCTCTTTTTTCTCTGCTATGTCTCAGCTATACGCTGACCCCTTCAGTCACAAAACTGCAGAACTAATGCTTAGCAAGTTGCAGCAAGGGCAAATGCCTGTGGGGTATTATGTGACCGACTTACGTCTATGGAGTACAGATACTCAGTGGAACAATTTTGCTCTTCATTTCCAGTTTTGTAGAACTTGCCAGAGTGGGGGTACCAATCTGGTGAATCTCGTTATCAAGACTGATCGACGGTTACAAGAATGGCAATCTGAAAAGTCCAGCAGAAGCCCTTCAGTCCACCCAGGACTTGAAATTACTGTTTTTTGCATCACTGATAACACGACAAGGGCACCTTGGGGCACCCCACAAAAGAGTTTTTGGAGACACTCTCTATCTGCTGCTGAATGTCTCTGATGATATTGTGCCAACCTTTGTCTCTACTGTGGCGGTGCTGGTCACTACCTACAGACCTGTCCAGTGAGATCCTGAAAGTTCCCTACTAACTGGATCCATACTATGCTTCCCCCCAGGACTGATCAAACACATCTCACCTTCCTATGTCACTTGAAACTGTTTCTGTTCCTGCAATTATGGTGCTTGCAGCTGCTTTGTGGACTCTTCTTTTGCAGCCCAACACAATCTTCCCCTTTGCATCAAGAAACAAGGGTTTGTTGTTCACCTGGCTGATGGTTCTGGTATCAAGTCTGGCCCAGCGACACAACAGATGGCTCCAATCCTCTGTCAATCTTTTTCTGGTCATCAAGAATTCCTTCACCTGGATGTCATAACATCACCCATGTTTCCCATCATTCTGGGTATTCATTGGCTGAAGGCACATAATCCCAGCATCAATTGGCTTATGGGCGAGATTCTCTTCCCTTCTCCATATTGTCAGGCACATTGAGTCTCATGCTGTTACTCCTCTTCTGGATATCCATCTTAATCCTGAAGTATTGAAACTGGTTCCCACAGCCTATCATGAATGTTTGGATGTATTCAATAGAAAGAACATTGATACTCTTCTTCCTCATCTGACTTATGATTGCCCCATAGAACAATTACCCGGGGCTAAGATACTCTTTGGTCAAATCTACCCTCTTTCTGAACTTGAATTAGAAACCCTCCGTAATTACATTGATGAAAGCTTGTAAAAAGTATTCATCTGACCTTTCACATCACCTGCAGGAGCGGGCATCTTCTTAGTTGAAAAGAAAGATCATACCCTCAGGCCCTGTGTGGACTATCGTGATCTCAATAAAATAACGGTCAAGAATTGCTATCCACTATCCCTAATTCCTGAGCTTTTCCAGAGGTTACGAGGGGCGCATGTTTTTTCTAAACTTGATTTGAGGGGTGCATACAATCTGGTCAGGATTTATGAAGGAGACGAATGGAAGACGGCATTCCGAACGCGCTTTGAATACTTCGAATACCTAGTCATGCCATTTGGTCTGTGTAATGCCCCAGCTACATTCCAACACCTTGTCAATGACATATTTCAGGACTATGTTTACTTGTTCATTATTGTGTACTTGGATGACATCCTCGTATTTTCCAGCTCACTAGAACTACACAGAGGTCATGTAAAGAAGGTACTGGAGAAACTTCATCAACCCCACCTCTACACAAAAGCTGAGAAATGCAAGTTCGAAAAACAGACTATTCAATTTCTGGGACTCACCAATTCTGCAGATGGCATTGCGATGGACCCGCAAAAGGTAACTGCTGTATTAAAATGGTCTGCTCCGGAAGACAAGAAAGCAGTATGCCGCTTTGTGGGGTTCGCTAATCTCTATAGGAGGTTTATAAAGAACTTTTCCAGTATCATTGCACCCATCACACAGCTAACCAAGCAGCATATTCCATTCAAATGGACTCCTGAGGCTCAAAGCGCTTTTGAACAATTAAAGACTCTGTTCACCTCTGCTCCTATTTTAAAGCACCCAGATACTGCTTTGGCCTATGTACTCAAAGTGGACCCATCTGAAAGTGCAGTCGGCCCTATATTATCTCAATGACAAGGGGCCAAATCTTTGCTCCATCCTATTGCCTTTTTCTCCAAAAAAATTAAGTTCCTCTGAAAGAAATTATTATGTGGGGGATCGAGACCTGTTAGCCATTAACCACTTGCCGCCCATGCTATAGTCGAAAGACAGCTACAGCACGAGCCTTAATTGCTGGGAGGGCATCCATGGACGTCCTCCCAAGCATGCGCTGTCTGGGCATCCCTGCGGATCACGCGCTGCGCGCTCTTTGATCACGAGTCTATTAGACTCGGCTGATCACAAATTGGAGTAAGGGGCCGATCCCGGCCCCTTACATGTGATCAGCTGTCGGCCAATGACAGCTGATCACGTGATGTAAACAGAAGATCAGTGATCTTTCTTTTTCCCCTCATGCTGTCAGCGTGAGGGGAAAAAAAAGCCAATCACCGGCTTCTGTCAGAGAGACATCAGCTGCAGCTGCTCACCTGTGCCCACCAGTGCCACCTGCCAGTGCCACCTATCAGTACTCAACAGTACCACCTACAGTGCCACCTATCAGTGCCCACCATGCCACATACCAGTGCTCACAGTGCCACCTACCAGTGCTCACAGTGCCACCTACCTTTGCCCACCAATGCTACCTAACAATGCCTACCAGTGCTGCCCTTCAATGCCGGCCATCAGTGCCAACCATCAGTGCCCATCTGTGCCAACCATCAGTGCCACCCATCAGTGCCAGCTATAAGTGCCCATCAGTGCCATCTCATCGGTGCTTATCAGTGCCCCCTATCAGTGCCCATTATTGCCGCTTTATCAGTGCCCATCAGTGCAGCCTCTCAGTGCCCATCAGTGCAGCCTATCAGTGCCCATCAGTGAAGCCTCATCAGTAGAGTTGATCGAACCTCTAGAAGTTCGAGTTCTGCTGGTTTGGCCGAACTTCGGGACAAAGTCCGGGTTCGGGCCCGGACAGAACCCGAACTTTGACCCGGACCCCGAACCCCATTGAAATCAATGGGGACCCGAACTTTTAGGCACAAAAATGGCTGTAAGAAAGTCCTGGAAAGTCCTAGAGGTCTGCAAAAGGAAGGAAAATGGGGGTAAGGGTCAGACAAGTGCCCTACAAAGAAATTGGGATAGGGAAATAACTTAAAATAATAAAAAAAAATAACATAAAAAAAATCAAAAATGGAGGTGGATGTGGACTATCTTAAAACTGTGTGAGAAAAGTATAAATTAGCGGGGAGAAGCCATATCACTATTTTAAGAACAGTGATATGGCTTCTCCCAGCTAATTTATACTTTTATCACACAGTTTTAAGATGATTGCACATTCTACAATCATCTTAAAACTCTGTGAGAAAAGTATACATTAGCCGGGATATCATATCACTGTTCTTAGAACAGTGATCTGGCTTCTCTCCGCTAATAGATAGTTTTCACACACAGTTTGCAGATGTTCTAAGAACAGGGATATGGCTTCTCCCGGCTAATGTATACTTTTCACACAGAGTTTTAAGATGATTGTAGAATGTCCAATCATCTTAAAACAGTGTGATACAAGTATAAATTAGCTGGGAGAAGCCATATCACTGTTCTTAGAACAGTGATATGGCTTCTCCCCGCTAATTTATACTTTTCTCACACAGTTTTAAGATAGTCCACATCCACCTCTATTTTTAATTTTTTTATGTTATTTTTTTTTTATTATTTTAAGTTATTTCCCTATCCCAATTTCTTTGTAGGGCACTTGTCCGGCCCTTACCCCCATTTCCTTCCTTTTGCAGACCTCTAGGACTTTCCTGGACTTTTTTACAGCACTTTTCAGAACTTTTAGTAAAATTACCAGAACCCCGGACCCGTACCCGGACTTTTTTTTGAAAAGTCAGAGTTTGGGTCCGGGTCCCGGACACACAAAAGTTCAGTATGGACCCGAACTTTACAGTTCGGGTTCGCTCAACTGGCACATCAATGAAGGAGAAAAATTACTTTATAACAAACTATGAAAATTTTCTGTCTTTTTTTTTGTTTTGTTTTTTTAGCAAAAAATAAAAAACCCAGCAGTGAGTAAATACCACGAAAACAAGGCTCTATTTGTGTGAGAAAAAAAAGATGAAAAATTAATTTGGGTACAGTGTAGCATGACCGCACAATTTTCATTCAAAGAGTGACAGCACTGAAAGCTGAAAATTGGCCTGGGCAGGAAGAGGGTTTAAGTGTCCAGTAAGCAAGTGGTTAAAGCTGCCTTTGAAGAGTGGCACTACCTGCTGGAGGGAGCCGCACACCCTAGACTTATTTTTACAGACCATAAAATCCTGGAGCATTTAAGAACTGCTAGATGGCTAAGACCAGATGGGCACTTTTCTTTTCCCAATTTGTATTCCATATAACCCTTCGTCCCAGATCCAAGAATTGCAAGCCTGATGCACTCTCACGTATATTTCCTGATACAGTCCCACCTTCCGAACCTGACACTATTTTGCCAGCTAAAAACTTCCTGCTTCTACAAGCAGATTTGATGTCTCAAGTTAAGGAGGCAGTCACCACCCATCCTCCTCCTCAGGATTTGCATCTTCAATGAAGGGATGAACTCTATTTCCACAGGAACAAATTTTCATTCCTGAAGAATTTAGAGTTCCCATTCTCAAAAGGTGCCATGACCATCCCCTGGCTGAACACTTTGGAATCCACAAGACCTCTGATCTGGTTTCCCGTTCCTTTTAGTGGCCAGATTTATTAAAGGACTGTAAAGACTATGTTAGATCTTGCTCTGTAAGTCTCAGAAATAACGAACAACCAAGGAAAAATCCAAGGAAAAACCAAGCTCACTTACCAACCAGCTTGAAACCAGCCAAATTGACCTGTCTAACAGTATGCATTAAAAAAAAAGTGGGTTGGTTACACACATTTGCAAATGCATGCGTAAGCTAGAGGGCCCCGGCAAGGCTCCCTGTGATGATGTTTTTTCCTTGGATTTTTCCTTGGTTGTTTGTTGTCATTTGCTGCCCTCCAATGCTCCTTGCTATACAGTATAGGCCAGTTATAGTTGGAGGCAGCGGCTTACTTTTTGCATGCCGACTATGGATATCACCCTTCCTTCTTGCCTGAAGTGTCTACGGAATCTACTGCACCAGCTGTACAAGAAAGCATGATCTTTCTCAATAGTAACATTGATAAAAGGAGGAGAGAGAATTTAAATTTGAAACCAGGAGATAAGGTCTGGCTGTCTACGGCAAATTTAAAATTGAGCTGTCCCTCAAAGAAGCTTGGCCCAAGATACTTGGGTATTTTTACAATTAAGAAAATGATCAACTCTGTGGCATTTGAATTATGTTTACAGAGTAATTGGAAGATTCACCCCATGTTTCATGTGTCACTATTGAAACCAACAGTCCTCAACCCCTTTCCAGATCGAGGCTCTGAAGCTCCTGCTCTGCTATTAATCGAGGGTAAAGAGGAATACGAGGTAGAAGCTATTCTGGACTGTAAAAGGAGGGGAGGTCAAACCCAGTTACTTATTAAATGGAAAGGCTTTGGGGCAGAAGAAAATTCCAGGGAACCTGGGCTTTGCTGATGACTTGGTACCTCACTGACCGCATGTTGACGACTTTGGCTATTCCTATGATTCTGCTTCTGCCTCTGATCCTCATTCCTGTTAACCTACAAGTACTTGCCCGACTGTCTGCTGAACACCGCTGTATGTTCCAGGCTTCTAAGTACTGTTATGCTGCCAGCCCAGAACCTTCAACATAAGCGGAGTGCCCCTTTAACCCGAACCAGTCCTCTGAACATTGCCACTGTTCCTACTTCTCTGGTTCCACGGTTCCCTTGGAGTCGCATCATCTGCTATAGGTTCTGCAAACAACATCAGGCACTCGTGTCCCTCCTGTCTCTTGGCTCCCTCTGTTTCACCTTCAGTGGGGCCAGGGCGGGAGATATAAGAGAGGCCGATCTCATAAACTCAGACTCTGATCAGGTACATGACACTTAGAGAGCTACACTGAAGATACACAAATACTTTAAAGTATTTGTTTTGTTATGCATTAAAGCTGTATGTAATGTTACAGAACAGCATGGTGTTCACAGACAGGCTCAGAGAGGAGGAGGGGGCGGCGGCACATTAGTAGCACTAGCAGACAACTGGCTGCTCTGTGCTTGCGAGTGTGCAAGTGTAGAAGGTTTTATCAGCCAATCAACCATCCGTTGGGTGTGGGGGGACTATGTTGGTTGGCCACTTTGGGAAAAAAGTCAAATGTCTCCTAAATCCAGGTTGTGCTGCAGGATTTGCACACCCCTACTATCATCATGCACAGCACATCTGCCTCTAATTTTAGACCTACTTCTCATTGTAACACTTTTACGGAATGCCTAGTTTTTAATGAAACTATGGTGATAGAGGTTTGGTGCTTTTGGTGCACACGGCAATCCAGTAGCCCAACCAGTGTCAGATGCACACTTCAAAACATCCTAAAATTACTTTGCCTGAAGAAATTACCCCACTGGCTCCCAAACATTGCAACTCCATTGTATGAAATGCTGACAAAATGTCAAAAAAATGGTTCGTCTTGCAGAAGATTAAGGCGTGCTAACTTTTTTTTCTATCTGATTAGCATTGACAAACCCCATATTTCTCCTAGGAAAGGAATATTTTAAATTCATGCTGCATTTACTGAGGAATCTATAGTGGAAAACAAAAAACGTTGACACCTTTAAAGAAAAATCTGGGGCTCCATGTCATAGAAGATACACAAAATAAGACACTCAAAATAACTTTGTGATGATTGAACACTTCAGAATCCAGACAGGAATTCAACGTGGCAGCACCCTGAGTAAATTGTGTAATACATATTTACTATTTACTTTATCCCAGCTTCAGTATGAACATGCTACATTATTTAAAATAAAGTGTACCCAATGCGCTCCAATTGTACAATCAGCGCTTATGGAGGGCTAAAGGCTGCTGGGCACCAGTAGTGAAATTAAACACTCAGACCTATATCAAAGCTGCCATCTATCAAGGTAATCATGTCAATACATAACACATTGCAGTTGCCAAATCAACCATGAGAAAACAAACAGAGCCACAAGAGATTTAGCCAACAGAAAAAGTGTATGATAGCGCTTAGAAAGTTCTATAGTCCATATAATAGAGGGGTGCACAGATAATGAGCCACACCCATATAGGAGTATATGTAAGTTCTTTAGGGGATGTCCACCGACCACCAAGTGAAATATCTTCCTAGAAGAAGTAAGGAATCCACACCATGCAGCGTGCTCGTAAAACCAAATTTGCTTACCAGCAGCCATACCAGTGGAGATTCCATCGTTATAAAGCAGTCTCTATGGCATATTGGAGTCCCTGCATATGATCGTGTAGTGGTGAAATTGTCAGTATTAAGAGCCGACAACTTTTTGACATCTGGTAAGCAGATTTGGTTTTACGAGCACGCTGCACGGTGTGGATTCCTTTCTTCTTCTGGGAAGATATTTCACTTGGTGGTCAGTGGATATCCCCTAAAGAACTTAGAAATATACTCCTATATGGGTGAGGCTCATTATCTGTGCATCCCTCTATTATATGGACTATAGAACTTTCTAAGCGCTATCATACACTTTTTCTGTTGGCTAAATCTCTTGTGGCTCCGTTTGTTTTCTCATGGATAGGTGACTGGTGGTTCACTTTATAGAAGGGTCTTCTTCTTTCCTTAGGTGTGGCACGTCGCACG
>BLSH010271018.1:456692-472971 GCA_018402905.1 Glandirana rugosa | reverse complement strand
ATGCTACATTATTTAACTGAGGGGGGGGGGGGATTTACTAAAACTGAAGTGTGCAAAATCTGGTGCAGCTTTGTATAGAAACCAATCAGCTTCCAGGTTTTACTGTCCAAGCTTAATTGAACAAGCTGCAGTTAGAAGCTGATCGGCCACCATGCACCAGATTTTGCACTCTCCAGTTTTAGTAAATCTCCCCCACAGGGGGATGTCCAAGTGCCTTTTTATCTGTGACAGATCCTTACATCCATACAGCCGTTCATCATATAAAAATTTGAAAAGCATTTTTAACCTTTGCTTTTCTGCATAAAAGTGGAATACAGGTTTATTGCAGTTTTAATTTTAGTTTCCAATGCAGATGTTTAATATCATATTTAGCAGTGTAAGAAATATTATGCTTTATGTTACCAAGACTGGAGAGGCAGTGGTCTACCTTGGAAACCTTGAGTAGGCTATAGCCTGAGAACTGCAAATCTATATGTAAAATCAGCAGTGTTGGTATCCAAGCTGATTTCCCTGTCACTAAATGTCAGTAATCTTTCCTGACTTTAACTTTCATTGTCATAAGCAAATTTTATTATGGTGATACAAGTTAGGGAAAAAAATGTATAGCAACTCATAGTAAGTTTTTGTTCTTAGTGTGCTAATGCATTCTGGGAAGGCAGTGTTGCTCATGAAAGCCTGGCTAATGTCTATTTAGCTGGATATAAGACCTGCTGCAGCACTTGCTGCAATGCAAAGAGTTGCAGTGCACGGTCCAAATAAAGGGTTAAGGTGCCATTGTCGCAAGCATGTAAAGGAGAAATTTCCCTTGTCCTTGCCTAAGTGAATGGCTGGGATTAAACTGACAGCCCACCTTAGTGATGGCGAAATAATTGGTTGTTCAGCGATGTCCTTGTCAGGAGCTCTGACAGTTCTGCAGATGTCCTGCTCAGCTCTCCAAAGGTTACTCTCAGCTGGGGCCGCTGCTCATTAATCATTCCTTCGTGACAGGCTTGGGAGAGGCCCACATCTGCCACCCTGTCCCCCCTTAGAAGTCCCTGTCGCGCCAGCCCCTTGTGTCATCACAATGTTAACCCCTGCAATATACAGTATTTGGGAGTGGAGATGGGCAGGGCAGGTTCTCACACTCCCAGTGGTGGGATATCAATATAACTACAATGGGCAGGGATACTAAAGCTTTACTCTATATAGGACATAGTGGTTCCAATAAATGGCTTCATTTTAATGTTAGATAATATATCAGAAGAAGGACAGCTGTATGTAAAATGTAGAACTGTCTTATTGCAGTAAAGGAGTGTTCACCACCACTTCAGTAGTGCATAATTTGTTCCTGTTCTGCTATGGGATGCAAACGAATCCTATCTATAAACCAGATCAAATTTACACACATTTACAATACATCAGAGTCAGCATTTATTATCCTATGAATTTCTACTTATGTTGTGTCAAACATAACAATTTGTCAATATACTATTTTTAAATTGTGGGCCTTTTACAGTAATATAGTATAGATCATGTGTCACTCCTTAATTAATCTGTATATAAATTACCTTTGCTGGCGTTGTGGAACCTTGGGATTAAAGCATTGGATTTTAGGGGGTGTCATCAATGCTTTCTATGATGCCTTGTCTTCTAGAATGTTTGTTTTGCTATCAGTGACAGCGATACCATACTAGAAGAGATGGACAGTCACATATTTGACAATAAAAGGCTTATTTATTAATGACAAACACTTAGTGATGTTGTGCAAGATACAGAGCCATCCCTTAAATGAACTAACTAAACACAACAAAACCTGACCTGGTTGCTACTGGTTATTGCACTCAACAGAAAATTATTGCTTTTTTGTTCTGCTTATACAAATATTGCAAGATACGTGTATGATAAAATTGCACTAGGAGCAGTGATCCCCAGTAGCCCATAGCTACCACATAAAATTACCTATTCCGAAATGTATTCTAGGTAGACTAAAGAAAATATTCCTAAATGCTTGAAAGGACTTTTTATGGCCCTTTACATGGGTGAACCAATCGGGTCTGTCTGTCAGTTTTTCAGGTGGACCCAATTGGACCCTCCAGTCTCCTCTATGAAGTGATGGGTATCATCGGACATGTGTCCGTTGACACCTATCAACATCCAATCCAATCCTGTCCGCTAAAACCAGATGGGTAGGAATCCATTCCCCATCTATCTGGCAGAACAGATGGCAGTCGGGTATGAACAGACAGGCAGTCCATTTACATTCGACCATCCACAGAAGAGAGGGGGCTATGTCTGCGTCTGCTATGCATACGCAGAGCAGACAAGGACCAGCCATCCGCCTGCTCAGTGGGGATCAGGCAGACTGATTCCCCACTGAGCCGGTGGACTGCAATGGAGCCCACCCGTGTGTAAGGGGCCCTACACATTGGGGGAGATTTACTAAAACTGGCGCACACAGAATATATGCATGGTAACCAATCAGCTTCTAGGTTTTATTGTTAAAGCTTAATTGAACAAGCTTAAGTTAGAAGCTAATTGGTTACTATGCACAGCTGCACCAGATTCTGTGTGCACCAGTTTTAGTAAATCTCCACTATAGTATCTTATTTATTAAAGTGATCTGCTAAATATGCCATTTGAATTGATTGGTTATATCTATTTGATAAGTGCAAATAACGAATTTGTAGATTCAGAAATACAGCTCCAGTAAGCTTGTAATTTTTTGTGCACTCTGCGTTGCACTGAATGGCAGTTAATATTATTAACCCCTAGTCCATCTCTGCTACTTTATGTCTGGAGATGAGTATAGGTACAGTTGTCCTGTAGTCCAAATTTTAAGTGTGCAGCCCAGGGTGACAACACTGCTCTTTCATAGATACAGTACAGTTATTAAGTGTTGCCACTCGATGACAGGAAGTGTGTAACTGGCAGGATCACGAGATGAAAATAAAGGAAAACAATGAAAAGAAAATGCAGCCACCACATCTAAGGATTTGTAAGCTGCAATATATTAAATTTTTGTTCTTGTGTTTAGATACACTAAAACAATCCTTTCCTTTGCCATTTCTTACAGAATTTGTTGCCATATGTGAATTATTCTTCTTATATACAACTCTCTGGTAAATAAGCAGTGAGCAAAACCTTGCTGCAATCTGTCCCTTCGACCTAGTTTTTTCATAAATTGACTGCCACCATTTTGCCCCTTGTGCAGCATAGAGAAGGTGCAAGCAAGCTGTCAATCATAGCCCACGTGTTATAGACACCTCTGTTCCTCCGGTAACAATCCTGTGCCACTTCTCTCTGCATATATAATAATTTAGGGGAGGTTGTTAGGGATGGAGATGAGACTAGCTACTGACAAAAAAAAGTCAACATTTGCAGTCAAAATCAGTCAAAAAATCTCCAGAAGGATGTAGACCATATGTCTCAAGCACAAGACCCATGTATCGAATCTGGCCCACCAGGTCATTTGATGTGGCCCTCACACCCAGGGCTTTTTTTTAATGAACAAACATACAGGAAGTAAAACCATTGTACAATGCACAAAATTTGTCTCCAGGTACAGATCAAATTTACACAACACGTGTCTCATATACCGTAGCACATCACATTGTAAGCAGTTAAATAACCGTATTGTAGTCCAAGTAGGAGAAGGTTTGATACATAAAGCCTTATTAGCAGCACATTTATCACCATCTTTTTAGGATTATTGCATCATAATAAAAAAGATTTCATCTACAAATACGGAAAGGTTTCTTCACAGTAAGAGCTGTGAAAATGTGGAATAGACTCCCCCCAGAGGTGGTTTTGGCCAGCACGGTTGATTGCTTTAAAAAAGGCCTGGATTCTTTCCTTAATGTAAATAATATAACTGGGTACTAACATCTTTAGGTAAAGTTGATCCAGGGTGAATCCGATTGCCTCTCGGGGAATCAGGAAGGAATTTTTTCCCCCGTTATAGCAAATTGGATCCATGCTTTGCTGGGGTTTTTTGCCTTCCTCTGGATCAACTGTGGGTGAAGGATTGTATATGGGATTATTTGGTTGTATGTGTGTATGTGTATATGTGTATGTATATATATGTATATACACTTTTTTTTTTTGGTTGAACTGGATGGACTTGTGTCTTTTTTCAACCTGACTAACTATGTAACTATGTAACTATAGGCATGTTTCAGACGCCTCCAATCACCTGTTCCAAATCCTGTTGTATTTATCAGGGCATCCCCTATGAATATATATGCATTTTTTATATGGGAGCATGATATTAATGTCTCTTATCCAATCCGACAATCTAGTGGGTGATTGCCTCATCCACATTTTAGCAATGTTTTTTCTGGCTAAGAATAGGACTTCATGTAGAAAGGTTTTGGTGGGGGCGTGTCCAAGATGGCGACCTAGGCAGACGTGTGTTCCGGAGCTCTGCAGCGGCTATTTCGCATAATTAATCCTGTGACGATCAGCGGATCTATATAGCCGCTCTTTCGGGTCCGCATGCCCAGCAAGACACCAAGGAGGGCTTAGAAGGGGAAGAAGCTGCACTTATCCCCGGACATTACCCTGGATATCAGTCCTGGGCCTGTAGTCCCGCGGCAGCCTTGTGGCAACAACATGGCCTCCCAAACGGAGCCTATGCCCTCTACCACCGCTGCGGCTCCTGGGATACCTGAGGTCATGGAAGCGATCGTTGCCTGCGGGGTGGCAGTGGCGTCTTGCCAGACGGCGCTTACCACCAAAATTGAGGAGGTCCAGCTGGATGTCGGGCTGCTCCGCCAGGACCTAGACAAAATCTGATCGCGGGTGACGGTGGCGGAGCTCAGAATAGGCCGCGTTGAGGACCTGGCGGGGGAAACTTCCAATGAGACCCGCACTATCCTAACCAGGCTGGGGGCCTTGGAGTACAGGGCCGAGGATGCCGAGAATCAGAGCCGGCGTAACAATTTGAGGATCGTTGGTCTGGCGGAGGGGGTTGAGGGAAGGAACCCTGCAGGTTAAGTAGAGGGGCTGCTGCGGTCTCTCCTCCCGGCGGCTCAATTCTCGCCCTACTTTGTGGTTGAGCGGGCACATCGTATCCCCCCAAAGCCTGGTCCGGAGGGATCGCCGCCTCGCACGCTCATATTAAAGCTACTGAATTTCCGAGATAGAGATGAGGCCTTGCGGGCGGCGAGAGTGGCTGGGCCGCTTCTCCACCAGAATTCCAAACTCCTGATATTCCCTGACTACACAATGGAAACCCAGAAGATGCGCAGATCCTTTGACTCCGTGAAGGCGGCTTTAAGAGCAAAGAATATCGCTTACAGCATGATGTTTCCCGCAAAAATTAGGGTGGTGGATGGTGAAACGGTGCCGTTCTTCACTAGCCCTAAAGATGCTTCTGCCTGGTTGGAGGCCTTGCAACCGCGGGGCTGAGGGGTCGGTACCAATTATCTGAGGTATGCCTGTGACTGCGGTGTCGGCCCTTGCATTTACCTCAGGGAATTGGGCTGTGTGTGAGCTTACTTTACCGTATTGATGTGCCTGGGCCCTGGTGGAGATGTGGTCAACCTAACTCTACAGGGGGCAGAGTGGCAGCCTGGCTGTATACGGTCTGATGCAGTGAAACTGATTGCACATTGAGCTTTGCTATGCAGTACTGGACCGTTCTGAGGGAACTTTGAAGCCTGCCTGCATTACCAATATCCTACATGGGCCACAGACTGCCTGCCCTGCGGGGGGAACTTTTATGGGACGTCCCAGGTACAGGGCGTGTAGATGTTCCTAATATTGGCGCCCAGTGTTGCTTTGGGTTTGGGGACGAAGCCGGCTGCAGACAAAGACATAAAACATACCCCGTGCTGATCCGAAGATCAAAGTACGCCTCAAGTGGCCAGTTGCGGAGCTTGACCGGGGACTCACGTCTTGGCCTTATGTACCTGGCCCTCCTAACACCTGAGCTAGGCACCAGAGTGCCTTATTGGGGACGCGCTCCCCATAATTGCTAACTGTTCCACAGTTTAAAGTTGGGGTTGTTGGGATCCAATGCTACCTCCGAGTTTGGGGGGGGGGGGGAGACACGTTGCTGCTGCCCTTTGGGATGGTTAATTTTCAAGTTGTGTTTTCTAGTTTATTGCTCTTTATTGTCTATGACATGCATATGGATAATGTTTCTTTATAACACATTGAATTCAGAAGTGGGTGACGGGGCCTGTGGACATATCGGGTGGTTTCTTCTCCCGCTGTGGCCCATCGTGTGTTGCAGGGGTCTCCTCACCCGGTATGTTATACCTCCTACTTCTTGGGATGGCTAACATCACGGTGGTATCCTGGAATGTGAGGGGGCTTAACTCGGCCGTGAAGCGTGCCCTGGTATTTAACTACCTGAAAAGATTTTCTCCACATGTTTGCATTCTGCAGGAGACCCATTTGATGGGATCTCGTATCCTAGGCCTCAAAAAGGCCTGGGTGAGCGCGCATTACCACGCCACCTACTCCAGCTACGCTAGAGGGGTGAGCGTTCTGATTCGTAGGTCCCTGCAGTTTCAAATATTGGAGGTGAAGTCTGATCCTGGGGGGGGCGCTATTTACTGTTGCATGCGTTAATATGTAATATACCCCTTGTACTGGTGGGTCTGTATCTGCCTCCTCCAGCTGAGGTCAAGGTACTTGATGACATCATGAGGGTGGTATCTTCATACGGATGCTCTAATGTTTTATTAATGGGGGACTACAACCTTACTCCGACTCTGGATCTGGACAGACTCCGTCCCTCCTTGGGCTGGACATCGGGCCTGTCTCGCTGGGCGGGGGCGTTTGGTCTGACGGATGTGTGGCGTCACTTTCATCCCTCAGACCGAGCCTTTACGTGCCATTCGGCGACCCATAGGACGCTCTTGCGCATCGACCTGGCTTATGCCTCGTCCGAATTGCGGGATAGGGTGCGGTCCATAGAAATTCTCTCTAGGGGAGTCTCGGACCATGCCCCCCTACTGCTCACGCTCCAAATGACGCCCAGAGTTGGTGTCAGGGGCTGGAGGCTGTCCGGATACTGGATATCAGATCCCGGGACGCAGGAAGGGATGCAGGAGGAAATATATAACTTTTGGCATAAAAATGAGGTTGAACCTGCTCCTCCATTATTGTGGGACACATTTAAGGCATGGTTACGAGGGGAATACATTCGGTGCATTGCCGGGATCAGGAGGGACTCTGTGCACAACCTGGAGCAGCTGGAGAGGGAGGCACGTGAGAGGGAGGACACTTATATTGCTAACCCCAGTGAGATGCATTATGCTGCCTGGCAGGGAGCCCTTACCCGCTTGGGGGTGTTTCGCACCAAACAAACCCACAAGTCGATGCTTGACACGGCCCAGAGGGTTTTTGAATATGGCAATAAAAACGGGAGGCTTCTGGCGTGGTTGTCAAGGGAACATCAGGGGGCGACACATATTGGGCGAATACGAAGTAGGTGAGTTGCTAGTTGACCCCGAGCAGAATAACAAACGATTCCAGCAATTCTACGAAGGTCTCTACTCGTCTAGGGCGGACTATAGTGGTCCAGCCCTGGAGGAGTACTTGGACCAAATTGATTTCCCGGTTTTGGGAGAAAGGGATAGAGATAGGCTGGATGCAGATATTACGTTGGAGGAGGTCCAGACGGCCCTTGGCCTTATGCAGGCTGGGAAAACCCCTGGACCTGATGGGATACCCATCGAATTTTATTCATGTTACCAAGAATCCATGGCCCCTAGATTCACTAAACTGCTAGACACCTTTCTGTCTTCGGCTTCCCTTCCTGAATCTATGTCTGAGGCTCTTATTGTGTTGGTGCCCAAGCCAGGCAAAGACCCACAAGATTGTGCCTCATATAGGCCAATCTCCTTAATTAATGCCGACGCCAAACTATTGGTGAAGATTCTGGCCTTACGCCTGACAACGGTTATTGAGCAGTTGGTGCAGAGCGATCAGACTGGATTCATGCCGGGTAAAGGCACAGACATCAACATCCGGCGGTTGTTTCTTAATTTGGCGGCCAATCATGATAACGCAGGGGAGAGGGTAGTGGCATCACTGGATGCAGAAAAGGCCTTCGACTCTGTCGAATGGCCTTTTCTTTGGAGCCTCTTGCGCAGATTTGGGTTCGGGCCCAAGTATATCCAATATATTCAGATGCTATACAGAACACCTTGGGCCAGGGTGCGCACCAATGGAAGGGTGTCTGACTCTTTTGCTCTGGCTAGGGGCACCCGTCAGGGTTGCCCCTTGTCTCCCAGCTTGTTTGCTCTGGCCTTGGAGCCGCTAGCCATGTTGATCCGTGCGTCCCGGCTCGTTGGGGGTTGGAGGGTCGGCCCCCTGGAGGAAAAGATTTCGCTTTATGCAGATGACACATTGCTGTATCTTAGTAACGCGGGTTCCTCCTTGCGGGCCGCCCTGAAGATCTTCGACGAGTTCGGGTCGTTCTCTGGCATCAGGATAAACTGGGGTAAATCGATCCTCTTTCCTCTGGGCTTAGCAGCCAGGAGGGCGACGGAGAGCACTCCACTGGTGTGGGTGGACCAATTTAAGTATTTGGGCATTTAAATTTCCAGAGATCTGCACAGATATCCAGATTTGAACATTCGCCCAGTAGTCACTCAGCTGAGAGACAGATGTTCCTCATGGGGCAGTATTCCTCTCAACCTTCTGGGCCGAATAAATTTTCTGAAAATGGTGTTCTTACCTAAATTTCTGTACCTATACCGTAACTGCCCAGTTATGCTTAAACAGTCTCTCTTCAGAGAAATTGATGGCTATGTTAACACCTTCCTGTGGGCGGGCTCCACGCCAAGGCTGGCCCGCTCCACACTTCAGCTCCCGGTTGGAAGTGGGGGCCTGGCTCTTCCTAACCATAAAGTCTACTTTTGGGCCGCTATACTGGTGACCGTTCGCTGGTGGCTGGTGGGGTCTAGAGATAATGCCGCGGTGTGTCTTGAGGCTGCCCTGGAGGGCTCCCTCCGGGGACTGGGGAATTTAATCTATAGAGGGCTGAGGGCTGGATGTGGAATGCCGGTCCCTACTAAAACTACCCTAAAGGTGTGGGAGGTGGCTAGGAGGCGATTCCTGGTGCCGGGTCATTGGTCTCCATACCATCCCTTGTGGGGTAATCCGTCGCTTCCGCATCTGGGGATGCTTCCGGATCCCCAGGTGTGGGCCAGATATGGTATCACTAAACTAAAAGACATTATGCAAATGAGGAATCTTCTGTCCTATACGACCCTCTCACGGGTTTTCCGTCTACCGGGGTGGATGTACTTTAGATATATGCAGCTCAGGCATGCGGTTCGCCACCAGTTCCCGGACCCCCCGGTGCTGGAGGCGGACCGGATTGAGGAACTCCTGGCTCAGGAGGATCTGTCCAAACCCTTGTCGACACTTTATGTGGCACTCCTTAGTTTACAGTCCCCTAAAATTGACAAACTCTGGGAGCACTGGCACCAGGACATCCCTACATTGGACAGGGAAACCTGGGAAGAATGTTTCGAAGATAGCCTCCAAAGATAGACTAATACAGACAAAGTTTCTTCATAGAGTATACTACACTCCACAGAGGTTGCACAGGGTCTACCCACAACGGTCCTCGGCATGCACCAGATGCGGGTTAGATGAAGGTACGTTCATGCACATGTTTTGGTCCTGCCCAAGACTGCGGGAGTTCTGGAGTGCGGTGTTTGATGTGGTTGACTCATGTTCACAGTTGACGTTACCCCGCTCACCTGAATTAGCCCTTCTGGGTATTCAAGAGGAGGAGCATCGACCAAGGTATACTAAGTTATTAATTGCATATCTGTTATATTATGCCAAAAAGGAAATTCTATTTTAGTGGGTCTCCCCGTCCCCGCCCACGGTGGCCTTCTGGACGAAATCTGTTAATGAGGCCCTGCCTCTGTACAAATTGACCTACATTTGTAGGAACTGTCCTGGGAAATATGACAAAATATGGCAGCCCTGGGAGGCAAACCTATAGAGGGGTGGGAGGTTTTTTGCTACCTAGAACAAGGGGATATATGTTGAATATGTAATTGCCTTGCCCGCACTGGGGTACTGTACTTAAGACTATTGAGATCTATACCATATGCTTTGTCAATAACTGTAATTCACTACTTATGCCTGTATTGTACTCTTCAATAAAGAGCAATTTGTTTTGGGAAAAAAAAAAGAAAGGTTTTGGTATATTTATCTGTATCTATATCAGGAAAAATGCCCAACAGGCACCATTTCGGGTCCAGATTAAGGGGGGATCTCATGGTGTCATGCAGGAAAGCTACCACTTGTTTCCAGTAACCCTGAAGGTGCGGGCATGTCCAGAGAAGGTAGTAGAATGTCCCGGTGTCTTGTTTGCAAAGGAGACATACAGCAGATTGTCCTGGGCTAAATCTAGTCAGTCTAAGTGGTGTGAGGTACGCTTGGTGTAAGACGTATACTTGTGTCATCTTCTATGTTTCTGCAGTGTCTTTCCCATCTTGTTTTTACATTGTATGCTATTTGTGTTGATGTGGGGATAAGTAGCATGTTGTAAAAGATGGAAATAGATTTTTATGGGTCTGAGCATTTAATCATGTCCATCAAGGGGTTGGAGACTAAGTTAAGAATCTGTTGTGGGAATTGTGTTTGAATGGCGTGTCTAACCTGAAGGAATCTAAAGAACATGCGGTTTTGGAGTGTGAACTCATCCTTCAGTCTGTCATACATTTTGAGAGTGCCTGCAGATACTATGTGTGGAAGATAAAATATACCATATCTACTCCATACTGCTGTATCGGGTATCTGCATAAGCTCTGGTAGATTTTTATTATGCCATAGGGGGGTATATTCATTAAGTTGGGGTATATCCAATTTGTGAGAGGTGAGGTTCCAGATCTTTTTATAGTGTTGCAATAGGGTATTATTCCTTTCCCCTCCATCTCCGCCTCCTATTCCGGTTGTTATAGCATATATTGGATCAGACGTACATTGGGCCCACTGTGGGCATGTGAGGGAAAGGAATCTGTGTCTATCCGACTTGTCTAGGTGAAATATGTTAGATAGTTGGGATGCAATGTAGTATAAGCTAAAATCTGGCAGAGCTGTACCGGCTAGTTTAGTGGGGTTTTTCAGAATGAGCCAGGCCAAATTATGTCTACTTTTCCCCCACACGAATGGTTTTAATAGAGCATCTATGGTTTTAAAGTATTTTAACAGTTTGTAAACTGGGGAATGCCATAGGATATAGAGGATCTTGGGAAGGAGATGAATTTTTATTAGATTAATACGACCCATTATACCTAGAGGTAAACTGGTCCATATTTGTATTTTGGTTTTAATTAGTGAGAATAGGGGTTCCACATTATTAATGATATAATCCGCCAAGGAATTTGTAACACGCACTCCCAAATATTTTATAATACTGACCCGTTGGAGTGGAAGCTGGGACTGGAGATGCGTTTGGGGGGTAGAATCAAGAGGGAGGATCTGGGATTTCTCCCAGTTGATTCTAAGCCCAGAAAAGGCCCCAAATCCTTTGATTGTCTGGAGGGCTTCAGCCAGTGATGGACCCGAGTCTGCCAGGTATAAAAGAGTGTCATCGGCATATAAACTTATTTTTTCATCAAGCTCTCCCACCCAAAGCCCTATTATGTGTGCGTTGTTCCTAATTGAAATGGCGAGGGGCTCTGAGGCTAGGGCACATAGCAATGGGGAGAGTGGGCATCATTGACGTGTACCTCTGGAGAGTGTCCAAAAGCCAGCCATTGGCCACCACTCTGGCCGTAGGGCTGTGATAGAGAATGCAAATCCACTTAAGAAATCTGGGGCCGAATCCAAACCTAGCTAGTCATTTCAATAAATAGCACCACTCCACCGAGTCGAATGCCTTGGCAGTATCCAAGGTCACTACGACTGTTTCTGCCAGGCATGAATCCGGCTTGATCTTCATGCACCAAGTCTATAATAACTTGGTTAAGGCGTAGTACCAGAACTTTAGCCAAAATGTTTATATTGACCTGCAATAATGAGATCAGTCTGTAGGGTTCCAGAGCATGGGGGTCTTTGCCTGGTTTAGGTATGAGAATTATAGTGGCTTCCCTCATCGATGATGATAGTGTAGAGTTCTCAAACATGTAGTTGTATAAGGCTAGCATTTTTGGGAGATATATTGAGAATAAAACTCTATGGGTAAGCCATCAGAACCTGGCACCTTGGATCTGGCAAAACTGGAGATCGCTTTTGCTATTTCTTCGGGGTTTAATGTTGCCTCTAGCATTTCCACCTGGGTTTGGGACAGTTGTGGGATGGGTAGGCCTTCCAAAAAATGGTCTATAAGTTCTGTATCTTTAGGGACGGTGGTAGTGTTTAGAGAAAGGAAGTATTTGTGGAATATTGCCGTTACCTCTACGGGGTCAACCATAAGTGCACCTGAGGGAGTGCGTAGTGATATGATTAGTTTGTCCTCTTTATGGGCCATGTATGCCAGTAATTTACCCGCTTTTTCCCCGTGTTCTGTTTCGAGAAAAATACTTTCCTGTTGGCTGCTTCATAGTGTAGTTGATCAACTTTTCTAGTTTGTCGCTTGAGAAGGGACGTGAAATTTGGGGAGGGGTCTGTTTCAAACCGGCTTTCTAGTGTGGCTAGTTCAGCTAGTTCCCTGTCCACTTGGTCAGAGGTTTTTGTTTTTATCCTATTACCGGTTGTCGTGAGGGTGGCTCTAACATGTAGCTTGAAGGATTCCCACTCATAATATTCGAAGAGTGTTCATTGTCCTGAAAAAAATGGTGCCAGATGGGATCACTCTCCTCTGTCTCTGATAAAAGTGAGAGCCAGAAGGGATTTAATCGCCAGCCTCTTAGAAGTTTAACAGTCTGTAGTTTCAGCTTAACCCAATATGGGCTGTGGTCTGAGAGTAGCCTCGGACAGAACGCAGCCTCCTCCAAAGTAGGTATTAGCTTTTGGGATATTTGAATAAAATCTATTTGGGACATTGTATTGTGAGATGAGAAAAAGCATGAGTATGCTCTGGTGGCAGAATGGAGGGCTCGCTATGTGTCTGTCAGGTGAGATTGTGAGACCAGCCTGGCAAATCTGGTGTGCCCGCCAAAGGTGCGTATATGGTCAGGTTGTTGCATCCTGTCCAGGCCCATGTCCAACACTGAATTGAAATCGCCCAACCAAACAGCTTGGGACATTGGGTATTTCGCCATAAACTCTAGACCTTCCGTTACTACCCCAGAGAAAAACAGTGGTGGAATGTAGAAGGCAAGTATGAGTATCATCTCCCCATAAAGTTTGGCTTGCATAAAAACGTATCTCCCATGAGGGTCTGTGGTAAGATTGTGTAGTTCGAATTGCAGATTCTTAGCTATGAGTATGGACACCCCTTTGGCATGTGATGAGTATACCGAATGATATGCCCAGCCAATCCATGGGCGTTTAAAGGCAATCTGCCATCTAAATGTGTTTCAACCAGGACTGTGATCTCCTGAGTGTGTATATGCACCTCATATTTTACAGTACCTTATATGCACCAATTCCCATCCTCATACTGATGCGAAGAGGACTCTATTTGCGCCCATGAGGGCGGTGGTGCAGGCTGCAGTGAAACTCAGTCATGTCCCCGCCTGTTGATGTCACGACTTTCCAACCAGGCAATGGCATCCACTGGCTTTTCAAAAAAGATGACGCGGTCTCCATCCTCAACTCGCAGGCGTGCAGGGAACAACATTGAGTACTTGACGTTCTTGATCCGAAGGCGTCTTTTCGCTTTGGTGAAATGTTGTCATCGTTTTTGCACCTCTGTAGAGAAGTCAGGGAAAAGAGGAAAAGCTATCACTTGGGAAGTGCTGCTACAGATGAGATTTGCGCATATATTCTTGATAGTAGGAACCTTATTGCACAGTAGAGAGAGAGAGGTGAATCCTTAAGAATGCATGGGGATACATATTTCAAATTTGGACTTGGACTCTCCAATTACAGCCCTTATCAGTGATATGATGCCATAGCATATCCAGCACTTTAATTGACTAGCTATGGCTGTAGCATTTTTTTTTGTCCATGATTTCCTCTTTGATTCTTTTAGATAACCAGTATAACTACTGAATGGAACACACACACACGCTAGTAGGAGTTAGGAAGTAATCAAATTGGCAATGCAGTATGCTTTTCTGAATGATTTATGTTTGTGAATTATCACAAATTAAATATATCTTCCTGGTAAAAATGGTTGCATGGCAATATTCGTCCCCCGTTGTCTTACCAAAGGTGATGAGCTCCTATTATGAGTAAAAATTACTTACTTTTCCTGTCAGCTGGAATCATCTTGGACAGAGCTTTTCCCGACACCTGATTTCTCAAGTATCATTCCACTTGGCAACTATCAAAGACTATGCATCAGTCACATGAAGAGTCACTGAATACCCACACTGTAATGATACAGCAGCTCATGTACCAGCAGGATGATACAGAAAATAGGAACAGAAGGAACAACATACGGATTAGGGGCATCCCAGAATCAGTGGAGCATAAAGATCTTCCTAGTGCAGCTGCAGCCATATTCAATCAAATCCTGCAACTGCCAAAGGAGTCACCCATTGAACTGGACAGGGTCCACAGGACATCAGGACCGCGGTCCCCTGACTCCACTTTTGTAAGGGACACTTTATGTAGAATCCACTTCTACAAAATCAAGGAACAGATCATGAGGGCAGCTAGTACCCAGGAGTCCATACTCTTTAATGACACTCCTATAATGCTCCTCCCGGATATATCTCGCCAAACGCTGGCTATGAGAAGGGCCCTGAAACCCCTAACTTCCATGTTGCAGGAACGCTAGATTAAATATCAGTGGAGATTCCCGTTCCAATTACGTGTACGCCATGAAGAACCCAACTTCCTGAGCACACTGGAACTACCCCAAGTTCATCTGCCAGACTGGCCTTTTCAACCCACCACACCAGGCCTTCCATACCTACCTCGGTGGCAAAAACAAAATAAGAAACGGAATTCCAGATCCTCACCACGGCACCTCCAGATGACTGAGACCTCAGCTGTCCTCAATCCCTCTCCTTTTCTACTGCCTCACTGAGCCAGGCTTGCTCTGCTGCTGCTTTGACAGGTGTCCCCTGTTCACGGTTACCCTGACAATTGTTATGTTCATGTTCTCCTGTTCCGACTGTTCACCCCGTTCTAACTTTTGGGGAGGCTTCCCCCTATTGGCCCAGAACCTTTCACCTTCCCTGCCTGACACCTGATCCCATGGGTCACCCCTGATCCCCCCTTGCTAAAAGTTTTTTGGAGGATACAAACTTATCTGTCTGTTGTCCCTTTACCTGATACTACATGTTCAACGAGCTGCTGGGTTACTCCTTCTCCCAGACTGCGATCTACCAAGGGAAGTCCAGACACTTCACTATACTATGCATACTTGGACACAGACTTTTCTACAGATCCATACAGTTAGTTGCCCGTGGACTCCCGGGACCGGGAGTCACTCTGTGCGCCTCGCACAGTTTCCCCCCCGTAGGTGGCGCAGTGTGTGTCCACACACAGCGCAATGTGTATTCACAGTTCTTTTTTTGTATCTTTACTTGCATTATTCTACATAATATTGTTTGGTTTCATGAGCAATAGCTGCCACCTAGTGGCCTGTTCTTATATTGCTACTAGAGTTGAGCGAACCTCTGGAAGTTCGGGTTCTGCTGGTCCGTCCGAACTTCGGGACAAAGTCCGGGTCCGGGTCCGGACGGAACCCGAACGATCGCACGGACAACGAACCCCATTGAAATCAATGGGGACCCGAACTTTTAGGCACAAAAATGGCTGTAACAAAGTCCTGGAAAGCCCTAGAGGGCTGCAAAAGGAAGTAAAATGAGAGTAAGGGTAGGGCAAGTGCCCTACAAAAAAATGGGGACAGGGAAATAACTGTAAATATTTTTAAAAAAATAAAAACATAAAAAAAGCAAAAATGGAGGTGAATGTGGATACAAAAATAAAAAAATTTTTATAAATGTCAATAAAGGGACAGGGGTAAAAAAACATCCCGTGAACGGGATGGGAATGAGAGTAAAATGAAGGAAAACGTCGGGAGATCCCGAAAGGTCCTGAAACAATGTCGGTAAAAACACGGATTTTCAAGCCCAGGGGTAACTAAAGTTACCCCAAGCAACAGGCACGCTAGCAAGCCCAAGGCAGGCCTGGGCCTGGGCCTGAAACAGGGCTTCAAGCCTGCCTGGTCGTCTTGGGCTTGAAGGTCTCCAAGCGAGTTGAGATCATCGTTATATTCTTGTCCGGTGATCCACCGTCGATAACGAGTACTTTG
>BLSH010271018.1:427345-440621 GCA_018402905.1 Glandirana rugosa | reverse complement strand
ACTCTCTGAAACCCACCCCTAGAATCACACTCCTCTCAATACTACCGGGCACAATGGCCTCCCAGAAGAAGACACTCTTACGTTTCTTCTTGATCGCTGCACGACAACTTATCCCATTATTCTGGAAAACGACCACTACTCCCCCTATTTCACTATGGGTCTCCACTATCAATGACATAATGCGCATGGAGGAAATGCTATCACTGGAGAATGACACCTTTGACAAATTTAAGGTAACATGGCTGATCTGGCAAGACTTCTCTTCTTCGGACACCATGAAGCGGATGCTGTCTTAGAAGGCTTGGAGGACACTTGACTCAGGTACCGTCACTGGCATAACCATTCACCCTTCCCTTACCGTAACCTCTAATTGCTACTCTTACACTTAATCCATCTTCTTCCCCCGCTCCCCTTCTTTTCACTATACCCCACTCTTCTCCCCCCCTCTTCTTCCCCTGCCCTAATTGTCTACTTGTGCTTTAATATTTTAATGACAGACGTCTATATGTTTACTTATACTGCCAATAATACCAGCAACTGTTACAACTTTAAATGGCAAACAAAAAGTGATGGCAGTTCAGAAATAATAATCCACAGAAAGCGAGCATATTACCATTATGTTACACTCTGGATAACTATACCTATGCTTTTTGGAATACAGATGTTTGTTACAAATACTTTTTTTTTCACTCTGTACAACCAATAAAAATATATTTGACTCTAAATTAAGCTATGCGATCCCACCAACAGGCTAAAAATAGTGGACATTATACCAAGTAGATGTTTCATACTACACGCATTGCTTTTTGATGTATGATTTTTATGTAAAATGCCAACACCATCTTCTTTTGTTTTTATCTTATACAGTGAATTAAAACCAGTTCAGCGACAGTGGAACTGCATGTCTCAGCATCATGTTTGATTTTATACACTCTTCAGCTTACACAGCATGGCTGTGCAACAGACGTAGATGCAGTGGTTGGTTATCACTCATCTACTGAAATATTTCTTCACTTCACACAGGAATAGAAACATCACATCCACACTTAAAATAGAGATTTCTTAGCAGGTTCCAGCATTAGTTACATTGTTACGGCAAGATGTGATCTAGTGCTGCCTAAAACCTGAAGTGGTAGCATAATTTATTACACAGCCAGGTCTCTTGCTTGTCATACTTAGCTCTCCCTTGTTGTACTTACTATTTTGTTGTACTAGATTGTATAAGCTTGTGTAATTATATGATAAATACAGATATACTTTCTAAACTGACCACATAGCAGATGTTCTCAGTCCCGTGTAAGCTTTGAATAGACCAACTTTAGCTTACACTTTATTCCAGCAAGCAAACAGGGTGGTAGAGAGTGAACAGAAGATGAATATAAGCAGTGATAGATGGCGGCAGGTAAGAGAATATATTCTTTTATCCTGCTTTGCTAAAACACAATTTCATATTAAAATGATAATCAAGCTTTACTTAAAGTGGTTGTAAAGGCAGTAGTTTTTTTATCTTAATGCATTCTATGCATTAAGATAAAAAAACCTTCTGTGTGCAGCAGCCCCCACAGTCCCCCTAATACTTACCTGAGCCCCATCTATATCCAGCGATATTTCAGGAGTGTCTTGGTTGCCCGGAACTCTCCCTCCTGATTGGCTGCAACACAGCAGTGGCGCCATTGGCTCCTACTGCTGTCAATAAAATTCAGTTAGCCAATCAGGAGAGAGAGCGGATGGGGCTGAACCAAGGCTCCGTGTCTGAATGGACACACGGAGCTGTGTCTCGGCTCAGGTGCCCCCATACCAAGCACCCAAGGGGGATCCGAGAAGAGGAGGGTCCAGGCTGCTCCTTTTTCTCTATACTTTCCTTTTTCTCCGCTCCCCTTTAAGTGCGCTGGGGACATGCCTGGAGGCTCTGGCAAGCCCTTTCCTACTTTTCCACCATGACGCTGAACTGGCTGTCATTAAATGTTCAAGGTATGAACTCACCTCATAAGAGAGTAAAAGTCTTCAAGTGCTTTAGGAAGCAACGTATAGACATAGCTTGCTTACAAGAGACGCATTTTGCTAGCACCTCCAGTCCTAAATATTTTGACTCCCAATACCCCATGTGTTTTTAGCTAGTGGTCCGACTAAGCAGAGGGGGGTTCTGATAGCGTTTCGTAGGTCACTACCTTTTAATTGCACCAAACAGATAGCTGACCACGAGGGTAGATATCTTCTGCTTCAGGGTATTATCCAGGAAGCAAAAGTTACTATAATGACTTACTATGCCCCTAACTGCAACCCGGGACCCTTTTTGACCCATGTCTGCTCCCTGTTGATATCACACCAAAAGGGAACCCTGCTCTTGGCTGGGGATTCTAATGTGGCCTTGGATCCTGTCCTGGATAAATATCCCTCCGAGCGAGCAACTATGTCACCTGCAGCTAAAAAATTTTCTAACTCCTTACGTTCTCGTGATCTGGTAGACCTCTGGAAGGAACTGCATCTCCTGACTAAAGATTAAATGTATTGTTCTCACCCCCACCACTCTTCCAGAATCGACCATATGCTAGTTCTTCGGAAACATCTTCCCTTACTATAGAAAACTGGTAGATGTGTTGGCCTCCCCTCTGACGGCCATGCATAATTCTGTTAAAAAGTGTCAGAACTTTTCCCCTGACCTACTCACAGCTAATATAGTGATGCTGCCAAAGCCGGACCGGGACCTGACCTCCTGGGCCAATTTCCGACTGATCTCCCTCATTAATATTGATATAAAAATTTTCACAAAAATCTTGGCCAACCGCTTGAACTCGTTCCTCCCTTGGCTAATTAAAAAAGACCAAGTATGATTTGTACCCCAGAGATAGGCAGGGGACGCTATCAGGAGAATTATACAATTACAACACCTGGCCCATAGCCGCTCCCTGAAAACAATGCTTTTGTCTCTGGATATGAACAAAGCCTTTGACAAGCTGTCCTGGCCCTACTTTATGACTGTACTACACTACTATGGCTTTGGTAACTCCTTTTTAAGCTTGCTGTCAGCTTTATAGGATGCTCCCAAGGCTAAAATCAAATACTATGGTTTTGAATCCCCTACCTTCCCTATTCAGAGGGGCACTCAGCAGGGTTGACCTCTTTCGTCCCTTTCGTTTGTTTTGGCTATGGAGCCTCTGGCGTAGGCAATTCGTTCATATCCAGACATAAAGGGGATTGAAATAGTGGGCTCAGTTCATAAGATTTCATTATTTGCAGATGCTATCTTATTGACCCTGAGAACTCCCAGAATTACGCTACCAAACTTATTTTCCCTCTTAGAAGCCTTTGCATTGGTCTTTGGCCTGAACGTCAATCCCACGAAGTCTAAAGCAATGCCAGTTAACCTTTCTTCTCAAGACTTGGCCTCCCTGAAAATAAATTTTCCATTCCAATGGTCCCATTCCCTGCCCCACCTGGGCATACGACTTACCCCTAAATATGAAGGAATGTATCAATCCAATTTACCCTCTCTCTTTAGGAAACTTACAGACATGCTCTCCTCCTGGTCTCACTTTCCGCTATCCTGGTTTGGTAGGATCTCAGCACTCCGTATGACCTACTTACCGAAATTGCTATACTTTTTTCGAGTGTTGCCCATTCACATCCGCTCACACATATTGCAAATTCACCAGCGTAAGATGTTGAAATTCATTTGGGGCTCCACCCATCCCCAAATTAAAAAACAGGTTCTATACGCGTGGAGGATCAATGGGGGCTTTTCGGTCCCCAATCTTCAAGCCTACTATATGGCAGCGAATATCGCCCCATTATCTTGCCTTCACGCAACATACCAAATGCCGTTATGGGCCACTATAGACTCAATAGACTCTCACCCCATCCCTGTTTCCTCCATACCTTGGCTTCCTCCTAAACATCTCCCGACTAATTTCGGGCCATGCTTAACGCACTCTCTTCATATGTGGGAAGCGGTTACATTTTTAGTGGGCCTAATATCACCACATTTACCGTTAATGCATCTTATGCACTGTCCATTGTTCCCTCCTGGTTGTGACAATCCTAGGCAGTTCTCGTGGTGGATGGAGAGTGGCTTCACTGATGTCCACTCTTTTTTTACCTCTATGAGAATATTGACGTTTGATGCTCTCAGATCTCCCCGTGATATCCCTTTGTGGGAACACTATAGTTATCTACAGATTAAACACTTGCTCCAACAGCTCATAAAAGCACGACCCACTCCATATATGTTGACCCCCTTCGAAAGCCTATGTAGGGCGAAGCCACACTCCCCGGGACTCATCTCTCTGATATACTCAACGATCATTTCTTCCAGGAAACCCCCAGTGAAGCTGTATCCTCTTCAATGGGAGAGGGACTTGGGGAGGTGGCTGGATCCGGAGGATTGGCAGACCATGACTACAGCCCTTACTGAGAGCTCTAGGAACGTTTTCATTATGGAAAATGCCTATAAAGTATTCTGCCGATGCTATTATACACCAGCTAGGCTAGCCGGCTTCATTCCAACCTATTCTCCCTCTTGCTTCCAAGGCTGCTCCCAGGACGGGACCATGGCCCACATATCGTGGACGTGTCCTAAGGTTTGCAGACTCTGGGTCAGGGTATATAATCTTATCAGAAATGTGTTCCATTCCGATCTGAAAAGGGACCCCTATGAGGCCCTCCTCTGCAAGCCCATCCCAAAGCTCTTTCACTCAGAGCACCAACTGGCTATGCACCTATTCAATGCAACCAAATAGCAAAGGCGTGGAAAACCCTGACGCTCAGCTTTGAAGCGGTTAAAAACCGTATGAACAATCTCATGATTAATTAAGTTAACAGCCATAGCCTCCGATACACGCGATACATTTCTTAAGGTTTGGCAACCTTGGATAACCTACTCCCAACCTTCAAGGTTTAGAGAGACACTCCTCTCAATTTTAGGGGTTCCTGGCGAGACCCCCCGACGGTCTCTCTTTCCTTCTTCTTCTTTCTTTTCTTATCTCCCCTCTTCTGGCCCTTCCTTCCTGTTTAGACACTCCTCTCCCTCGGCCGCACCTGGTTTCCGGGAGACGGCTCAGAGAGGACAGTATAAATAGTAAAAGTAATAAACAAACGAACATAATAGAGCTACTTACATCATTATCTTTTATCTATTTGTAAGAATATGTATCCGCACGCATCTACTGGCACGTTTGCATATATAAGTTTGAATACAGTTAATTATATACCCTCAACTGCCTAGGGGCTTTTAAGTTTTAGCCTAATATAGAATAAGGCATCAGGTATTGGATGTAATCACTTCTCATTTACTGGTAATATCCTCTATTGGGCATATGAAAGATATTTTATGACTATTTTATCCCACTATTGAGACCGCACAAATTCCTAGAATGATGTCACTATCGTAATGTTTTGCTGAACTAATAAAATATTTTGTAAAAGAAACAGGAAGATCGAACAGAGTATGTTTAACCTTTCCGCACTGCCTGCATGTAGTATAGTATAGTAAAGTCTAATATAGTAGACAGGGCAAGCAGCAAGTATTTGGCCATACAAGATCAAACAGCCTTTTTACACAATACAGAGGATTAACCCCTTAAGTTACACAGTGAGTATTGCAACCATGCTATGCTGCATATACAGACAGATTTTATTGTTGTGGGTTTTGTAACACTTTAACCTCAACTACTCTGAAAACTGTCCTCTCTCTCCTAACACCTAAAATCTGTAAACGTACATATTTTTAGCTTGCTCTGACCTGGTCACATGATCTCCACTGTGTCTGCCAGAGGCACTGCAGGGGAAAGGAGAAAGCTTTCTGACATCACGCATAGGGTTCAATGGCCCATTCATTGCTGGCGCTCCCACCTCTCCCCTAGGCAAGTTAGGAGGGAGTAAGGGACGGTTTCAGCCCAGGTTCACACTATAGCGAACACTGACATCGCATGTGATTCGCACCAGTACTGTGGTGCTGATCACATGCGAAGTCTGTGCAATGCGAGTTCAGCCATACAGTTTGTATGGCTGAACTCACATTGGATTAGAACAAAAAAGGTGCGGGGACTTTTTTTTCCCCATGCGATCCGATTCCTGTCCAAATCTATAGTTTGCACTGTGATCTGTGAACCGATCTGGGGGTGTCATTAACATTGTATTGACACCCGCAGCGATTCACAGAAGGCAGTGTGAACTGCCTGCGGGAGAGATTCGATGTGGGAACCGTCACGGTAATTGCACTGGTTTCCGCATCGCTATAGTGTGAACCCAGGGTCAAGAGTGGCTAGTGTTAAGCCTGAAATTCCACTTTAAAAAAGTCCTATTCCACCATCTTTACTATTTCTCCTGCAATGATCTATGAAAACATCATTTCAATTTCTTACCTTAATTTCCTAAAATATTACAAATTCTCCTTTTTTAGGAAATTCACACATCTTTTTTCAAAATACCGTTTTTGTTTTTTGTTTGATTTTTTTTCATTAGAACTTAGTAAACAGATATAGCAAAATGCTTCCAAAGGTATATTAAAAAGGAGCTCCAGGCTCCTTCAGGAAAAAATTAAAAGTCAGCAGATACAAATACTGTAGCTGCTGACTTTTAATATAAGGACACTTGCATGTCCAGGGATCACACAATGTCCTAGTTCAAGTTGATTCTTCAATTGGCTTCAAGTGCAGGTGCAGACATCTCTAGTTAGGGAAACAGGAAGTGAAGTCTTGCGGCTTCACAGCCTGTTTCCTACTGCGCATACGCAAGTTGCGCTGTGCCTTATGAATGGTCTTCTGAAACCTGTGATGTGTCCCAGAAGACTGTAGGGGAAGGATGAGAGCCAAACTTCTGACTCACTTTGCCACAGCGATTTCAGCTGGAAGTGGGAGCGAGTACCTGTCAAAATCACCCCCCCCCCCCGTAAAGTGCCAAATGTGGCAGTGGAGGGAGGGAAGGTGCAAACAAGCAGAGCTTCCCCTTTTGGGCGGAGCTCCACTTTAAATAGTTCTCAGTGTGTAAACTGAGCTCCACGTGCACAGGAATTCAGCCACAAGCCTTGTGCCTGAATATGAACTGAGTTGCGCATGCACAGGAGTTTAGTCACCCCAGAACACAGGCACTATGCCGGAATGTAAACTGAGCCACGCATGCGCAGCTTAGTGTACTTTTTAAAGAAGACTGCAAACAGGCAGGTAGGTTTATGGTATTGCAAAAGAGACACTGTCTACGTGTAGTATAACCATTATAGACTTTAGTTCCACCTTAATAGGCATATTCAAAATTCTGTGATAAGCACTTTTTAATACTGCAGTTTATATGGCAGGATGTCTGACTCAGAACAGCACAAAACACTCCAAACAAGATAAATATATAGCATGCAGGGATTTATTACTATGCCTGATGTAATTTCATGTGTGTTGTGCCAATGTTCAGTACAGCAATATTCTAATTTCCTCTACTAACACACAATTCCAGACATTTTCCCCAGAAGATGCTTTCCAAACATCAGCTGCAATATGTGGCGTGTTAAAAAGAAAACTTTCACCAAGCAAAAGAATAGACTGGAGTCAAATAGGAGAGTGAAGATTGACTTTCAAATATTTGTGCCTTAAAAAGACCATCTTTCTGACTGATGGTTGAGACACAAGAGGGGTCCAAACAATGTATGAATCTACATGTTTAATATGTAGAAAGTCCATTAGGTATAGCTGCAGTCAATGAAGTGGAGAGAATGCACATTGTATATTACAAGGCAGAAGCTTCATGCACACACAGAAAGAAATGTAATTTCCCTTGAAGACTTCCCATTGTAGTCTATTTCTACTACTACATATTCTGAGCTAAAAGGATCAACAAACCACCACGCGTATAAATTGTATATTTGTATATGGTGATTACTGTACTGACTGATGTTAACATATGACGTAACAATCTTTCTGACACCATAACATACATAGGAATACAAAAACTGTGACTTTGGATTAACTGATGCTTTACATTTTTTGGGGGAAAATGTTATATTGTATGCCCAAAAGCCAAAACTGTAAGTTGGCTTAACTTTTTTTTTCATTTATTTTATTGAAATGGTTGCATTAAATGTGTTTCATGTTTTTTTCCCCAAACAGAACCTGCAACTAGTTGGCAATTAACAAAATCTGGAAATTCTTCCACACTTCATCTCATCTGAAGGAGGTTTGCCAGTTCCTACAGGAATACCCACATTGGTTGGCACAAGCTGGATTTGCAATCTGTCATGTAAAAATGCATCCTGTTTAGTTATGTGTTACACCATGCATTTTTGTATGTTAATGCAGGTTTGTAAAGAGCAATTTCTTGCCTAAAAACATTGTAAAAAAACATAATCTGTCTTCTGATAATATGGTATAAAATGCATCAAAATCTATTATAGTATATAACCATCAGACAAATAGATTGATTTCCCAAAACCGGAGAGTGCAAAATCTGGTGCAGCTCTCATAGAAACCAATCAACTTCCATTTTTGTTTTTCGTCAAAGCTTAATTGAACAAGTTGAAGTTAGAAGCTGATTGGCTATCATGCACAGCTGCACCAGATTTTGTACTCTCCAGCTAAATCAACCCCAAAATATATTTAAAATATTTTTTAGAAAGATGTCAAATAAATGCAAGGAAATGCAGCAACAAACATTTTAGTAATTTATAATTTAATTGTTAGCCTGGAAAACCCATGTTGGTGCAGTCAAATTCATGCAGCCTGCGTTTTCTGAACACACTGCTAGCGCAGAGACATGAATGGGCCTAATTAATTTGTATGACAGTTCTGTGTTTGCTATGCTTTCCTTGTGATAACTGACTGCATTATACTGCTGGGAACTGCTTAAATGTGAATGTAGCCTAATTCTGATTCTACACATTTCTGTTCATTATACGTTTATCAAACATTCAATTAGTGTTGAACATATTCTTAAGAGACAAGGTATTTAAAGAAGACCATCACCTAATATTTTGAGTCAAAATAGTTTTAATGTTAATAGTTGTGTATTAAGGATGGTCCTTTGGTTGCAGGCACAGTATTTGACTGCACTTATCAATTCCACCACCTGCCTGTTGTCTCTATTCAAAGATTGAAAGCTTGTTCAGTTACCCACTTTGCACAGACAGTGCAGATTGGCAGGTGGCAGACGTGCTCTTCACTGGGCTTTTAACTTGGCAGAAAGCAGCAAGAGAAGTATTATTTTGCTCCTTACTGAACTAAAGAAAAAACCTGTCCATCCACAACTATTGGGTTGTGTTTTTAAGTCTCTCTTGTCTTTTAAAAAAGGCTGTCAATTTCTAATCTTAATTAGTCTTTCAGTTCAGTATTTGTACTACCTAGTTAGAAAGTGGATTAGTGGTTTCCTATGTTTGTTTACAGGAATGGGATCTTGGGTCCATTTCATAGAGTTTCTATGTTCTTTGCATGCTGATTTAAGATGATTCATAATTAGAGTTGAGCGGACACCTGGATGTTCAGCTGAACTTCACGAAAAAGTTTGAGTTCGGCCCCGAACTTCACCCGAACTTGACCCCGAACCCCATTGAAGTCAATGGTGACCCGAACTTTTAGGCACTAAATTGGCTCTAAAAAAGTCCTGGAAAGGGCCAGAGGGCTGCAAAAGGAAGCAAGTGCCCTGCAAACAAATGTGGATAGGGAAATAACTTAAAATCATATAAAAAAAAATAAAAAATGGAGGAGGAGGTGGATGTGGAGTAGGAGGTTGAGGAGGCGGTGACCGTGGCAGTGTAGGTGGAAGTGGCAGTGGAGGAGACATTTCGGCCATGCTAACCCTGCCTTCTGAGGTGCTGGCGGTGCCACAGCTGCGTTGGCGACCTCTTCCTCCTCCTCTGCCTTCGCCTTGTGCTTCCACTGAGCCCCCGGTGTCCTTTGGGAATGCCCTCAGCAGCGCGTCTACCAGCGTGCGCTTGTAGTCGTGCATCTTCTGATCACGCTCTAGTGAGGGAATTAAGGACGGCACGTTGTCCTTGTAATGGGGATCCAGCAAGGTGGCCACCCAGTAATCAGCACAAGTTACAATGTGGGCAACTCGGCTGTCACTGCTCAGGCACTGCAGCATGACAAGCTGTCCTCTGTGGGAGGTGTATCATCTGTGTCCTATGTATCCCCCCAGCCACGCTCCAGTGATGCCCAGGAGCTGCATTGGGTGCCACCATGCCGTGAACATGGTTCCTCCTCCTCATCATCCTCATCCTCCAGAACTGTGCCCTGGCTTGAATTTTTTTTACCTGGCCTATGCTGGTGCAGGAATCCACCCTCCGAGCCACTTGTAAATGACTGGCCTGATAACCGTGGAAATGACCCCTCTTCCTCCTGTGCCACATCCTCTTCCATCATCGCCCAAAGTGTTTTTAAAGGAGACATAGGAGTGGGATAGTAACTCTGAGAACAGCGTCATAGGCACTGGCCATGTTGGTGGAGTACTCAAAACACCGCAATATGGTACACAGGTCTCGCATGGAGGCCCACTCGTTGGTGGTGAAGTGGTGCTGTTCCGCAGAGCGACTGACTCACGCGTGCTGCAGCTGAAACTCCACTATTGCCTGCTGCTGCTCGCACAGTCTCTCCAGCATTTGCAAGGTGGAGTTCCACCTTGTGGGCACTTTGCATAGGAGGCGGTGAGCGGGAAGGCCGAAGTTCCGCTGCAGCTCAGACAGGCGAGCAGCAGCAGGGTGAGAACGCCGAAAGTGCGCACAGACGGCCCACACTTTCTGCAGCAGCTCTGACATATCCGGGTAGTTTTTTTAGAAATTTCTGCACCACCAAATTCAGCACATGCGCCAGGCAAGGGATGTGCGTCAAACCGGCTAGGCCCAGAGCTGCTACGAGATTTCGCCCATTATCGCACACCACCAAGCCGGGCTTGAGGCTCAGTGGCAACAACCACTCATCGGTCTGTTGTTCAATGCCCATCCACAACAGCTGCGCAGTGTGGGGCTTATCCCCCAAACATATCAGTTCTAAAACAGCCTGCTGTCGTTTCCCCCTGGATGTGCTGAAGTTGGTGGTGAAGGTGTTACGCTGACCGAATGAAGAGGTGGTAGGGGAGGAGGAAGCGGAGTAGGAGGAAGAGGCAATAGGAGGCAAAGAGAAATGCCCTGCAATCCTCGTGGTGGAAGGACATGTGCCAAACTGTTATCCGCCTCAGGCCCACCCACCACTACATTTGCCCAGTGTGCAGTTAGTGAGATATAGCGTCCCTGCCCGTGCTTACTGGTCCACGTATCAGTGGTTATGTGGACCTTCCCATAGATGGCAATGCGCAGTGCACACTTTATCTTGTCCCCGACTTGTTTGTGCAGGGAAGGGATGGCTCGCCTGGAAAAGTAGTGGTGGCTGGGAACCCTCCTTGTCAGTCTGCACACTGTAGAAAGCCGCAGCAGTTGGCACCTGTGTTTCCTCATCATCAGAGACGTGCTGCTGTGGTGTTTCCATGTCCTCATCCTGAAACAGAAGTGGTTGGGCATCGGCGCACTCAATGTCTTCCACTTCTGGGGCAGGGCTATGTGGATGGCCCACGGAAAGCACACAGCAGAGTCATCAAAAAGCATAAGAGACTGCTGCATGACTTGGGGCTCAGACTGCTTGGCTGATTTACAAGGGGCTGAGGTGAAAGATAGATGGCCATGGGGTTCAGGTGCCAACTCTGAGCTTTCAGCAAGGGACAATGTGAAGGAACTGGAGGCATTGTCAGCCACTCAATCTTCTATCGCCTGTACTTGTTCTGGCCTCACCATTCCTTGAGCGGCATTCGGGCCTACCATATAACTTTGAAGGTTCTGACGGCTACTCGCACCTGAGGAAGGTTTTTACTTGTGCATGTAGCTGGCACAGATCGACAACATCCTCTCCTTGCAACAGGAGCTTCACCAACACCAGCAGCACCAGCAGCACCAGCAGCACCTCGACCACGACCATGTCCCTTATTTGACGCTCTCCTCATTCTGGACGCAAATGTACTATTTAGCACAAAGTTATATTATTTTTTAAACCGGCAATGTAGACGCACTTTTTAATTTTGTGCAAGAAATGCACAGCAAGGTACAAATGTACTATGTAGCACTATTTTTTATTATTTTTTAAACCAGCAATGTCGACACACTTTTTAATTTTGTGTAAGAAATGCACAGCAAGGTGCAAATGTACTATATAGCACTATTTATTATTCTTTTTTTTTAAACCAGCAATGTAGAAGCACTTTTTATTTTTGTGCAAGAAATGCACCGCTGGCCGCAAATGTAGTATTTCGAATATTATTTTTTTTAAACCTGCAATGTAGATGCACTTTTTATTTTTGTGCAAGAAATGCACCGCTGGCCGCAAATGTAGTATTTAGAATACATATATTTTTTTAAACCAGCAATGTAGACGCACTTTTTATTTTTGCGCAAGAAATGCACCACTGGCCGCAAATGTAGTATTTAGAATATTTTATTTTAAATCAGCAATGTAGACACACTTTTTATTTTTGTGCAAGAAATGCACCGCTGGCCGCAAATGTAGTATTTAGAATATTTTTTTTTAAACCAGCAATGTAGATGCACTTTTTATTTTTGTGCAAGAAATGCACCGCTGGCCGCAAATGTAGTATTTAGAATATATATATTTTTTTAAACCAGCAATGTAGACACACTTTTTATTTTTGTGCAAGAAATGCACCGCTGGCCGCAAATGTAGTATTTAGAATATTTTTTTTTAAACCAGCAATGTAGACGCACTTTTTTTTTTTGTGCAAGAAATGCGCCACTGGCCGCAAATGTAGTATTTAGAATATTTTTTTTTTTAACCAGTAATGTAGATGCACTTTTTATTTTTGTGCAAGAAATGCCCCACTAGCCACAAATGTAATATTTTGCACAATAAAAAAAAAAAAATGTTTTTAATTTGTCTAACCGCAATGTAAAAGCAGTATTTAAATATGCCAAAATGTTGCCATCTGAACTAACAGAACACACAAGCAGTTGCAAAAATGTCTGCAAACGCCCACCTAACAGACAGAAAAATTTCACGGAGTATATTTTGGATTCGTTAAAAAGACAGACAATCCACCCGCAAACGTCTGTAAAAACGTTGACGAACACACAAGACAATCAAGTCTACCGTTGTAAAACCGTATAAATTTATGACGAAAATGTAACGCCAATCTGTTTAATTTTTGTAAAAAAAAAAAAATAACACGTTTTATAATGTAAACACCGATCACCCCGTAAAGAACGTGTTTTTATTTTTCACGTAGATGTAATGACCAATTTTTTTTTTTATAAGATTTATGATGT
>BLSH010271018.1:411259-426337 GCA_018402905.1 Glandirana rugosa | reverse complement strand
CGCTGGCCGCAGATGTAGTATTTCGAATTTTTTTCTTAAACCAGCAATGTAGACGCACTTTTTATTTTTGTGCAAGAAATGCACCGCTGGCCGCAAATGTAGTATTTAGAATATTTTTTTTTTAAACCAGCAATGTAGACGCACTTTTTATTTTTGTGCAAGAAATGCACCGCTGGCCGCAAATGTAGTATTTAGAATATTTTTTTTAAAACCAGCAATGTAGATGCACTTTTTATTTTTGTGCAAGAAATGCACCGCTGGCCGCAAATGTAGTATTTCAATTTTTTTTTTTTTAAACCAGCAATGTAGACGCACTTTTTATTTTTGTGCAAGAAATGCACCACTGGCCGCAAATGTAGTATTTAGAATATATTTTTTTTAACCAGTAATGTAGATGCACTTTTTATTTTTGTGCAAGAAATGCCCCACTAGCCTCAAATGTAATATTTTGCACAATAAAAAAAAAAAATGTTTTTAATTTGTCTAACTGCAATGTAAAAGCAGTATTTAAATATGCCAAAATGTTGCCATCTGAACTAACAGAACACACAAGCAGTTGCAAAAATGTCTGCAAACGCCCACCTAACAGACAGAAAAATTGCTTAGGTTTTATATGAGGCACTTTGCTTAGCAAACAAAATGTACTCTAGCAAACAAAAATCTCCTCTAGCACCCACCCACCAATAAATTGCTGTTTTTAACAGATTTTCTAAAGTTAATCTGTCCCTCACAGCAGAAGCAGCATCCTCTCCCTGCACTAGTATGAGATGATTTTCTAAAGCTAATCTGTCCCTCACAGCAGCAGCAGCATCCTCTCCCTACACTAGTATGAGATGATTTTCTAAAGCTAATCTGTCCCTCACAGCAGCAGAAGCATCCTCTCCCTACACTAGTATGAGATGATGTGACATGCACCACTACGTGACTCCAGCTTATATAGAGGCTGGGTCACATGATGCACTGGCCAATCACAGCCATGCCATTAGTAGGCATGGCTGTGATGGCTTCTAAGGGAAAATTAGTGAAACGCTTGTTGATTGGCTGCCCTGCAGCTATTCAACAGGTCGAAAAAATACCCGAACCCAAATAACAATTTATTGGTTGGTCCTTCTAGAAATCAAAAAATATGTTTGCATGTTCATTTGTTATCATCCTATTGACCCTACTGTGAATGTTTCTTTATGTCTGTTTTGGGAACATCAGACTGGAAGGAGATGATGTCTTTGGTTCCTTGGGTGCTCTCTGTCCAACAGAAAACATTATCACTATATAAAGGGATAAAGTAATTACATCTAAAATTGTAGTATAAACAAATTTACATTTTGCTCATCTGTATAGGTAAAGTATTGTAGAGAATAAATTGCACAGCTTTAACAAATACATTAAATATGTAAATCATAAAATGGGCTTCTACTTCCGGTTACGGCGCCACATGAGAAAGGAGTGCATCGCAGCGGCTCCGGACTTACCAGCCTACAAAGCCCACTAAATCCCACCCCCGGTTGCCTGCCACCCACATACCCCCTGGTACACATCCCAGGAAGTGAGAGAGATGGACCGCGTTGTGTTACATAGCAGTACCGGCGGGAATCCCCCCAGCCCAGAGCTCTCTCCTCCAGCCAGGCAGACATGCAATATGGACGACGGACACATTGTGGGGGAAACCGCTCCCCCCTCACAGCTATCAGTGCCCCACACAGAGCCCATAGAAGAGCAGTACCATAAGATGGTACAAGTTGTTGCAGCCCTCTTATCCCCTACCATCACTGCGGCTGTAGATAGAGCAGTCACTGAGGGCATACTGCAGCTCAGGAGAGAGCTAGGGGAACATGGAAAATGGCTTAATAATCTGGAACAGCGCCTTTCAGACCTGGAGCATGACATGCAGGCATCTCAGGCAAGTGATCAGCAGCAGTAACTAACACAACAATATATATTGGATAAGCTCGATGACCTCGAAAATCCTTCCCACAGGAACAATCTGAGAATAATAAAAGGCTCCCGGAATCTTTTAATGCCAACTCCCTGCACAAGGTTGACGCCATGCATTTACCACGGGCACTGGGCATAACAACGCCATGCGCTGTGGAGAGAGCGAACCCCTTCAATGAACCCCCACCCTGTAATTGTTCGCTACCTCAATTACACAGATAGAGTGACAATCCTCAGATCTTTCTAAAACCCTTCAAATAGACAGCCATAAACTGCTACTCTTTGCAGACTATTCGCAGGAGGTTTCCCGTAGATGCAAGGCATTTCAACCAATCAGTGCAGGGTTGTACCAAAAAGGTGTACAGTTCACGCTGGCTTATCCAGCAGTTCTACGATTCTCTGACTCAGCCGGCGACACAAAATGCTTTTCACATCCTGAGGAAGCCGCCAACTACCTGCAAGCCTACCTACATATCTGGATGGATACACAGTCGTCAGCAGCTCTCTCCATCTGTCTGGGCAACAGGGATCTCCACAGCCCAAGGAAAGACTCTCCAAAAAGGGCCCGCTACTCCAACAAGCCACAACGCGATAATACTCGCTAAAACATAGGTAGTTTCTGTCATGCTACCCGACTTCAAATACCGATATACATAGGTATACAGAAACCCTATCTACAGTAACTTCCCCTGACACTCATGATAGTTTATGTTAACAATCTTGCTATGTTATTTTTTCTTGTGCTTATGTTTATTTTTCTTATAGCCTTACCGGAGATTTACCCCATTAACATTGTCTGAGGTGTCAGACACCGGAGCAACACTCCGGTTAAAGCGAGCAAGGACCTTTTGCGAAGATACCAAATGTGCAAAGTCCGCAAGCAGACCTACTCGCATCTCCGGTAACGCAGTCTCGGAATGTGTATTTCCTATGTGGAAGAAAGAGGAGTCCAAGCACTTTTTGGTATGTTTTTGTTTGTTTCTCTTTTTCTTTCTAAACCAGTGTAGGATTAGTCACCACTCCACACACTACTCTATAATAAGAAAGCAACCCACCAGCCATCATACCTTACAGGGAGTTAGCTCCCAGGCGTCACCCCCCCAGTACTGCCCCAGCATGAGAGTGTTATCATGGAATGTCAAAGGGCTACGGTCTCCCCATCAAAGAATGGCCACCTTAAAAAGCTTAAGGCAGATCATATATAGCCCTTCTACAGGAAACCCACCTACCTGTAGAAGATTTTAACTGTATGTGAAAACTTTGGGTGGGTCAGGTTTATGGGTTCGCATACATAAAATATTAGCAACCAAAGCCCTATCGGTCGAGAGTGATGAGGAAGAGAGGGCGATAACACTAAAGATCATAGTATTCTCCAAAGAGATGATATTATCCAGCATTTATGCCCCGAACTCCACATCCAAGCAATACTTTCAAAACCTTACCTCCCGCATAGCCCCATATATACATCTCCATCTACTTGTAGAAGGCGATTTTAATTCAGTAATGCACTTACAGGAAGATAGAAACCGGGACAAGTCACAACTAGATTCCCCCTCTCCCTCAACGGTTACGCCTCTAGCACAATTTGCAGAATGCCTCCAATGGATAGAGCTATGGAGGCTAGCCAACACATTAGGGAGGGAATACACATTTTATTCCCAACCGCATCAAAGTCTATCTAGGATAGGCTTCCCCTTCTGCAATCTGCTTCCCCTAAAATTCACGACGTACCCCCTCATTTCAGAAATTGCAATTTTGGATCACGCCCCAGTATCGGTCACCCTCACTGGCTTTGGGCCACCCACATCAGCTAAACCCTGGCGCTTCCCCTCCTACCACAGAAACAAAGATAAAGTCAGCTATAGCCACAGGGAAAGCCCCGAGCCCAGACGGTTACACCTCGGAATTCTTCAAGGCCTTGGCAGACATTGTGACTCTCACTCTCACATCTGTCTACCAAACGATTCTAGAGGGAGGCCATTACCTCCCTTCAGGATTCCAGGACTTTATTAAACCTATCCCTAAAAAAGGTAAGGATCCGACTGAGCCAGGTTCTTACTGTCCGATCTCGCTACTTAACGTTGACTTGAAAATTCTATCCAAAACTACAGCTAGGAGGTTGACAGCAATAGTGTCCTCTTTAATACATCCTGCACAAGCTGGCTTAATGCAAGGCCGCTCAGCCTCCTCCAACATTCGCAAAGTCCTAACTGTACTGGAGTGTGCAAGGGCCAACCCTGCCACTGACTGTTAGGAAAGAGGCACTTAACCAGAGGTTTCTGGGCGTTTCAGCGGTGGTGCGCAACCATCCCTCTGATCAGCACGACCATCTGGATCATCACATCATCATCAGTGACCATCCAGCCCTCGTGCCATCCCGCACTCTTGGACTTCTGTCTACCCTACCAGGGGTCCTTGAATCAGGTGCGCAAGAGCGGTTGTTCCCTGCACAAGACAGACTCCACCACCAGGACCGTGACAGTAACAGACAGCCATGACCGAGTCTGCGCAGGGGACCCGCTCCGCCATGGACGATTTGTGTGCGCACCTTGTGGGTCTTACACAGGCCGTTAAGAATCTGCAAGAGGGATACACCCGGTTGGAAGAACGGGTACAGGAGCTCTCAACCGCCCTGGCCTCTGGCTCTGCAGCAGCCCGCACCATTGTGGCCCTGCCCTCTGAGCCTAAGGTCCCGCTGCCGGATAAGTTCTCCGGGGACCGACGCAAGTTTTGGGTCCTCCGGAGTGCATGTGAACTGTACCTAGGACTTCAGCAACGCACATTCTCCCTGGAGACCACCAAGGTGGGATTTGTCATCTCCCTACTGCAGGGTGAACCCCAGGCATGGGCCCTTAGATTGTGGGAGCAGAACGCCCCTGAAGTCGCCACAGCGGCTACCTTCTTCCAAGCCATGGCGCAACTGTACGAGGATCCCCACCTGGCTGCCACAGCGGAGGCCACCCTGCATACTCTCCAGCAGGGTTGCCGCCCAGTGGAGGACTATGCCGCTGAGTTCCGGCGCTGGAGCGCAGATACAGCCTGGGGCAGCGCGGCTCTCCTATTTCAGTTCCGTATGAGATTATCGGAACCCTTAAAGGATGAGCTGGCGCGAGTGGGGATACCCAAGACACTGGAGGAGCTGATTAACCTGGCCATCTCCATCGATCGACACCTCAGGGAACGCCGCGCTGAAAGGTCTTCTGGGCAGTTACGCCCCACCTGGATGCTTCCTCGGGTTCCTAGTTACCCGACCATGCCTGCCTTCCACCCGGCATCCTCCCCCTCTCCACAAAACACCTCCGAACCGATGCAGATTGGGCTGCTACGGCCATCCCTCAGCACCGAAGAAAGGCAGCATCGCTTTAATCTGAACTTATGCCTATACTGTGGTGAGCCCGGTCACATGGTCAGGATGTGCCCCGCTAAGCGCGGTAAGTGCTCTACTACTGCTTCAAATGACCTGCCTAGTTCCCCAAGTTCTTCAGCTCACCTTACCATTCTCCTTTCTTTGCAGCTTCTCGGAGGGAATATCACGGTCCCAGCCATCCTTGACTCCGGGGCGTGCAGCTGTTTTATTGACCTGGACTTTGCTGCACTGCACTGCATCCCCTTGCAACCCAAGACGCACAAAATGGTGATCCATTTGGCCGACGGTTCGCGCATAAAATCCGGAACTGTTACCCACGAGACGGCCCCTCTCCCTTCTGTCACTCTGGATGGTCACGAAGAACTTTTGCGGCTGGACGCCATCACACCTCCCCTCTGTCCCATTATCTAGGGCCTACCCTGGTTCCAGGTACACAACCCCAGCGTTGACTGGGCCACAGGGACAGTCCGCTTCCAGTCTCCTTACTCCCGCCAACATTGCTTAAACTCCAGAGGTGAAGTTGTTCCCCCACTCCTCTGTCTGGACTCTGAAACGGAACCCGACATCCGTGCCCTCCTTCTACTGGCCTATCATTAATTTCTGGATGTTTTCAGCAAGAAGAGAGCTGATAAATTACCGCTGCATAGGCCCTATGACTGCCCCATTGAACTGTTGCCTGGGGCAGAGGTGCCCTTCGGAAGGATTTCCCCCCTTTCCGAGCCTGAATTAGCAGCCCTCAAGGCCTACCTGGACAAAAACACCAAGAAAGGGTTCATCCGACCCTCCACTTCTCCTGCTGGGGCCGGCATCTTCTTCATGGAGAAGAAGGACCACTCGCTCAGGCCGTGCATTGATTACAGGGAGCTTAACCGGGTGACCATTAAAAACCGGTACCCTCTGCCTTTAGTTCCAGAAATCTTCCAGCGGCTAGGAGCAGCTACCATTTTTACCAAGCTTGATCTGTGGGAGCATATATATTATTCGTATCAAGGAGGGAGACAAATGGAAGACAGTGTTCCGCACCCGCTTCGGGCATTATGAGTACCTGGTAATGCCCTTCGGCCTATGCAATGCACCGGCGACATTTCAACACTTTGTAAATGATGTGTTCCGGGACTTCCTCGACCTCTTTGTGATAATTTATTTGGATGACATCCTGATTTTCTCTGCTTCCCTTGAAGAACACCGTACTCATGTCACCAAGGTCCTGGGTCGGCTCCGGCAGCATGGCCTGTACACCAAAGCGGAGAAGTGCTCCTTTGAACAGCCTAGCATACACTTCCTTAGACTGATTATCTCCACTAAGGGCATTCATATGGATCCCCAGAAAGTCTCCACTATCCTGGAATGGCCCGCACCAACAGACAGAAAGGGGTTCAGAGATTTGTGGGCTTTGCAAACTTTTATAGGAAGTTCATTAAAGGCTTCTCTGCCATCGCGGAACCTATCACACAGTTGACCAAACAGAACACCCGATTCCGTTGGTCTCCTGAGGCTCAAGTCGCCTTTCAAAAACTCAAGTCTCTCTTCACCTCTGCTCCCATTCTGAAGCACCTGGACCCAGCCTTACCGTATGTCCTTGAGGTGGATGCTTCAGAAACAGCAGTAGGGGCTATCCTATCTCAGCGCCAAGGTGTCAAGGCCTTGCTTCACCCAGTGGCTTTCTTTTCCCGTAAGCTGACGGCACCAGAACGGAACTACGATGTGGGAGACAGGGAACTATTGGCCATTAAGTTGGCCCTAGAGGAATGGCGGTACCTGCTTGAGGGGGCTTCACACCCTATCCTCATCTTCACGGATCATAAGAACCTGGAGTACCTCAGAACGGCCAAGAGGCTGAGACCTCGGCAGGCCCGTTGGCCACTTTTCTTCTCCAGGTTCCATTTTCATTTGACCTACTGCCCAGGATCAAAAAACGGCAAGCCTGATGCCCTCTCCAGGATGTTTTCAGAGCCAGGAAATGCCGCCCCACCTGACACTATACTCCCGGCACGGAACTTTCTCCTGTCCAATGAGGACAACCTCTCCCAAATTCGTCGGGCCCTGGCCGGTTCCGCTAACGTCATTGACACCCGACTGACCATCAGTGATGGCCTATGGTGGTTCAGACATAAGATGTTCATTCCGGTAAGCCTGCGTCTCAGGATCTTAGGCCTGTGTCACGACCATAAATTGGTCGGACATTTTGGCTCCCTATGAAAGGGACCCCCACAGCGGCCGAGACGTGGAATACCAAGTAACATTGTATCGGACCGGGGGGTCCAATTTACGTCCAGATTTTGGAAGGCTCTGTGTGCAGCATTGGAGATAGAACTTGCATTCTCTTCTGCCTACCACCCACAGAATAATGGCCAGACAGAGAGCACAAACCAGTTCTTAGAGCAATACTTGCACTGTTTTTCATCGTTCTCTCAGAATGAATGGGTTGCACTGCTGCCGGCGCCCGAGTTTGCCTACAACAACACCATTCACTCAGCCACCCAGCAGTCCCCATTCTGGGCCAACTATGGGTTTCATACCACATTCTTACCTGAACTGAATCTTGAGAGCACTGTCCCGGCAGCACAGGATATTACAAGCTTCCTTCAATCTAATAGTTAGCTCCTACAGGAGACTCTATCCAGGACTCAGGAGCTAAACAAGGAGGCCTATGATAAGAGGAGGTGGGGGGAGTTGGAGCTCCAACTAGGCGATCGTGTCTGGCTGCCCACCAGAAATCTTAAATTAGCCTGTCCTTCGAAGAAGTTGGGTTCAAGATTCTTGGGACCATTCCCAATTAAAAGTAAGATCAACAGGGTAGCATTTGAACTAGATCTTGCTCCTTCTCTGCGGATCCACCTGGTCTTCCATGTGTCACTGCTGAAACCCATTGTCCACGACTCCCTCCCAGGTTGGAGGACAGGTCCGCCGGACCCAATATTGGTAAACGGAGAGGAGGAGTTTGAGGTGGAAGCCATTTTGGACTGTCGACGGAGAGCTGGTGTTACCCAGTACTTGATAAATTGGAAGGGGTTTGGCCCTGAAGAGAATTCCTGGGAACCAGAGAGGAACATCCACGCTCCTGGATTAATCCAGGCCTTCAAAAGAAACCGCCGGAACGGCAGCACCCGGCAAGGCATCCAGAGGCTGCCCCTGGGGGGGCAATGTTAGGAAAGAAGCACTTGACCAGAGGTTTCTGGCCGTTTCCGCGGTGGTGCGTGCGCTTGTGCGTGTTCACGTGCACGATCATCACATCATCATCAGTGACCATCCAGCCCTCGTGCCATCCCGCACTCTTGGACCTCTGTCTATCCTACCAGGGGTCCTTGAATCGGGTGCGCAAGAGCAGTTGTTCCCTGCACAAGATTCACCCTGGACGCTGAAAAGACTTTCGATAATGTTAGATTTCACTGGCTACGGTTGGTTCTTCAAAAATTTGGCACGGCAGGCCCTTTCCTACACCTCATCCTGACCATGTATTTTGCACCCTCTGCCAACGTGATAGCAGAGAGACTAGTCCCCAATAGCATCCCCCTTCATAAGGGCACCAGACAGGGCTGTCCACTGTCCCCTCTTTTGTTCAATTTAGCCCTTGAACCCCTGTCTCGCCTTTTACTCGGGCATCCCAATCTTCATGGAGTTATGATCGGTAAGCAGGAAGTCCAGATTGCCCTTTTTGCAGAGGACATACTAATATTCACCTCCAACCCTGGGTCAGATTTACCTCAAATTCAGGAAATCTTTACACGTTTTAGACATTGTTCGGGACTCAAAATTAACTTCACCAAAAGTAAAGTCCTCCCCCTCTATCATGCCAGACAGCCCTCTTGGACTACCAAATCCACCTTCCCAATCGCTAAATGCCATATCACTTATCTAGGTGTTAAAATTAGTAAAACACCCTCTTCACTATATCACCTTAACTACCCCCCGGTCATCTCTAAAATTATAGGGGAATTAAAAAATTGGATTAACCTTCCACTCTCTCTATTTGCCAGATGTCACCTGTTTAAAATGGTCAACTTCCCCAAACTCTCATATCCCCTCCAGACCATCCCTCTTCTCCTAAGGCATAAAGATATACAGTTACTTCACGAGGCCTTCTCAACCCTCCTTTGGCGTGGCCGCCGCCCCCATATAGCTCTCTGTAAACCGTTCCTTCCAAAACACGAAGGAGGTGAACATTTACTCAACACTCGGATCTATAACCTGTCTTGTCTTCTCAGAGTGGGTATGGACTGGTTATCAGGTACAGCTTGGAATTCTAATTATGTCTTGGAATCTGAAATGGTGAACCCAAGTGGGCTATCAGCCATACTTCATTGCACAGCTAACTCACTCCCTCAAAACTTAAAGCATAATCTCTTAATACATGATACCAATATAGCATGGAGGGAGACCAGGAAAAGATTAGTGTTCGCCCTGGCATTTCCCCTCATCTGCCCATAATCGGTCACCCTTTGTTAACGTGCACGCAGCGGAATACAGTCTTCACCACATGGACCTCCCACGGACTCTACTATTTTGCTCAACTATTTGATCCCTCAACAGGCAAAGCTCTTCCTTAATCCACACTGAAATCTCGATACAAACTGTGGGAATTTATTGTAAAAAAAATGAGGTCAATGATATGGGTAAGGTTTCTATCAAGACAGCCTTTACAACAAGATTGAAAGCTATAAAAGCAGCAAAAATTTGTGTAAGCAAACAAAACTTGAAACAGAATATTTCAGAGATACTATCAATTTGACATTTATATTTTCTGCCAACTCACTTTATTAAAGCTGAACCCCAGGAATGATCTTCATTGCATAGTTACATAGTAACTAGTCATAGTCAACACTGCTACAGTGATAGCTGTGATCTCCTGGGCTCTGTGCGAGCAGCTTCCCTTCTACAAACTGACCACAGCGGGTCACTTGCTGAACACTGCCACCATTCATAGAATGCCTTGCATTTTTTTAATGAATGCAAGGTGTTCTCTGATTGGGTGAGGTGGAAATTGTGGTTTCAATGTCCCTCTTCTGCACCCCACCCAATCAGAGAATGCCTTGTATTCATTGAAAAAAATACAAAGCATTCTGTGAATAGCACAGGTGCCGAATGAGCAGCCCCATGGTCAGTGTGCAGAGGGAAAGCTGCTCGCAAAGGACTTGGAAGATTGTGCCTATTACTGCAGTAACAACGAATACTACAGTGATTTTCAGCTTCTCCAGCAACCCATCAGGTATGGGATATGCAAAATTACATTGTGCCAAGCTGGTCCAATGTAAGTATTAAATAAAGATCATTCCTGGAGTTAAGCTTTAAACTCTGAAGCACAAACACAAACTTTATTGTGTTAGTTGTATATTCCAAATCTTTTGTACAGTTCCAATGGATGTGACCCAGGTTATTTAACAAATACAGAGATGCATGATTTATATTAAAAGCTATAAATGAAAAATAAATATATCTAAAAAAACAGGGGCATCAGAATGTGTGTACAATTGTCTGTACATGTATGGGTTAAGAAGACAGATACAGAGCATAATCTTTTCTGATGGGTATCTAAGTTATGCTTTATTATGGTCACTCTCCTCTATATATAATGTTGAAAAAAATAGGCTTTTCATCATAAACCAAATGCATAGCCACCCACAAAGATGGCTCAGAAAGAACGTATGTGATAGCATGTGGAAAGTTCATTGTGGTGAGTCACGGATGATTGGTCTAATGGAAAATACAAATGTTATTCCTCCTTAATGTCCATTATAAAAATGTGTACATGTTCAGCCCAGGGAGTAGCAATATTGGGTGAATTAGGCAGAAGGCTTTTCTGTTCCACCATAGGTCATTTGCTGAGCAGGTCCTCAGTGGGGTTAAAGTGGATTCCTGTCTTAGCAGGAAGGATAATTTCTGAACATGAAAAGTATATATGCAAAATGTGTACAGTCAAGCTCTGGGAACAGGCAAGTGAAATAGGTTAGGTGAATAAAAATGGAATTGTTTAAGTTAATTAATATGATAGTAAAATAAAATAGCTAATTTTTGGTTTAATATGTTTTCAACTAGATTATTGGTGATTCACAGTCTTTACATTAGGAAACTTTACATAAATAAATATTTTTAAAATTTTAGAGGTTCAGTCCATCTAAGATTGTACATATTATGTACCTCTATATCCTCATTAATTAGCACCATATTCCCATTTAAATATCACATTTCTGTTGCAGTTTAGTCAATAGAGCACTACAAGCTTCAGGTCCTCCAACAGCTCGAGCAGTTGCCTCTGGTACACACACTCCCCTGCACCGTAAAAAATCTAGCCTGTACTGTACAGGACTTGGGTGACGAAAAACATCTCTGACTGGTGGTTTGCCTTTGGCACCCACCAAAATGTCTGCAGAGTGTTGAATGGGCTTAGGGAGCGCAGTGTACATTCATAAATATAGAAACAAGGTGAAAGGGGTAAAAGAAAGCCACAGCAGAATCTTTCTCTGTTTCTGACTAGACACAGTTGTTCTTTTCTTGGTGGCTATTGTAAATGGGCATTGCTATCAAATGCTGCCTTTTGTACCTAAACACAGCATTGCTCAAATGCAGGCAAAATTAAACAAAAGGCTACATTTGAACTGCTTTGCCTACAATGTAAACACATCTCAATAAAAGCAGGTCAAATGGAGCCCCACAACTGTCAACCACACTACACCATTGAGGTAAATGGGAAAGTTTCGGCCTGATTTGCGTTCTTACAGAAGAACTTTATTAAGTATTGTTTATAGCTACCCAACCTTAATGTGCAAACAAAGAATTATGCATTTGAAAAAAAAAAAAACTACTGTTTATGGAGTTCTCCATCAGGCACATATTGAAGACTTAGAAAAAAATCAGAAATTGTGTATGACCACACCCATCCTCAGTACTGTATATTTTTATATCCAAATTTGTATGAATTAGAAAAAACTCTATGTTGCAATAAGAATTTCCCCTCTTCAATTTTATCACATAGCGATTGTGATCCCTAATCTTTTCTGATCATACCTTTATGCCCAATAAGTATAATGCAGTCCTAGTTTCTGGTGCACATCAAACATTCAGCTCTTTTGTTCCTTAATTTTCTTATATAGGCACAACAGAATGTCAACATATTACTTAAAAATGAACTTCACTTTCAACAATGACATCTATCTCCAGTGTATGGGTACTGCTATGGGAAGTAAAATGGCACCCCAATATGAAAATGTATTTATGGCTGACCTGGAGGAAGAATTCCTGAACAGCATACAACATAAGCCATACCGATATTATCGTTATATTGATGATATCTTTATGATATGGGCTGAAGGTGAAGAAAAGTTAAAAAAGTTTGGCTCATTGATCAACACCTTTCACCCGTCTATCAAACTAAAAATGGATTATTCAAACACACATGTCAACTTCCTAGACACTACAGTATACATCAGGGATGACAAGCTTCACACTTCGATATACAGAAAACCGACTGACCGATGCAGCTATCTCCATAGTTCCAGTTTTCACCCCCAACACACTAAACGGGCCATCATACACAGCCAGGCCATCAGATACCACCGAATATGTTCAGACCCAGAGGGCAGAGATAAATGTCTCAGAACACTGGGAGACTCCTTCCATAAGAAAGGGTACAAAGACAAAACCATAAACAACAGCATAAACACAGCCTTGAAACCCCGAAGAGAAAATCTACTCCAATGCAAAGAGAAAAAAACAAATAACCGTGTCCCTCTAGTCACTACATACAACCCAGCACTAGAAGGGATAAAAAAGATAATCAAAGATTTAAAACCCATTATAACAGAAGATGATACTCTGAATGAAAGAAATATCGGCTTTCAGGCAACCACCCAATCTCAGACAAAAATGATCAGCAGGAAACTTCACTCTGATTATAAAGTCACAAATAATGGAAGCAAACCCTGTAATAAAAAAATGTTGCAGACTGTGCAACCAGATCATTCAATCCAAAAGTGTCACACACACAAATGGGACCTTCAATATCATGGGATCATACAGCTGTACCTGTAGTAATGTGGTATACCTCATTAAATGCAATAGGTGTAGCAAAGGATCTTATGTTGAGGAAACAGGACAGATATTGCAAACAAGGATGAATTTACACAGACATTGCATCAAGAATCATAAAGAAGATGATTTCTGCACACCGGTGGGACAACAACCAGACCACACTATTGAAAACCTCAATGTTTTAGTTCTTAAAGGGGATTTCAGAACCACGCAGGAAAGGAAAACGTTTGAACTAAGAATGATTATTCTTTTTGAGACAAAAAATAACAGCTTAAACTTGGATATAGGTTTTCTCACTCATTATTCTAAAGTTTTACGACCCCCTCTGTGACTGTCACCCCCTCCCCTCCCCAGTCTGTAACTCTGACTGTCTTATCTCACTATCTCTACAGCTAGTTTCATTACCATGGTCTTATACATTGATTTGTATTTGTTTGTTTTTCCTCCTTCTCCTTTCCCTCAGAGGTTTTCATATCATATATGTTCTAAAATCATCTAAAAACTCTATGTGAAACTATAGCAGAGCGAAACCATATCCCTGTTCTTCTCTATGCTGTAGTTTCACACACAGTTTCCAGATGTTTGCAGAACAATTTGTCCCAGTTTTAGTTAAAGTGTCACACACAGTTTCCAGATGTTTGCAGAACAGTGATATGGGTTCGCCCGTTTTTTGTTAAAGTGTTACACACAGTTTCCAGATGTTTGCAGAACAGTTTGTCCCGGTTTTAGTTAAAGTGTCACACACAGTTTCCAGATGTTTGCAGAATGGTTTCTCCCGGTTTTAGTTAAAGTGTTACACACAGTTTCCAGATGTTTGCAGAACAGTAGTATGGTTTGTCCCGGTTTTAGTTAAAGTGTTACACACAGTTTCCAGATGTTTGCAGAACAGTGATATGGGTTCTCCCGGCTTATTTATACTTTTTTGACACAGTTTGAAGATGATTTTAGAACAGTTATATGGCTTCTACCGTTAATGAATACTTTTCAGACACAGTTTGAAGATGGTCCACATCCACTTCCATTTTTGATTTTTTTATGAAATTATTTTTAAAAAAATGCTTTTAGTTATTTCCCCGTCACATTTCTTTGTAGGGCACTTGCCCCACCCTTACCCCCTCCTTTTGCAGACCTCTAGGACTTTCCAGGACTTTTTTACAGCCATTTTTGTGCCTAAAAGTTCGGGTCCCCATTGATTTCAATGGGGTTCAGGGGCCGGGACAAAGTTCGGGTTCTGTCCGGACCCGAACCCGGACTTTGTCCCGAAGTTCAGCCGAACCAGCAGAACCCGGACTTCCAGAAGTTCGCTCAACTCTAATTACACTCTAATTTTGATTTCTTGATTAAACCCTTCATGTCTTTACCTTTAACCACTTCCTTACCGGCGTATTGTAAAAATACGCCGGCAAGGTGCACTCCCCATCCTAAGTGGACGTTATATTACGTCCTCTTGTTTTCGCCGCTTTGCGGGCCTGGAACGGCCGCATAAAAATGTTATGCGGCCATTCCTTCACCAATTTCCATTTCTGTACTTCCCAAATTAGTTCTTTAGTTTTAATCTCACATTAATCTCAACTCGCTTGAAGACCTTCAGGCCCAAGACGACCAAGCCGACTTGAAGCCCTGTTTCAGGCCCAAGCCCAGGCCTGTCTTGGGCTTGAAACAGGGCCGGGGACTTGGGGTAACTTTAGTTACCCCTGGGCTTGAAAATCCGTGTTTTTACCGACATTTTTTCAGGACCTTTCAGGATCTCCAGA
>BLSH010271018.1:327834-347171 GCA_018402905.1 Glandirana rugosa | reverse complement strand
GAAAAAGGGACGTCTCCCTTCCTCCTCGCGGCGGCTTGCGTTCCACCCTTCGATTTTTTCTTAACCGGAAGTGACGTATTGGGCGGGGCCAGCACGCACGTTCGCCGCATCAATACGTCACTTCCAAATCTGACTAAAACCTTGTAAAGCATAGGATTGGAGCCATAGACTCCATCCTTTTTCCTGTAGTCACATTTTTTGATACACATATGTAAATTAATTATATATTTATTAATTTCTGTTTATTTATATACAACACATATTTATATTTTATATTTTTTTCTGTTTATTTTATATACACAATTCACTATTAGATATATAATTATTTATTTCTGAAAGCACAGTCACTTTACTATCAATTCACAGGTGGTAACACCCATACAACACCACATAAATTATTACAACAGTGCCACAAAGTCCCCCTAGTGGTCAAACAGGAGGACACACAGGGAAGCGCCAACTGCCTACTTTTCTTCTAATTTATTCCCTCCTTTGGGAGGTTCAGACAGGGCAGCTCCCTCATATAACTTTATCTGTACCATAGCGCGGAGTTTTCGTGTATACAATAGATATTTGTTATGCACCTCTTTAAAATTCCTAGACAAATAGTGTTTATTAAATCCTAAAGAAATGTTATGGGCATGCTTTGCTAGTTTTTTTGTGTTCCCTACATATTGCAAGCCACAGGAACAGTCTATTTTATATTATATTCTCTATATTCCTCTAGACCACCTATTACGGGGGGTCAGGGAACGCTTGTGTGGATTCGGCCTCCACTAGGCCCCAAGGGTCAGTTTCCAGCAGAGGTTGATTCGGATCCCACCAATCGATTGAGAGTGGTCAATGGAAATAGAAAGAACCACAATAGTGTGACTTTGTTTAAAATTCAATTATTTAATAAAAAAATATTGCACTTACGAATTCCAAGGGGCATGGAAGAAGTCCGAATTGTGACGAAACCGGTCGGGCGGAAGTGCTGTCTCCAGGTCACCATTTGCTACACACACAGATGTCTGTTTACTCCTGCTTCTTATTTGCTTGGAATGTGTAAGTGCAATTTTTATATTTGATAATTAAATTTTAAACGGAGTCACACTATTGTGGTCCTTTATATTTCCATTGACCACTCGCAATTGATTGGTGAGATCCGAATCGACCACTGCCGGAAACTGACCCTTGGGGCCTAGTGGAGGCCAAATCCACACAAGCGTTCCCTGACACCCCATAATAGGTGGTCTAGGGGCTCTGGTAAGAGCATATCCTATCAGGTGGAGGCTGGTTAAACACGCAGGTGTTTGGTTTTCCTCCTTTTTACATTTACAATATTTTTGATACATTCGTGGCATCTACCACAGGTAAATAAAAACTGATTTAATGTAAAAAGTGTCGGTATTCGGAGGTTTAATAACAGAATTTCACAATCTTGTCCTTGAAAGTGGGGGCTCTTTTATAGACAACGTTTGGCTTTGTAGGTGAAATATTCACCAGATACCTATCTACTCATAGGATTGGCCAATGTTATCTAATTATGTTCTCAAGCCTTCTATACTGTCAATTGAAATCTAATATCATGGCTAAGGAGTACTGCTCATGAGCTCTCTTCCTCTTCCTTCTCCCCAAAGGTGTTGAGCAGCCACTTTTTAACACAGTGATGCTCACGTACACTTTTCTTTATTTTAAAAGGTGTTGAGGAGCCACATTTTAAATATAGTTCATGTGCTTTTTTCCCTCCTTCTCAAGGGTGCAAAATAACCACTTTTTTATAGTTCAGCTCATGCACCATTTTATCCTCCTCAAGAGTGCAGATAATACACTTTTTATGCTGCTTAAATGCTCTTTTCCTCCTCCTCTTCCTTCGCAGAGCACTTTCTTTCTTGTGCTGTTCATATGCCCTTTTCCTTCTCCTTCTCTTCAGCTAATCCTATCATACACTGCCAACTAGCCATGGGCAGACAGTTGATTTTATCATGTCTAAGCCCAGGGAAGGTCCACAGAGCTCTGTAGTGCTTACAGTTAATAGTTAGTGTTAGCAGTATCTTATGCACCTGCTGCTGGAGCAGAAGAAAAATGTGTCATATGCCAAAAAACATTAATTTTGACAGAATGCCATTCCTACCCTCCATCAGCATGTTGAATTCCATGGGGCTGCAGAAGGCAGAGGAGGTATACAAAGAGGAGGAGATTTGAGGTGCTGGCTGCAAGGAGGAGGAGTGTTGGGGTGCTAGTGATGAGTAGTAAGAATAGCATTGGGGCATTGATTGAAAGGAATGTTGGGGTGTTGGTGGTGACGAGCAGAGTGCTGGTGTTGGGGTACTTCAACAAATAAAGTAGCCTTTGAATGGAATGTAAGCAACAACTGTCAGATGAGTTCTAATCACCTTAAGTTAAAAGTTTATCATCTAAAAAAAAAATAAGCCAGAAGGGTACTAGAGACTAAGAGTACAGGCATGTGTTTTAACACAAGAATCAAAAGGTTCCACAGCAGTGTAAAACTGGATAACAACAGGACAATTTTAGATAGCAAGGTTAGGCGTATATTTATTAGAGATGAAATGCACAACAAATGGCTTTACTACAAGAATTAAGAGACCGCTAGTGGCCCAGCAGTGTAAAACTGGCCAGTAGCAGAACACCAACAAACACTGGTTAGGCCTATTATCCCTAATTAAAGCTGTACAGTTGCTGGCCAATTTTAAACTGCCATATCCTCTGGTATCTTTATTTTTTTTTTTTTTCATTTAGAAAATCTTTATGCCATTACTAATAGGTGAATGAAAATAGTCTGTATGACTTAACAAAATAAGATGCAAAATGAATTAACTGTTAAATAATTAAATTAAATAATTAAATAACTGTTTATAAAGCATTCACAGAAAAACAGTACATTGTTCAGTAGCTACCTAAAACACATAGGCCATACACAATGAGCCGCATAAAAAAATAAAATATGTTTTTCATTCCTTTTCCACAAAAAAGGGTGATTCTGCCCCAAGCATTATATTGATTAAGCAATGTCAACTGATCTTTTGCTATCAAATGTGCACCAAAACAATTAAAAAACTAGATGCTTTTCAGAGACAGGCAGACTGAGGAATGGTTAACCCCATGCCAGCTCATATCAGATCAAGCGGGGCCAGAATTATTAGCTGCAATGAGTCATGGATTTGCAACACTCTGTTGTAACAGGCATGGCACTGGAGGCATAGTAAAATGAGGAAAAGGAAAACATTTTAATGTACTAGGGCCAGAAAGATCCTTTACCTATCATTTCCATCCCTGTGAGGCAGAGGCAGCAGGAGGAAGGGAAGAAGCAATAGGAGGAGGTTTGGGGTGCTGGCAGTGAGGAAGAGTAGGTTGTGGTGCTAATGGTGTGGTGGGGGGAGATTGGGGGCACTGTCAGTGGGGAAGTGGAAATTAAGGGCAGCTTCAAGGGGGTTGCTTCACCCCTCCCCTATCTAAGGGAGGAATGGTACAGAGATCCCTGCCACCATCCAAGAATGAGCACAAAGTGCCCCATGGTGAGGTAGCATGGCAAAGACTCTCTTTGCTGCATCTCCTAATGGTAGCTGGATCCACTGGCCTGTAGACAATGGTGAACTGGGAACACCTAATGGAAAAATTATGATTTCCATGGTTTTATACTTGTTACTGTACAGCCTATGTGTGCATGAATCATTTGTACTAGGATTCATTTTTATGATTCATCCCCACACACCACTTTCTAATGAAGAAATCAACATTAGGATGTATTTATTCACAAAACAATTTCCCCGAAAATGTTGTCTCCCACATGCACAGCATTTACTGATTTATGCTAGGACCTATCATTAAGCAGTATAAAAAAGTGGCAACTATCCCAACCTATAACTGGCCCTTACAGCAAGGTGCACATGGATTATGTATATATGCATGTATATACTGCAGTCCTAACTCTAAATTTAACTCTAAATATAAGTTGCCACTTTTTTGCACCCTCACATCAAACCCACCTGACGGTAAGCTGCAGCTGCAGGAACATCATTTGCATATATTCTCCCTGCCTGTTGTTCAATCCCTCTATGCCACATGCCCTTTCTTTCTCAACATCTGATAAAGTTAATTACCATGCATCTTCCTACAAGTGACTGATGTTGTGCTTATTGTGGTGAAAATTCAAATGGCTCCTTATTGCAAGTTTGCAAGGCTATGGCAGGATTAGAGGTTGAAGAGGAGGAAGAAGAGGGCTCACTTGCAGTTACTGATGACACTACAGGAAGAAGGAAGGAGGAATATGAAGACTTGGCTATGAACTCTAACACCTCCTCCACATTCTCTGAAAGACAGTAGATAGGCGCAGGGCCAGGCAAACGGGTCTGCAGGGGTAGAGGTGGGGGTGTCCAGGATGACAGACTGCAGATCGGCAGCTCTTCTATAGGTTAGCCATACCAAAACACTAGAACATAAAGAAGGAGAAAAGCGCCTCTAAATGCAGACAGTTTATTATAATCAGAATAAAAATTCTGATTATGAGGATTGTTATTTCCATATTTTTCTGTGATCTTTTTATTTGCTATTTATTTATTACTTCCATTACAAAACCCACAGTCCTGTGGAAATTCCATATCCGGTACTACTGTTCCACTACCTACTTTCCACCAGGGTTCTATAGATAGATATTTCTAGTCACCCCACCATCCACATGGAGATCCTCAACCAGGTGGAATCCCACAAATATAACTATCTAGATAACCTATATACTGCCCTCCCCATACAAGTTTTCTCCCCTAACACTAAATTGACTGGTAAAAACCGTCACATTTTAGGGTGCCATTTCAAACTCTTGGAGAGACTTATGAAACAAACGAACCAACACTGGTGGGATCGTTTTTTTCTCCAACTCTATATAGAAGCTAAAATTTCTCCCAGGGGCCTCAGAGTTCTGAAGGAGTGCACACTCTTGGACCCTCATGGCCAAAAAGAGTGGGACACGATATCGGAATTCTGTACGTCCAAATGGATGACCCTATTAGCTGAGCAGAGAACCCGCAAGATTGAAAAATTGACCCATGACATACAGATACTGGTTCAAGACATTATTTCTCTAAAAGTACTCATCCCTTCCACGTGGCTCCTCACCCTTAAACAAAACACTAAACGTGACGAGGACGATATAATCCAATCCAAATTGGGCAAATTCAGGAGAGATGTGGATGACTACTATCTGGATAGGGTTTTTACCTGGCACAAAAATAAAAAGATCCAGCGGCATAAGACCCAACATTACGAACATCATACTCCTCCTCCACCCCTACTATCTCTTCACACTATCTCTTCACACCCCCCCCTCCTCCCTCTGTTCACCCTCTACCCAATTCCCGTCACCCCAGACTACATCATATCCCCACCCGGAACATACCTGCCACCCCTAGCTCCCACCGTACTCGCATCCTTCCCCTTAAGAATAGCCACACGCCCAGCAGGGCAGCCAAACATCATCAATTGCTCACCGATCTCAATACATTTTACAACCGACCTTCCAGTACTGGTACACTGCCATCCACCCATTTGGGTGGCAATATAGACCCCATACCATCCACCAGTATGACACCTAGGACCGCAGGAGTAAAGATACCTTCCCCTGCACGTATGGAAGCTATGGCCAACCAACCACCACACATCTCATCCACACTACTTAATCCTCCTGTGGACATTAGTCCACCTGGATGTTTCCTGACTGTGACACCACCGGGTAACAGTCCCCCCCGCCCGCATCCACTTAGCAGCAGAACCATCTGATCTTAAGACAGATGGTTTACTTTTTTCCATGGACATACCTACCTCCACCGAGGTTATTTTTTTAGTCCCGAGTCCTCCCCCGGCCAGCTCCCGAAAAAGAAAATTCACAGGAGAGGCTGCAGGGGAGGACGCTCCAAAAACGACATTAAAAAACCCAAAATACCGGAAACTGTAAAAATCTTCAATCTGTCCACACATTTACTTAGCGAAGCAGATAAGTCCCTCTTGAGTTAAGGACTCAATTTTGCCCCTACATATAAACCCAATTCCTTTCAGCTCTTCAAGGATCTCAACAGGTATATTCGCAATCTCACTCTCAAACGGTACTTCATCATGAAAGAGGCTAGATCTACCAATAACACCTTAGGCCCAGATCCAGCTATTGACGAATCAGCAGTCTCAGACGAACTGGACATTAGTATATACCCTACGGCTGGCCTCTCCTCCCCCGTTCTTCCCCCTTCCCTAGATGATGATACACTTGTCCTTCTAACTCAACACCTTGAAACATCTCCGCCCATCAAACATACGAATTTCAAACCCAAATCTACTTTCTTTCCATCACACGCTAAGGGCCCCCATCTGGAGGCTTTCTATAGGGTAGTGTATGCTGACCTTCTTCTTATGTGTCAATCCACCTCTCGCACACACCGTTACCACCATAACCTCTCATCTGATGAAATACAGTCTTTGGATCAACTTATGCACAATACAGACATTATTATCAAACCAGCGGACAAAGGAGGCAGTATAGTGGTTCTAGATCGAGATGCCTATATCACGGAAGCCAAACGACTGTTATCAGACACCTCCACATACGTTAACCTTCGGAGAGACCCCACCCTGGATTATGCCACAGAATTAGATACCCTGGTCAAATCAGCATTGACAGAGGGCTTACTAACCAAATCTGAAGCTGCTTTTCTCTGTAAAGATTTTTATCAAACCCCATATTTTTATCATCTGCCTAAGGTCCACAAACATCCCACACTACCCCCAGGCAGACCTATTGTCGCTGCCATGGATAGCATTACCTCTGGACTCAGCCAATATATTGACTTTCACCTCCAACCCATAGTTCAGCAACTTCGTTCTTACATCAGAGATGGCACACATTTACTCGGACTACTCTCACCTTACAGATGGGAGCCCGGCTACGTGTGGCTGTCTCTTGACGTTAATTCACTTTACACCTCCATCCCTCATGAATTTGGGCTCAGGGCCTTAGAGTTTTTTCTTTCTCAGGCCCCTGACCTGAATCCAAGACAAGCCTCTTTCATTCTAACAGCTACCCGGTTTTGCCTCTCCCATAATTACTTTTCCTTTGAAGATACATTCTATTTACAAACCCAAGGAACCGCTATGGGCGCCAATTTTGCCCCATCATATGCTAATTTATCCATGGGTTTCTGGGAACACAACTATATCTGGCATAATTGCCCCTTCTCTGCCAACATTGTGTTCTATGGCCGTTACATCGATGACATTATTATCATCTGGGACGGCCCCCAGGAACGCATCCAGGGATTGGTGGAACATTGCAACAACAACCCATATGGTCTCTCTATCACTTCAGTTACAGACACTCAACATCTAGCCTTTTTAGATTTGGATCTCCGACATGAAAGTGGCAACATCTGCGCCAATAATTACACCAAACCTACGGCCGGAAATTCTTTCTTACACTACACCAGCTGTCACTACCCCAAATGGATTCAGAATATACCTAAGGGACAATTCTGTCGTTTACGACAGAACTGCACTTTAGATAGTGACTATACCACCCAGAGTACCCTGCTAAAGAAAAAATTCTTAGACAAACAGTATCCCACACCTTTGGTCGATCAAGCCTGTGAATTTTACAAACTAGGCATGCCACCTAAAAAAACTAAAAATTGTGAGGATGATTTTGCTTACAGGTTTCTTACCACCTTTCACTCTCAGCACAAAAAAATGGAGAAGATCTTGTCCAAACACTGGGGCATTCTTCAGACTGACCCCCACCTGGGCACCATTTTACCTACACGGCCCAAGTGCATTTACAGGAAAGTTCCCAGCTTAAAAAACAAAATAGCTCCCAGTAAAATGAAGCCTTTGGGCCCACCACCCAGTCTAGTGCCCCTGGTTCCTCTAGTAGGCATGTATCAGTGCAGAAAGGCACTATGTAAGACATGCCAGTATGTACAGCATGGCCGGAAATCTTTTTCCTACAATAAAAAAACATATTACCTGGAGGGCTTTTATAACTGCTCATCCGATTATGTCATATATGCACTAACCTGTCCGTGTGGTTTAATATATGTTGGCCGTACCATCTGTCCACTTCGCCAACGTTTTGGCAAGCATAGGAGGCTCATTGAGGGTGGGAAAGACATCCATAGCGTCCCCCGTCATTTTGCCGAGACCCACAAACAATCCACAGACAGCTTGGAAGTCTGGGTGGTAGAGCAGATTCCGGGATCTCTCTCTGGTGCGGAGCGTTTCAAAAAGCTCTGCGCCAGAGAAACATTCTGGATCTACACCCTGGACGCACTCTCACCTGGGGGCCTTAATGAAACTATAGAAATTGCCACTATATTGTGAATCTTTACCAAGTCTTCTAGCTAATTCTTTTTATTTATATCTAGGTTGTTGTACACTCTTTTGGTCCTCATTGGGGGTGGAGGGTAATCTGGATGAGTAAGTAACCACATACACCCACATTGGTACCTTATCAGTAGAATTATCTCTGGTATTTTTCAAATCATCTTTTTCACTTCATCTCCAAACCATCCTTCTGTTACCACCATTATTACCATTATAATTACCACTACTTCTATTAACATGTCCCCACCACTACTGGGATTGACCCACAGAAACATATAGGGATATTGTTTTTTGTCAGCAGCTCATCCATCTGAGGGGACTCATTAAGTTACCACCTAATATACTTTCCCATTCTAGAACATGTTGTCCCATCATTCCTGATACGTATCCACTACTGATTATTGACAAGCTTGATTATTACTCTTTTTTACCAATTTTGTTATTCTTATATTTATTTTCTAAGTTTATTTCCTGCAGTAGTTCTACGCTTTTTTATACGCTTTTTATGTTATATGTTTTTTATGCTCCTTATACTTAAGGTTCTATATACTAAAGGTCATTCAGACACATGTCTTAATTTTTAATGCATTTATGAATTCACAGTGATTACCAGGGTTTTTTCCTTTTCAGCTATTCTCACTATATATGTTTTATGGCATCTCTTATGATATCCCCGTGTGGTTATGTCCGTTTTTTATCAGTAGTTTTTTATCAGTGATTTTTTTATTAATTTTTTATCAGTAATTTTTTATCAGTAATTGTTGCCACCATCGTCATATATTATCATTATTATCATATATATATTCCACATGGTCTATTATCCTTATGATGTACGTATGATAACTCCATGACATTTCCCATTGAGTTTTTTCTATGACTATTTCCTATGACATGTTGTTTTCTATGGTATTATCAATGTATATCAGCCTGTTTAAATTTTTCATTGTGTAAATCCTGGTTCCAGCCACTAGATGACACTCGCAGATCTGTTCCCATATATAGCAGTGAGCCCACCTTCTGTCACTAGATTGCCTGATGAAAGGGTGCGCCTGCTTTCAACGTCGCAGGCTTTTTGCATACCCAGAAACGCGTCGCACATTAGTGACGCGGGACGCTCAGTGCACGCTGCTTCCTGGACTCCCCTAGCTATTCCAACAGCTAGGAAGGGATATCGGATATCGGACATCGGTTGATGACTGCTGGCGGTCGCCCCGATCGGTGGGTTCCCCTCAGGACAACAGCACACACCAGAGGCCCGCAAGATTCCGGACTACACTGCAATTCCTCATCTTGTCTATCCGCAGACGAATGTGCGGACATGCTCTTTTTCTACTGTCATCTGTGAGTGTAACCACCCCGTGTTTTATTCTGATTATAATAAACTGTCCGCATTTAGAGGCACTTTTCTCCTTCTTTTTATTTTTTATCCTCCACATTCTCTGGCTGTATAGCATGCCCACTGCCATAGACATTTTTGTCTCTCAAAAGTGCGGCCCAATCACCATTTTGACCTGTGGATGAACAACCTGCTCGCCCTTGACTAGCTGTACATGAAGAAACTCTGCCTCTTCCTTTAGGCCTCTCAGGCAGGAGGACAATATGGTTTTATTAGCAGCTATGACAGTAGGTGGATTGAGGATGTGGTGCTTTGGTGCATCTGACAGTGTGGCAATTTTGTGCAACAAAGTGGACCTCAATAATATATGGTGATGTGTTGCAAAAAAAAAGCTTTCCTGTGCCACCAACACACCCCTTCTGTGATGACAGAGGGTCATCTGGTTAGGTCAACGAGTGGTCCCTTGCCTATATAAGAGCTGTCAAAGCCAAAAGACAACAGTTACCGGCAGGCCTCCCATGGATGCAGAGTTTTTTTAGTTCTTTTAATTTTTCAGGTCTATTGGGCGTCGTGATTGACAGTGGATTTACATTGCCGGATACTTTTTTTTCTTTTTTAACCTCCCTGATGGTAATCCCGAGTGTGGATCGGGGTGGAATTTCAGTACCATTAGCGGTAACCCCGAGCCACACTCGGGATTGCATCTCTGGATCCAGGCAATGTTACTCACCTTGTCCCTTGGATCCAGCGATGTCCTCCTGCGGTGTCAGTGTGTCTGTCCTCTGCCCGATGCCTCTGTGTGCCAGGCTCTGTTCCCTGCGAGCGTCGCGTCGCACGGGGACGGAGCCCGGCAGGAAATTCAAAAAGTGAAACACACAGCACACATACAGTACACTGTAATCTTACAGATTACATTGCTATATGAAATAATTTCACATCCTCTTTGTCCCTAGTGGTTTCTCCAGTGCCCTGCATGCACTTTTATATTATATATGTCATTCTTTCTACCTGGAAACTTGACAATGCCCATAGCAACCAAAAAGTGTCCCTTTACGTCAAAAGTGGTTTTTGATCAGCTAGAAAACACCGATAGTAAATAAGAATCATTTGCAGAATTGAGTGATACTGATTTTTGGGGAAATTTATCATCAGAAACTGAAAGTGGCGACAGCGACAATTCTGCAACTGAGCAAATTTCAGTGTTTTTGATTTGAGTACATTATTGAATACAATTTATTACTATTATGTTATTATTTTTGATAATTATTTATAGTTATTTATTATATTATAATTTATGATTTCATGTTTCAAACTTTATCGTACCCGGGATGTCTACTAGTCTCTTGTTTGGACAGATTTAAGTGAGTTATTCCTAAGAATTACAGGCCTACAATATAAAACGTCAAATTTCCATGCAAAATAATCGTACCGCTTTCAGCACCAAAAATCTGACATAATCATACCGCCAGGGAGGTTAATAAAGGAATTGTCAAAAACTGTCTCTTGTGGCTTTTACTTTTTGACACTTTTTTTGGTGAATGGGTAGGGGTACAATGTATACGATACCCATTCACATAGGGGAGGGCTGTGATCTAGGGGTCCCCTTATTGTGCTCACTAACATAGATTTAGACAGATTTGTGAACAGTATTTGAGAGAAATAGGCCTTTTGTGTACATAGAAAAAGTTGTAGATCTTTGCATTCAGCTCATGATAAATAGGGGCACACACAAAAGTGTTTCGTTTATCATTTTGCTCAGTGTATATTGCCGGGAGTCGGCAATACATTACTAAAAATAGACTAAAGGGACCCCCCAGCCATGATATTTAAAGGAATATTTAATTTTTATTATTTCACTTTAAGCATTATTATAATCACTGCTCCTGAAAAACAATAGTTTTAAAACCTTTTTTTTTGCATTGATACATGTCCCTTAGGGCAGTACTCTTACATATAAACCTTTAAAATTTCGGACTTTTGATTTTTCATGTTCGTGTCCCATAGACTTTAATAGGGTTTGCGTGTTCTTTTTGCCTGTTCGAGGTGTTCTGGTGCGAAACGAACCGGGGTGTGTTCGGCCCATCCCTATTCCTAAACATGTAGTTGAAAGGATTTGTGTTTTTCCCGTCTTTGAAGTCACAATAAAAGTTGGACCCTCTTTCCGTTATACAGCATTTTCATTTTTTTTTGTCTGCATTGGCTTCAGGACAGGTGAACCTAGACACATGAAATTGGCCAGATGTTCTGTTTTGTTTCAAAACCATTACATCTTTGATATTTCTATGTCTATCATTTTTTTTTATTGATTTTTTCCTTTAACTGGAAGGTGCAGTTCTGGCTGGTCGTGCATTGTTTGTAGCACACATATGCTTCCCGGACACCTTCAAAAGATTCTGTGTATTTTTTATAGATTTTTTTTTTAAGAATGTTGGGTAAGTCAGGATTTTTTCATCTAAAAAATTCCTTTTCTCATTCCCAAAATAGTATTGGATTTTTTTGGAATGAGCATTATATTAATTGTAGTCTAGCTACCAACTTTTTTAGCTGATTTGGAAAGTTTGCTTCATGAAGCAGGTGCTTAGCGAATCTCCAAAATCGGGGGTTAACTTTGCTGGATATAACGGATCTGCATTACTACTAGAGTGTAGTCAAAAATAAATTAAAGTAATTTTTTTGAGCTTTTGATAAAGGGTAGAGGCAACCAACCAAATAAAATTGCATTTTACCTGGAAAAGGATTTGTGTGCAGCAAACATATGGGCATATTCCATGTCTTTGGGATAGGTCTCCGAATATATCAATCAAGACCAGGACATCAAAAAAACCTTGAAAGGCCAAATCTTGTACATTGACCCCTCTTGGTGGAAAATTCTATATACATGGAACTCTTCTGGGCTAATTCTTGATTTATACTGCTTGATTTAACTGTGGACTATGTTACATTTAATGGTTTTAAGTAGAGTTGAGCGAACCATAACCGTAAAGTTCGGGTCCGTACCGAACTTTCGGGTGTCCGTGTCCCGGGTTTTGGGTTCTGGTATTTTATCACGCATGTTGAATAGCTGCAGGGCAGCCAATCAACAAGCATTTCACTGGTTTTCCCTAGAAGCCATCACAGCCATGCCTACTAATGGCATGGCTGTGATTGGCCAGTGCATCATGTGACCCAGCCTCTATAGGAGGCTGGAGTCACAGTGCTGCATGTCACACGCTCTCAGGTTAGTGTAGGGAGAGGATGCTGCCGGCGCTGTGAGGGACAGATTGTGAGGAACAGATTGCAGATCTAATAACTAGGTAGAGATTACTACTACTGCTGTGAGGGACAGATTGCAGATCTAATAACTAGGTAGAGATTACTACTACTGCTTTGAGGGACAGATTGCAGATCTAATAACATCTCATCCTGCATTACAGAACAATCTGATTACAGAACGATCTCATCCTGCATTACAGAACGATCTGATTACAGAACGATCTCTCATCCTGCATTACAGAACGATCTGATACTGGACTAGGTAGAGATTACTACTGCTTTGAGGGACAGATTGCAGATCTAATAACATCTCCAATTTTTCTTCCTTTTGCAGCCCTCTAGCACTTTCCAGGACTTTTTTACAGCCATTTTTGTGCTGAAAAGTTTGAGTCCCCATTGACTTCAATGGGGTTCGGGGTCCGAGGTCAAGTTCGGGTAACATTCGGTACCAAACCCGAACGTTTCCGCGAAGTTCGGCTGAACCCGCCGAACCCGAACATCCAGGTGTCCGCTCAACTTTAGTTTTAAGCTAATTCTGTACAAAGCACCATAGTCCAGCAGTATTTAATTTAAAAAATGTGTGAACAAAAAAAATATGCATATACCATTGTAGTTTCCCTTTAAATCCACACCTCTGCCAACTCTTTCCATTTACAGATCCTTTTGAATAGATAACATGTCTGTGGAGGTGGATCCACAAACTGCCACACACTGAATTAAAATAACATCAACAACAATCTGGAGCATAAAACACAGTGCAAATGAGGTAAGTTGGGGGGGTTAATATGCGTATAAGATGACACATGACAACAAAGATGGACTGTGACTTTTTGTGCACAAAAAACACAGCTGATACAGAAAAGGGATCTTTAAACCACACCAGCACAATGTATTCTGTTGACTGTATGCAGTTGCAGCACATGAACTTTCTAGACAAACTGTCAGACTTCCTATAACTTTCAAGCATTTGCCTTTCCCTTTGGAACTCTCCAGCAGACAAATGTCCTACTTGTTTCTCCAAACTAGATTCCAGATTCAGTTCTCCTGGGCAGACCCTCTGGAAAGGCAGTGCAAAACTCATAGGCCCCTAAGCACTGTCCTAGTTTCTTCTCAAAGCACATGTGTTCTTGCCAGGCATCATGCCTGGGGGGTCAGGAACAACAGCATATATATCCTCCTCAGTCAAAGTCAGGGAGGAAAGAGATCTTCCAGAAGTTTCCCTCAAATATTTAGACCTTTCCTCGGCATGCACCACTAGCATTAAATTTTCTAGTGGTTGGCTAGGGAGATATAAATATTCATACTCAGGCTATTGAACCCTCCTACACTATTGTCAGGGATACTCTCCAACAGCAGGCTGGAGCAAATGAAAACCTGAACTTGGGGGAAAGCAGAACTATCAATCAGTCATAGCCTGATTAAAGTACAGCAACACTAAATTTAGAATAGGGACACTATTTAATAGGGCAAGGTCCCTCACAATGGCATTATATGATTTTGACAAAAAGATAAACAACTTAAATTGTATTTATTCTTTGCTTGCAGAACTGCATACCGCTTGTATTTTATGTATGTATGTATGTATGTAAGTATGTACGTATGTATCTATTATTAAAAGGCATTAAGCCAAACGTTTATAAGTTTTACAGATTTGGTAGTAAATACTCAAAATGTAAAGTGCTATATAAACTGTTGGTGCTATATAAATCCTGTATAATAATAATAGGCCTTCTGTTGCTTATTGTTTATTTTATATCAATAGCAGCACAAAGATACTCAATAAAGGGGCATCTCATACATCATAAATCAGAGGAAAATATTTAATTAAATAAAATGAGTTATATCCCGGGACACCCTTCACTTGGCCATCATGCTAATGGAGAAGAATCCTCTCAATAACAATACATTCTAGAGAAAGGTAACCTTGTGACAACATGTAAGGAGACAAATCATAGAGCCACTGCATAGAATGTAATCTGACACAAGTATAACAAACAATGGATTGGGTTGGACATTCGCTTTAGGGCTCATACACTGTGGAGAATAGTAAAAATAGAATGTATGAAGAGTATAGATTTGGATACAGAAAAACAACGCATTTTCCAGAAAACTCTTACAATGGGGTGTCCTGTTGGATTTTGTGTAAAAGTCCAACCATTTTGTTTTTCAGGCTTTGATAGATGAAAGCTTAGAACCTCTGTCAGTTTCATAGCAATGTCTGTGTCCCTGGAAAAAAGCTAGAGGATCTGTGTTAATATATGCTTATTGGGTACATGGGAATGTGGTGGTTCATTTAATAAAGGCAAATAGGCTGTTTACTTTGAAAGGGAATTTTCGCTAGGCCATAGTAAATACAGTGAAGCTCTGCTGACTTTCATCTATAAATCATGTGGAAGTTAAACTAATACTTTTTTTTTTCCTTTTCCTTGATGATTGGGTGTTCCTCTTAAATTGAAACGTCGTCTCATTCACTAATCTCTAGGACAAATTCCCTTGCAAATGATAACTTCCCTTTCAAAGCGAAAGGGAAGCCAATTTATCATTAGTAAATGAACTCCATTGTCCCATATGGTTGTACTGTCCTCTGATTTGTAGATACTGAAGGTAAATTCTTGAACTGGTTGATGAGATCACATCTATCTCTCTCCCCTTCAAACAGTGGGTGTTTTTTTTTCATAAAACCAAAATCTCAAAGCTGTGTTGAATCAAAATGTAAAAAAACTCTTAGAAAAACGCGATTACAATAAATAAATAAATAAATACATAAACAGACATGTTCTAAAGTCTTCCTATTCAAACCAAAACTGTACAAAACAAAATCTGTTTAAACCATAGCAGAACTAACAATAGGGAGTGTAGCATGAGATAATCCAAAATAGACTTATTTCAGCCAGTTGTACAGGCTTCTGTCTCCATGGTTGAGGGACAACACCACCGTTTCCACCCGAACCTCAATGTCCTTTATTGATGGCCCAGTGCTGGTGGCAGAAGATGAGGTATGTATATTATGGGGACTGTATTTACAGTTGAACCCAAAGTTTACATACCCTGGAGAGCGCATGCGCGGGAGCTCCAAGATGGACGCTTGAGCCCGGAGCTCCGCGCCACCCCGGCCGACCGGCGCCGCTAAAGAAAGCCAGAGCCATCTGGAACCGCTAATTTGGGAGCTAGGGGATCCCTGAACTCTTAGTGCACCCCCCGGATGCAGAGTTCCTCGGCGAGGAGGGACCTGGGGCCGCTATTCTCAGAGGTGGCCGTGGCTGGGTGTACCAAGAGGGCCACCGCGGCCTCCCCGAACTCCCAGGCCGTGGAGCTCGCACAGGAGCCTCGTCGGGTATTAGCTCCGGCATCTCTCCCCTACCCCCCCACTCCACTGGGGGCTCAGCAACCACTACCTCCTCACTCCCCGGCGTCCACAGAATCTCTGCTGGCACAGACTACGGGCAGTTGTGGCCTACCTCCCATGGGGCCTTCCCCGGCCCTGTCTCGCCTATCTCTCACCCCCAGCACCCCAGGGAATGACTCTTTACTACCAGCCCAGGACATATTCCTCAAATTCTCTGAATTACTCGAGAAGGGCCTGGCTCAGACTGCTGCTAAGATAACAGGTGATATCAAGGCAGATTTTCAGAATCTGGGGGAGAGAATGGGAGCCATTGAAAGTAAATTGGATATCACGGTCTCCAGGGCTAACCAGAATACAGCCCAGATTCAGCTCCTGCAGGAACAGTTAGAGACTGCTATCGCTACAATCGATGACCTTGAGAACAGATCCAGAAGACAAAACCTCAGAATCAGAGGTCTGCCTGAAAACATTACAGACACCACCAAAGCAGTGCATGACCTCTTCAAACGCCTTATCCCCAACATACCCCAAAATTGACTAGAGCTGGATAGGGCACATAGAGCCCTAGGCCCTCTGAAGAAGGATGGAAACCCACGGGACATTATTGTCAAGCCTCATTTTTTCTCAGTCAAAGAGGAAATTATGAAATTAGCTCGGTCCCAAACTCAACTCCTTTGTAAAGGTTTCCCAGTTCAAGTCTTTGCAGATTTGTCCCCCATGACGATCCAGCACAGAAGAAATCTCAAGCCTCTCCTTACAGCCTTGTCTCAAAAAGGCGTGAAATATTGGTGTACTTTCCCCTTTGGGGTTAAATTCTCCTTCAAGGGTAATACCTACGCCTTCTCCAGCCTTCCGGAAGGAGAAAAGATCCTTCTGAAGCTCAAGCTCATTTCACATGAATCCGACATGGACTATGCATCCTCCTCAGCTGGAACATCTAAACGCCCACCTCCTGCCAGCCCCATCACTCCCGTCTGGAATCAAGCCAAAACCAAGAGATCCAAGGACAACAGACCTCCGTGATAGACGTTTTGAGGCCACTCAGCCTCTTGCTTCTCTCGGATCTTCTTGGTCCTTTGCCAGCTGTATTTCCTTGACCATTGGACCATCTCCTTTTTGATGAGGCCATCAGCCTAGGAATGATCTGACCTGCTCCCCCCCTTTTTTTTTTTTTGTTGCCTGAGCCCTCTGGGGTTTGTCCCTTTGGTTTTCCTACTCTCCTCCCCACTCCACCAAAGACCGAGCCTTCCCAGGCCCTGTTGCACCAGCCCCAATGTAACCTAACTGTATAAGCCTTCTGTTAACACTCCTTACACTGTTACCTGGTTTCTTATGTTATATGTTTCATTTTCAATGTGGTTGGTGGGGGTGGCGGGGGTGCTGGGGTTTTTCCCCTTTTTCCTCAGTTAATGCTCTTCCCCATGGTTCTAGAATTGTAATATTTGTTGGCTCGCCGGCCGGGGAGGCAGTCTCATGCCTCTCCCCCTCCCTCGGCAATGGTTTTCCCAAAGCTGCGGGACTGGTCGCTCCCCCTTTTCAAGGGTGGTGCATTTTCATACTTTTGGACAGGGGGTTTGTTCCCTTCCCCCCTACCCCTAAGTCTCTTATGAGACGTTACCCTTTTGTCCACTCCCTCTTCGCTCTTTCCTCTCTCACTTTCTCCTTCTATCTTCTAGCCGATCCGCTGTGTGTGTGCTTCCTCCCGACTCCTTCCTGGTGGCCTGGACAGAGGGCTCTTTGGGTGAGACTTCCTGTCAGAAGAGGTTTTGGGGTAAGTGACTTCGACACATGTTGCAGATTTCTCCCACACTTACAATGGCTCATCCTAGGTCTATGCCTCGCCACATAAGAATAGCTACCCACAACACACAAGGATTAAATTCCCCCGATCAAAAGAAGGAAAGTCTTTGACTTTTATCGTTCCCTCAAACTTGACATTGCCCTCCTGCAGGAAACCCACTTTCCGATTAGTTATAACCCCAAATTTCTTCATGCCCACTTCCCTATGTTCCGTTTAGCCAATGCTCCTGATAAAACTAGAGGTGTGGCTATTGTAATCTCCAAAACTTGTAACTTTTCCCTTCAGTCTGAACTTAAAGACCCGGAAGGGAGATTTCTTTTAATCAAAGGCACCCTAGAGGGCCATCTCTATACCATAGTCACATATTATGCTCCCAACAAGAACCAAACCACCAATGCATCCCCATTGATGAAGTCACGTGAGGCCTGATGTAACGCGTAGGGCGGCGACAGCAGAGGTGTTTGGAAGCTCAGACTGAATGCACACGAGCTCGGCGCTCGTAGGAGAAACGCTCGTTCGTTTTACTTGTAAATGTGAGTGTTGATTTTAAAAGCTTGTTTTAAATAAATGTTTTAAACGAAACAATGTCACACGAAGGAAAGTCCTCTCTCTTTTTGCACCCACCCGATCGGGAGGGTCTCTCTCCGTATGACTAGTTTTAAAAAGTCACCAACAACATAGCTGACAGCACACAGAAAGAGTGGACTCCACACGATCGTTGGAACGTGTATTTCCAAAGAAACATACCCACTAAGGAACAAGGAGGACACCCCTAGAGGTGGAAAAGACACACGACAGTCGATACAACAACCACTGAAAAATTTTGATCAGTATGCCTCTCTCTGGGAGGGCTAGCCCACCCACGTTTTTCTCTCTCCTGAAAGGAAGCACACTGTAACAAAGCAAATTTTGTAAATAAATTTTGTTCGAAAATTTTAGTTGTGAGTGTAAATGTTCATTTTGCTTGCTCGCAAAGAGGATGCTCGCGGCTCGAGCACACGTAAGTCAGACTCGAAGGTTTGTGGAGACGACAGCGGCGGGATGCGCAATGTAGTCCGGAGTGCACTGAAGTAGTTACCCCTACGTAACCACCAAACCAAGAACAACCCTCGTATTATACACTGATACCATATCTCTACCGGGAGATCCCACGGAAACTAATTTTCTTTAGAGGGAAGGCCCAGAAATTCAAGTCTGACTTCCCTTTTCAATGTTCAAAACCTCTAATGTTATCGGTGTGG
>BLSH010271018.1:311013-326877 GCA_018402905.1 Glandirana rugosa | reverse complement strand
ACACCCCAACATATAATCTGTGAGGCATTATTGGTCTTTTGAATGGTTCATTTTTTTCCACAAGTCTTCGAAAAACGTGGAAAGAAAATGAAAACGCTTTTATTTTTACACAAAGTGGTCAATTTATAAGTTATTTCTAACACATAGCATGCACATAGCAAAAATTACCCCCCAAAATATATTCTGCTACTCATCCCGAGTATGGCGATACCACATGTGTGAGACTTTTACACAGCCTGGCCACATAGAGAAGTCCAACATGCAGGGAGCACCGTCAGGCATTCTAGGAGCAGAAATTTCACATCTAATTTCCTAAAGACCCATTACACTTTTGAAGGCCCTGGAGCACCAGGACAATGGAATTGCCCACAAAATGACCCCATTTTGGAAAGCAAACACCCCAACGTATATTCTGTGAGGCATTATGAGTCTTTTGAATGGTTCATTTTTTTTCGCAAGTCTTCGAAAAATGTGGAAAGAAAATGAAAACGCTTTTATTTTTACACAAAGTGGTCAATTTATAAGATATTTCTAACACATAGCACGTACATAGCAAAAATTACCCTCCAAAATATATTCTGCTACTCATCCCGAGTATGGCGATAGCACATGTGTGAGACTTTTTCACACCCTGGCCACATACAGAGGCCGAACATGCAGGGAGCACCATCAGGCGTTCTAGGAGCATAAATTACACATAAAATTTAATTGATACCTATCACACTTTTGAAGGCCCCGGGGCACCAGGACAGTGGAATTACCCCCAAAATTACCCCATTTTGGAAAGCAAACACCAAGGTATATTCTATGAGGCATGGACTGCAGATAGGTACTCGGGTACTCTAATGGGCTGCAGATAGGTACTCAGGTATTCTGATGGGCTGCAGATAGGTACTTGGATACTTTGATGGGCTGGAGACAGGTACCCGGGTAATATGATGGATTGGTAACAGGTACTTGGGTACTCTGATGGGCTGCAGACAGGTACTCGGTTACTCAGATGGGTTGGTGACAGGTACTCGGGTAATCTGAAAGGCAGGTGACAGGTACTCGGGTACTCTGATGGGCTGGTGACAGGTACTTGGGTACTCTGGTGGGCAGGTAACAGGTACTTGGGTATTCAGGTGGACAGGTACTCGGGTACTCAGGTGGGCAGGTGACAGGTACTCGGGTACTCTGATGGGCTGGTGACAAGTACTCGGGTACACTGATAGGCTGGTGACAGGTACTCGGATACTCTGATGGGCAGGTGACAGGTACTCGGGTATTCTGATGGGCAGGTGACAGGTACTCGGATACTCTGATGGGCAGGTGACAGGTACTCGGGTACTCTGATGGACAGGTGACAAGTACTCAGGTACTTTGATGGGCAGGTGACAGGTACTTGGGTACTCTGATGGACAGGTGACAAGTACTCGGGTACTCTGATAGACAGGTGACAGGTACTCAGGTACTTTGATGGACAGGTGAGAGGTACTCTGGTACTCTGATGGACAGGTGACAAGTTCTCGGGTACTTTGATGGGCAGGTGACAGGTACTCGGGTATTTTGATGGGCAGTTGACAGGTACTTGGGTACTTTGATGGACAGGTGACAGGTACTCGGGTACTTTGATGGACAGGTGACAGGTACTCGGGTACTTTGATGGACAGGTGACAGGTACTCTGATGGACTGTGACAGGTACTTTGATGGGGTGGTGACAGGTCCTCTTTATTGGGGGGGTGATCAGTGTGCTTGGTGTACAGTAGGCGGTACAGTAGGCTCGTTACCACGGTTTGTTTACATCACATGACCGGCTGTAATTGACACAGCCGGTCACGTGGTAAAGAGCCAAATCTATTGGGGGGACACAACCCCCCGGCAGATGAGCGATCCGTGATCGCTCGGAGGACGTCATATGACGTCCGCCCGGATCGACGAGCAGTCCCTGCCGACGTCATTTTACTATGACTCAGTAGGGAAGTGGTTAATGATGGGGGAGGGGTTTCGGCGGAAAACCTGTGGGCGGCCCACAAGGCTTATATTAAGGGGAAATTCATCCAGATTGCTTCTCAAATCAAAAAAGCCAGGCTCCTAGATGTCGAGAAATTAGAGACCAAATACTCCGCCTTGAAGGCTAAACACAAGAAAAACCCACTTAGCGTCCCTATCCCACAATTAGATGCAGCGAGAGTAGAATTAAACTTAGCCCTTACCACTAGGGCCGAAAAATACATCAAATGGAGTGGAGCCAAGTTCTACTCCCATAAAGACAAATTGGGCCCAATGTTGGCTTCTAAGCTGTCTCCGCGCCCCAGAATTTTTGCGTTCCCTAAGATAAGAATCTCCGGTCAATCTCCCTCTACTAACCCAAGCAAGGTCCTACGGGCTTTTCAGGATTTTTACGCGCAGTTATACAAACCCATGCCTTCAGAGGGCATTCAGAACCCCGACTCCTTTCTGGATGGCCTCTCTCTCCCCTCCTTATCCCCAGATCACAAAGCTCTCTTGGAGGCTGAGTTTACAGTTGAAGAGGTGGTAGAGGTTGTAACTAATCTCAAGAAAGGCTCAGCGCCGGGCCCGGATGGCCTTCCAGCTGCCTATTATAAAACGTTTGTGGACACCCTTGGCCCTTTCCTCGCCAGATTCTTCAACTCGAAAGTAGGAGGAGCTCCCCTGGAAACTCACTTGAACACTGCATTTATCTCAGTCATTCCCAAGCCAGGTGGGAAGAGATCAGCAACTACAGGCCAATTTCCCTCATTAACAACGACCTAAAAATTATGACCAAACTTTTAGCAAACGGGTTAGCCTCTATCATTGGTCAATATATTCATAAGGACCAAGTGGGATTTATCAGGGCCCAGATCAAATCAGGAGGGCGATCGACCTGATCTCCTTGCTTAGCTCTAACTGGGATGGAGGCCCCAAACAGAGGGGGATGATCCTGTCGCTTGACCTACAAAAGGCTTTCGACTCGGTTTCTTGGTCATACCTCTTCCAGGTGCTGGAGAGATGGGGGTTTGGTCAGAGATTTTTGGGCATTTTGCGAGCTCTATACTCCTCCCCTAAAGTTCAAATTAGGCTACGAGGGTTCTACTCTGATCTCTTCAGCATCTCTAGAGGAACGAGGCAGGGTTGCCCCCTCTCCCCCCTAATTTTTGACATAGCCATTGAGTCCCTTGCAATCGTGATTCGCTCAAATCCAGATATACAAGGTGTTCAATGCGGCCCCCACCCCCACAAGTGTGGACTATTCGCTGATGATGTCTTACTTTTTCTGACGTCCCCAGCGACCTCCATCCCCAACCTCTGCAAGGTCCTGGACGACTTTGCCTTGGTTTCGGGTCTGTCTGTCAACCTGGAAAAATCTCAAGCTCTCAACATCTACCTTCCCCCCGACATGGTCCTTCAGATGTAAAATGAGTTTAGGTTCAAGTGGAGTGATTCCTCCATTAACTATCTTGGCATCACCCTAACTCCCAAGGTTGACCTCCTATATGCAGCGAACTTTCCCCCAATGTACAAGAAATTGGAACAGGACCTGCGGGCCTGGGGTAAGGAAGACCTCTCCTGGCTGGGAAGAATCCATTCGGTCAAAATGACTCTTCTCCCCAGAATACTTTACCTTTTTAGGGCCCTCCTGATCTCTATTAGAAAGGATCATCTTAAGACTTTTCAGGGCAAGATTGTTAAATTTATATTGGGGGAGGGGCTACAGGCTCCCCAGGTCCACCCTTTTTCACCCTATTAAGAAGGGGGGACTGGGGTTGCCAAGACTGCTTTGGTACTATCAGGCAGCCAGGCTAGCGCAGCTGTCGGCGAAATTTATTCTAAGTAGAGTTGAGCGAACTTCTGGAAGTCCGGGTTCTGCTGGTTCGGCCGAACTTAGGGACAAAGTCCGGGTTCGGGTCCGGAATGAACCCGAACTTTGTCCCGGACCCCGAACCCCATTGAAATCAATGGGGACCCAAACTTTTAGGCACAAAAATGGCTGTAAAAAAGTCTTGGAAAGTCCTGGAGGTCTGCAAAAGGAAGGAAATGGGGGTAAGGGTGGGACAAGTGCCCTACAAAGAAATGGGGATAGGGAAATAACTAAAAGCATTTTTTAAAAAATAATTTCATAAAAAAATCAAAAATGGAGGTGGATGTGGACCATCTTCAAACTGTGTCTGAAAAGTATTAATTAACGGTAGAAGCCATATCACTGTTCTAAAATCATCTTCAAACTGTGTCAAAAAAGTATAAATAAGCCGGGAGAACCCATATCAATGTTCTGCAAACATCTGGAAAATGTGTGTAACACTTTAACTAAAACCTGGAGAAACCATACTACTGTTCTGCAAACATCTGGAAACTGTGTGTAACACTTTAACTAAAACCGGGAGAAACCATACTACTGTTCTGCAAACATCTGGAAACTGTGTGTAACACTTTAATTAAAACCGGGAGAAACCATACTACTGTTCTGCAAACATCTGTAAACTGTGTGTAACACTTTAACTAAAACCGGGACAAACTGAACTACTGTTCTGCAAACATCTGTAAACTGTGTGTAACACTTTAACTAAAACCGGGACAAACTGTTCTGCAAACATCTGGAAACTGTGTGTAACACTAACTAAAACCGGGCGAACCCATATCACTGTTCTGCAAACATCTGGAAACTGTGTGTAACACTTTAACTAAAACTGGGACAAACTGAACTACTGTTCTGCAAACATATGGAAACTGTGTGTAACACTTTAACTAAAACCGGGACAAACTGAACTACTGTTCTGCAAACATCTGGAAACTGTGTGTAACACTTTAACTAAAACCGGGACAAACTGAACTACTGTTCTGCAAACATCTGGAAACTATGTGTAACACTTTAACTAAAACCGGGAGAAACCATATCAATGTTCTGCAAACATCTGGAAACTGTGTGTAACACTTTAACTAAAACCAGGACAAACTGTTGTGCAAACATATGGAAACTGTGTGTAACACTTCAACTAAAACAGGGATAAACTGTTCTGCAAACATCTGGAAACTGTGTGTAACACTTTAACTAAAGCCGGGACAAACTGAACTACTGTTCTGCAAACATCTGGAAACTGTGTGTAACACTTTAACTAAAACCGGGACAAACTGTTCTGCAAACATCTGGAAACTGTGTGTGAAACTCTAGCAGAGAGAAGAACAGGGATATGGTTTCGCTCTGCTATAGTTTCACATAGAGTTTTTAGATGATTTTAGAACAGTGGTATCATACTTTTTAAAAAATGTTTTTAGTTATTTCCCTGTCCCCATTTCTTTATAGGGAACTTGTCCCACCCTTACCCCCATTTTTCTTCTTTTTGCAGACCTCTAGGACTTTCCTGGACCTTTTTACAGCATTTGTAAGACTTTCATTAAAATTACCAGAACCCCGGACCCGAACCCGGACTTTTTTTGAAAAGTCCGGGTTCGGGTCCGGGTCCCGGACACCCCAAAGTTCGGTACGGACCTGAACTTTACAGTCCGGGTTCGCTCAACACTAATTCTAAGTATGAGAAGCTTGACTGGATTCTGATCGAAAGACATGCGATTCCTACATTCACCCTAGATTTTCTTTTGTGGATGCCCCCCAGGGAGCGTCCATCAATCCTCTCCCCCATACTCTCACAATCTGTGTCTCTCTGGGACCACCTCAGAACAATCTCGGCTTTGGTCTCTAAAATGGAACCTCTAGCCCATATCTTCCATAATCTGGATTTTATCCCAGGCCTAGACATTAAATCCTTCAAATGGTGGCTTGATAAAGGGATGTACAGGATCAGCCACTTCTTCACAACTTCAGGGCCCATCTCTAAATCCTATTGCAGCAACCACTTAGACTTACCTGTGGGCGAGCATTTTCACTTCCAACAAATAAGCCATTTCCTACTTAAAATTTGGTCCAACAAACCTGACCCTCCGCCATTTACTGATTACGAAATTTGGTGCGGTCAACTCGGCCCCCAGAGAGGAGGGATCACCATCATATATCAATCCTTGCCACTGCCTAAAGCTAAATTAGCTCATATGTTGGCTTGGGAGCATGATCTCAATGGAGCCTGGGATCTGGGAAGCTGGCAATCTGCACAGGCTAGAGCTCTTAAAGGGTTAATTAACATCTCCCTGATGGAAGCATCCATCAAGGTGACTACTAGATGGTACTACACTCCCTCTAGATTGGCCTCAATGTATAGCTAGGTTTGGGCCGTGGGCGCGGAGTTCTTGGGCCCGCTTCCCCCTGAGAGTTTCTACGGGGGTCCTGTGGTCCCACAGACCCCTGGTCTCAGGGGTTTTCTCTTTCTAGTTGTAGGGGTGTTATAGCTTTGATGATTTCAGTATCTGTTCTTATTCAGCCATATGGGGTCTTGGGCCAAACTTTACACAGCTGGCCCCCACCTGAGGTGCTGGATACCCACTGAATAGGCATCTATGTCCCTGTGATTTGTTTGGCCCTTCAATAACCGAGCTGTAGCATTCTTTTTGAATTTTCGCTTTGTACTTATGAATGTTCAGTTTGGTTTTGCGATACGTTTCACCTCAAGATAATATTTAAAACTTATTTCGATGAAACTCTGTGGTGGCCATGTTCCCCCGCACAGCTTGTTCCCTTTTGGGGTGCGGGGGCTCTGACCTTCTCAGACATAACTTAGGCTGCCCTATGACCTATGAGGCAGGTCTTCTTTTCAACATGTTTTCATTAATATGTTTCTGCTATGCCATATGTTCCCAGGCTGCACATGCCACTGTAATTTTTGTCGTATTTACGGAAATTTATTGAAAGAAAAGTTTACATACCCTGGCAGAATTTATGATTTCTTGGCCATTTTTCAGAGAATATGAATGATAACACAAAAACATGTTTGGCTAAAGCCATTTATTATCAATCAACTGCGGTTACTCCTTTTAAATCATAATGACAACAAAAACGACCTAAATTACCCTGATCAAAAGTTTACATACCCTGGTGATTTTGGCCTGATAACATGCACACAAGTTGACACAAAGGGGTTTGAATGGCTATTAAAGGTATCCATCCTCACCTGTGGTCTGTTTGCTTGTAATTGGTGTGTGTGTATAAAAGGTCAATGAGTTTCTGGACTTCTGACAGACCCTTTCATCCATACTTTCATCCAGTGCTGCACTGACGTTTCTGGATTCTGAGTCATGGGGAAAGCAAAGAATTGTCAAAGGATCTGTGAGAAAAGGTAATTAAACTGTATAAAACCGGAAAGGGGTAAAAAAAGATATCCAAGGAATTGAGAATGCCAATCAGCAGCGTTCAAACTCTAACCAAGAAGTGGAAAATGAGGAGTTCTGTTGAAACCAAACCACGGTCAGGTAGACCAACTAAAATTTCAGCCACAACTGCCAGGAAAATAGTTTGGGATGCAAAGAAAAACCCACAAATAACTTCAGGTGAAATACAGGACTCTCTGAAAACATGTGATGTGCCTGTTTCAAGGTGCACAATAAGGAGGCACTTGAAGAAAGATGGGCTGCATGGTCTAGTCGCCAGAAGAAAGCCATTACTATGCAAATGCCACAAAGTATCCCACTTACAATATGCCAAACAGCTCAGAGACAAGCCTCAAATCTTCTGGCACAAAGTCATTTGGAGTGATGAGCTTTTTGGCCACAACCATAAATGCTACATTTGCAGAGGAGTCAACAAGGCCTGTGAAACACGGAGGTGGATCGCTGATGTTTTGGGGATGTGTGAGCTGCAAAAGCACAGGAAATTTGGTCAAAATTGATGGCAAGATGAATGCAATATGTTATCAAAAAATACTGGAGTAACATTTGCATTCATCAGCCAGGAAGCTGCACATGGGACATACTAGGACATTCCAACATGACAATGATCCAAAACACAAGGCCAGGTCGACCTGTCATTGGCTACAGCAGAATAAAGTGAAGGTTCTGGAGGGTCCATCTCAGTCTCCTGACCTCAATATCATTGTGCCACTCTGAGGAGATCTCAAACGTGCAGTTCATGCAAGACAGCCCAAGAATATCCAGGAACTGGCGGCTTTTTGCCAAGAGGAATGGGCAGCTTTACCATCTAAGAAGATAAAGAGCCTCATCCACAAATGCCACAAAAGATTTCAAGCTGTCATTGATGTTAAAGGGGGCAATACATGGTATTAAGAACTGGGGTATGCAAACTTTTGATCAGGGTAATTTGGGTAGTTTCTGTTGTCATTATGATTTAAAAAGAGTAAACACAGTTGATTGATAATAAATGGCTTCAGCCAAACACTAACCATGAGTGAAAGAAAAGTTTTTGTGTTATCATTCATATTCCCGTAAAAATGGCAAAGAAATCATAAATTCTGCCAGGGTATGTAAACTTATGAGCACAACTGTAAATACTATGTAGATCACAATGAATCCAGGTAAGTTGGTAGCCCCTTCCACTGATTAATCAAAAAGAAAGCATGTAAAGAATCAATTATGTCTTAAAATGATTGTGTCACTAATTTAAAAGAAAAGGTGTGGACAAGGTGGAGAACTTTTGCGTTCCCCCCTTTTCCAAACAAAGAATGCTTTGTATTAATTGTGAGAATATAATACATTCTTTAAATGGCATCCATGCCAAGCATCAACCTATATTTAGAAGGCAGCAGCTCAGCATGGGACTCTGAAGCTTGTGGAGATCACTGGAGTAGCAATGTCTACTACAATGATTTCCAGCTTCTACAGGGATCCCACAGGTATGGTATATGCATCATTACATTGGTCCAACTGGATGTAACTGAATGTAACTATGTAAAAATGTCTGGAATTCTTCTTTAATGATCTAAGTAGCCATGCATGGGAACTGGACCGTGGAAATCTCCCAGAATTTTCCAATTCAGTTACCACGTCTACGTATAACTGTTTCATTCAGGCTTGGGAACTGCAGTATGCAGGTGATGGATTTTGTTGTTTTTTTTTTTTTCTTTTTTTACAGCATGGAAGAGCTTACTTATGACAGATGAAATATCAACAAACTTCAATTATTATATGTATTACTTTTTGCAATAAATTGGTGAATGGGTAACATTTTTATTCTTAAATCGATTGTTAAGCATCAATGTCAGTGTTTTCTTAAGCCAACATTTGCACTGTCTTTAATTGACAAGGAGTTTAGAAGTCCCTTTTCTGATTTACTGAAAGGAGGTAGCGTCTTCTAATCACTGTGTTTCTTTTTTAATTCCACATATTTTAATGAAAAGACCCAGTTCTGTAGAATGGTAGATCAGAGCCTTAGTGATCAGCTTGACATCCAAACCTTTTTATATCCAAGTATGAGGGGATGAAAATGTTATATGTATTACTATGGGGGGACAAATGATTTCTAAGATAATTTAAGATTCTGCTGGTCAAGTGCACATATAACAGATTATGCTAATCATACATCATATATTGTCATGTACTGTAGATTAATATTTGCACTTAAATAAACAGTCCAGAACAGCTACTATGATTTAAATCAATTCAGTTTAAATAATTAAATAAAAAAGAGGAATGGTGATTTGAACACACATAGAAATATAAACCTCTTTGATGATGTCCCTTTGGAGTTCCTTACACTAGAAGATGTATTGCATATTCCATACTGGCACATTCTTTGTTTGATATGAACAATGATCCCCATACATCAAACCTTCCCTTCCTTTCATCCAGTCTCATCATGCTAATTTGGTTGCTCAAAATAATGCCCATCTCTTTATTACAAAAACTCATTTGATGTCCTTGTGTGCCACTGATGGATGCAAGTTGACATTATCCAATTTCTAGCATTCATCACTTTTTGCCTACCTAACCCAACCTCTCCATTCGCAGCAACATAATATGATCTATTGTATTAATGAGATCTTTCAGAGCATTTACTTCATTAAGGTGATTGAGCAACTCGCTTAAAAGCATGTTCTTGTTGATGTCATATTTTATTTAATTTAAAGAAGCAATGTCTGGAATTGTTCTTTTTAACATATTTATTACTGCTGTTGCTATGCAGAAATTAAAGTATTTCTATATCTGAAGATACAAAAAGCAATGATGTCCTCACTTCATTTGGATGAATCCTACCTTCTGAGTCCCGATACTTTGAAACCATACTCACGAGTAATATGAAGAGGAAACTCAAGAATGATAATGAATGACCTAGGATGAGCAGCTGCATCTTTGATGTTGTACTGGCCTTTCATAGGAGAGTTTGAGTTGAATCCTCTCCCTTGCAGTTTACCAACTACTATCAGAGATTAATGACCATAAAAAAGGAGGGGTACAGTGTGTTGAAGTTGGTGCACGGCTACTGGTTTTATTTAATAGGGATATGTCCCTTAAGATGATTAAGGCAACAATGTAGATGGCATATGGGAGGTTTCCCCAGAAAATGTACCATGTAGTATAAATGACCAACTGAAAAGAGGTCCCAATGTGCACTTTGAACATACTAGTAGAATCTGACAGTATAGAAGCCCATATGAGTTAATTACAAGAACTGGGGAGTGCAAAATCTTGTGCAGCTCTGCATAGAAACCAATCGGTTTCCAGGCTTTATTGTCAAAGCTTAATTGAACAAGCTGAAGTTGGAAGCTGATTGGCTACTATGCACAGTTGCACTAGATTTTGCACTCCACAGTTTTAGTGAATCAACCCCATAGTGTGCAGTGAAATCTGACTAAGTTTTTAGTACAGAGAGTAGCTTGTACAACTGAGCTGGAGTAACGTCTGAAAGTAAGGCCAGAGTTCGGCTTAAAGAAGTTGGTTCATATTGCAATGGGTTACCCATTTTAATCAAAAGTCAGTAGAACATAAAAATACTGTATATGAATAGATACATTGGCAGGCTCAGCACAATATTGTCGCCCAATGTTTGATGAATATACACTGTGGGGTTAATTTACTAAAGGGGGTTAGGTTGTTTATTTTGCAAGATAAATTGGCTTTTGACCAAATTCATTGGGTCTTCCTCAAAACTGTCTTACACAAATTTGGCATCCAAGGATAGTTTCACTCTGCAATACTTTCCCTCTATTCCAATCCTAGTGCAAATGTATTGTCCTCAGGAATAATCTCAGTTCCCTTTAACATTACAAATGGCACTAGACAAGGGTGCCCACAGTCTCCATTAATATTCACACTATAAATGGAACCCCTTGCAGCCAAAATTTACTCCAATCCCTTAATATCTAGTATTCCCTTCCACAACACTGAACATAAACTAAGTCTATTTACAGATGATGTGATCCTTATGATCACAAATCTGCTGAGATCCCTTCCATCCATACAGGTGATGCTTGATAACTTTAACGCCATTTACTTAACGCTACAAAGTCCCTGCTGCTAGCCTTACACTTGCCCTTGACTGATATTACACAGATAAGAATGATTTTCCCTTTTCCTGGGACAAATATTCTATTCCATATCTGAGTATCCAGCTCTCCTCTTCTACCTCCAGATTATTCAACGCAAACTAATAAACACTTTCTTTGTAAGCACCCTACGGAACAGAAAACTTGGTTGATTATGGAGACCACCCTCTACTGTCCATCTGAGCTCACAGGGACTCTCCTGGCGATCAGCACTGGACCCCCCTACCATCTTCACAATACCCCACACACATAGCTTCATTTAGGGCCTGGAAAGAGCTACTTGCATGTTCTTCATCCTCCCATCCCTTCCACAAACTCATTCTACCCCTCAAATGCCTGTACAAATTAAATCCCGACTTCAAGCTGTATAATTGGCAAAAGCATAACATTACCCACCTTCATGACCTCTATCTTGACCATATTCCCAGATCCCACTATTGCAAAAATGAGAGCTGGAGCTGGGTGAAACTTTTTCCAACACCAACATCATTGATACAAAAATCTATTGCAGCTACCTGGCCTCTCATTGCTCCAATCACTTCAAACCTTACCTATTACCTTAACCTACAATACATCGTTGGCATCTAACGTCTTTCAAACTTGCTGGTGACAAAGGCATACTGGCCCACACCTTATGGTTCTGTAAGTCTCTTAGACCCCATTGGCGCCAAGTCTTTATTCTCATTTCTGATCTATCAAGCCACCAAGTAGTCCCTAATCCTGCTCTTACATTGCTACACATTGGCGTGGAGACCTTTCCTCCCAGCTCCAGATCCATAATCATCCTTTTGCTACTGGCAGTTAAATATCATCAAATTATGACATACCAGAGAGCTGCCTTGGCCATGGCATCAAGGTCCTGGAATGTATAACAGTAACATGCGGTGGATGGTTGTAAATGTATTAGTAAATACAGAAGGTGAAAGTATTATCAAATAAATGATTTGTCCACACCTTTGCTATACAACTTCATAATCAAATAATCTAAGATATAATCAAGAACTCTTAAAGCAAATGTGAACCCTAATGTATGACAGTTTCATCAAGCACCATGTATCATACATTTCATGTTTCTTCTTTTTTTTTATACAGTACATGTTTGCCCCTTTTTTAATTCTTTTCATTCTTTTTTGCATCTCAATGCTGCTATTCTTCTCCAGCCTGCCACCAGGAGTGTATGTGAGCAGGATCACAGTTGGGAGACAGTTGTTACCCCATCACAGTAGGAGACTGAGAAAATGTGTTCATGGCAGTATTCTTTAATACAGAGATAAAGAAACCACAATCTTAAATTTGGAAGAAAGAGAGGTAACCAGTTTCAGTGACGTAAACCAAGTAACAAGTCCTTTTTTCTGGACATTGTAAGTATAACATTTGAGTGGTTGTAAAAGCTGAAGGTTTTTTTACCTTAATGCATTCCCCGAATTAAGTTAAAAAAAACTTCTACTTTCAGCTCTCCCCCCAGCCCCCCAAAATACTTGTCTGTGCTGTGCCCAAGAGCAGTGGTGCGCTCTCTTTGTCTCTTCACTGGATTCAGTGAGAGCAGTGGAAGCCATGGGCTTCTGCTGCTGTCAATAAAATCCAGTGATGAGAGAGTGGGGGCAGGGCCAAGCCAAACTGTGTATGCCACAGGAGTTCCCCCATAGCAGGTGGTTTGCTATGGGGGTGTTTAGCAGGGGGGGGGAGTGCCGATGGGGGACCCTAGAAGAGGATGATTGGGGCTTCTCTGTGCAAAACCACAGAGCAGGTAAGTATGACATGCTGGTTATTTTTAAAACAATTACCTTTACAATCACTTTAATACATTTTATTAATAAAACCATACCACAGGAGAATGATGTGCCCTACTTTATGTTTTTAATGAAAACTGTAGATTTTCACTGAAAACAACTTACATTAAAGTTACATAGTTGGTCTGGTTAACATAGTCACACAAGTCCATCTAGTTCAACCAATAAAAGGGAAAAAACATATAATCTTATATACACAATCCTAGACCCACAGTTGATCCAAAGGAAGGCAAAAACCCCAGCAAAGAATGATCAAAATTGATCCAACGGGGGATAAAATTCCCTCCTTATCCCCAAGAGGCAATCGGATATTCCTTGGATCAACTTTACCTATAAATGTTAGTATCCAGTTATATTATTTACATTAAGAAAAGAATCCAGGCCTTTTTTTTAAACACTCTACTGAGCTGGTCAGAACCAGCTTTTGTGGGAGTATATTCCACATTTTCCCAGCTCTTACTGTGAAGAAACATTTAGCCCCTTATCCTCTGTGATGACCTTAAAGTGAATAAGTAAGCATCAAGTTCACTATATGGACCACTTATGTATTTATAGATGTTGATCATAATCCCCCTAATCTCCTCTTCTCAAGAGAGAATACATTTAGTTCCTCTATTCTTTCCTCATAGCTGAGCTCCTCATGCCTCTTAGCAGTTTGGCTGCCCTTTTCTGCACTCTCCCCAGTTCCTCTGTATCTTTTTTGTGAACTGGTGTCCAAAACTGAACTGCATATTCCAGATGAGGTTTCACCAATGATTTATACAGGGCAAAAATGATATCTCTTTCTCTGCTGTCCATACCTCTCATAATACAAGAAAGGATTTTGCTCGCTTTGGAAACTGCAATTAAAATTGGCTTTTTACCATGTGACCAGCTGTGTCCAATCACAGCTGGTCACAAATTTCAACCAACGGCTGTCCTGCCATTTCCGAGTTCTCCTCCTCAGTGTGTGCGGAGGAGACCTGGAAGAAAAATGAACAGTATTGTGCCCAATTGCCCCACAAAGAAAGAGGACCTGTCACCAGCCCATCAAAGGACCTGTCACCAGCCCATCAGAGTACCTGCCACCGGCATCAGCATACCTGTCACCAGCCCATCGGAGTACTTGTCACCAGCCCATCTGAGTACCAGAGTACCTGCCACCAGCCCATCTGAGTATCCGTGTACCTATCACCAGCCCATCAGAGTACCTGTCACCAGCCCATCAGAGTACCCAGGTACCTGTCTCCAGCCCATCGGAGTACCCGAGTACTTATTTGCAGCCCATCAGAGTACCCGAGTACCAATCTGCAGCCCATCAAAGTACCCGAGTACCTATCTGAAGTCCATCAGAATACCTGAGTACCTATCTGCAGCCCATGCCTCCTAGAATATATGTTGGGGTGTACACTTTTCAAGATGGGGTCATTTTGTGGGCATTTCTATTGTCCTGGTGCTCCAGGACCTTCAGAGGTGTGATAGGTAGTCAGAAAATGATATGTGTAATTTATGCTCCTAGAACACCTGATGGTGCTCCTTGCATTCTGGGCCTCTGTATGTGGCCAGGCTGTGTAAAAGTCTCACACATGTGGTATCGCTATACCCGGGAGAAGTAGCAGAATATATATGCAATGTGTTAGACAAATCTTATAAGTTGACAACTTTGGGTTAAAAAAAAGTTTTTATTTTCTTTCCATGTTTTTCAAAAACTTTTGGAAAAAAATGACACGTTCAAAAGCCTTATAGAATGTACATTAAGGTGTTTGCTTTCCAAAATGGGGTCATTTTGTGGGTAATTCCATTGTCCTGGTGCTCCGGGACCTTCAATAGTGTGATAGGTAGGAATGAAGTATGATTACAACATACTCATAGATATGGGGAGGATGGATGTGGCATACAGTTCGGTCCAAAACTGTGCATAGGAGTCCATGCACATAAAACACTGGAGGTAGCCTTCAAGGGGAACAGGATCAAGGGTCCACCAGAACTATAAGACAAGCAAGGAAAGAGGCGCTTCTAAGTGTAATATGTAGGAACAGTTTATTAAATCCAATGGTATAAAAACACTCACATGTAAACACTGTAAAAAAGCATAAAGCAGCAGTCCCAAGCGGTGAAAGAGGCCAAACAAGCCGAGGAATGGCACAAGGAAGAGCCGAGCAATGCTTCAATACACTCGTGGTCTTCGCTGGGTGAATCAGCCGGCTCCAATGCGGGATGAGAACGAGGCTTGAACAGCAGTTGGAACCGTCCAGGGCTGATGGTGTCATGGATGTGCGACTTCTTCAGGCAATGGGGATTACGGGAAGGCTGCCGGAGCTACGGAACTACACTATACACTGTGTGCAGAATTATTAGGCAAATGAGTATTTTGACCACATCATCCTCTTTATGCATGTTGTCTTACTCCAAGCTGTATAGGCTCGAAAGCCTACTACGTAGGTACTGTGGTAGTCGGGACCTGCCAAGGTTGACGACAAGTTCGGAGCAAGAGTAGGGCGTAACCTCGGCCGACTAAGTGGGTCGCTTCTGGTGCTCACATAACTTCGTAACGAGCCGAGAAGGAACACGGTAAGGAGCCGAACAAACCGGAGAAAGTGGCGAACCCTGACGACGAAATACGAAAAAATGTCACAAATGTACACTCACAAAAATATGGTAACCTAAATTATTTGACAAGGATGTATAATGTGAATCTTCGCGGAGAAAGGAACGAACAGAATATCAAGAC
>BLSH010271018.1:298202-310408 GCA_018402905.1 Glandirana rugosa | reverse complement strand
CAATGCTCCATCACACGCGTCCAAGTACTCCACAGCGTGGCTGGCAAGAAAGGGTCTAAAAGAAGAAAAACTAATGACTTGGCCTCCTTGTTCACCTGATCTGAACCCCATAGAGAACCTGTGGTCCATCATGAAATGTGAGATTTACAAGGAGGGAAAACAGTACACCTCTCTGAACAGTGTCTGGGAGGCTGTGGTTGCTGCTGCACGCAATGTTGATGGTGAACAGATCAAAACACTGACAGAATCCATGGATGGCAGTCTTTTGAGTGTCCTTGCAAAGAAAGGTGGCTATATTGGTCACTGATTTGTTTTTGTTTTGTTTTTGAATGTCAGAAATGTATATTTGTGAATTTTGAGATGTTATATTGGTTTCACTGCTGAAAATAAATAATTGAAATGGGTATATATTTGTTTTTTGTAAAGTTGCCTAATAATTATGCACAGTAATAGTCACCTGCACACACAGATATCCTCCTAAAATAGCTACAACTAAAAACAAACTAAAAACTACTTCCAAAAATATTCAGCTTTGATATTAATGAGTTTTTGGAATCATTGAGAACATGGTTGTTGTTCAATAATAAAATTATTCCTCAAAAATACAACTTGCCTAATAATTCTGCACTCCCTGTATATATATATATATATATATATATATACAATGGAGACTGAGTGACAGATGCAGGGGGAGGAGGGCAATCGGAGTCACCAGGATACAGGAAACATAATGTCATAGTGGCCAGCAATGTAATATATAAAAAACTAGTATAACACAATGGCATTAAACAATGTGTAATGATAAAAATAAGCTAACGAATAAAAAGGGGGGAGGGGTAAAAATGGGATGAGAAATGAGCTGCTATGGAATGGCAGAGGGCATGCCAAGGAGAAGAGGGGGGGAAGACCCCCCTCTGACCAATACTACCAAATATCTATTTTAGAGAAATGGAATAAAAATGTGTATATGTTAAGCAAATATATGGTGGCCGGATATCTAAAACCTTATAAAAGATGAGGGTGTGGAACAAAGACAATGGTGTGTACACAATGTAAGGAAAGGAGAAAAAACTAAATATGTAATATGTAACACACCTACGGGAAGCCACCCGTTGAAGCGAATACCCAGTCTATTCGTTTTATTACCATGTTCCATAATAAACACCGCTAGTTGGAATTCATACTCAAACAACATTGGGGTATCTTATTGCAAGACCCTCATTTGAGACAGGTTCTTCCCTCCCGACCTAAAGTCACGTACCATAGGGCTCCCAATTTGAAAAGCAAATTGGCACCCAGTAAGTTAAAATCAGTTACCCGGAGCTGCCTAGACCTATTATGGTGGAACTTACAGGCATGTATCAATGCCGCAAGGCCTTATGCAAAACTTGCACCTTTGTTTAACACCAGAAAAAATCCTTCAGTGTGAAGGGCAGAACCTATCCTCTGTCTGATTTTTTCAATTGCTCATCTGAGTTTGTAGTATATGGCCTCTCCTGTCCCTGCGGCTTGGTCTATGTCGGACGAACCACTCGCACCCTGAGGTGCAGGTTTGGCCAGCATAGAAGAGCCATAGAGGGCGGAGGGGACCACCATAGTGTACCACAACATTTTTTGGAAGTACACAAGAAGTCCACCACTGGCTTTTCTGTGTGGGTCATTGAACAGATACCCCACACTGTCCACACAGCTGAACGTTTTAAGAAACTTTGTGCTAGGGAAACTTTTTGGATTTACACTCTAGACGTCCTCTCGCCTGGGGGCCTCAATGAGTGTATAGAAGTGTCTACCATCCTATAAACACTGATACTTTTTTAATAAGGTTTTAGATATCTGGCTACCATATATTTGCTTAACATATACACATTTTTATTCCATTTCTCTAAAATAGATAGTTGGTAATATTGGTCAGAGGGGGGTCTTCCTCCCCCTCTTCTCCTTGGCATGCCCTCTGCCATTCCATAGCAGCTCATTTCTCATCCCGTTTTTACCCCTCCCCCCTTTTTATTCATTACTCGTTTTTTATATATTACATTGCTGGCCACTATGGCATTATGTTTCCAGTATCCTTGGTGACTCCGATTGCCCTCCTCCCTCTGCATCTGTCACTCAGTCTCCATTTTATATATATATATACTGTAGTGTAGATCCGTAGCTCCGGCAGCCTTCCTGTAATCCCCATTGCCTGAAGAAGTAGCGCAGGTGCCCTCTGTCATCGGCGCCTGCCAGCTAAAGAAACGCGTCACACATCCATGACGCCATCAGCCCTGGACGGCCCCATCTGCTGTTCAAGCCTCGTTCTCATCCCGCATTGGAGCCGGTTGATTCACCCAGCGGAGACCACGAGTGTATTGAAGCATTGCACGGCTCTTCCTTGTGCCATTCCTCGGCTTGATTGGCCTCTTTCACCGTTTGGGACAGCTGCTTTATGCTTTTTTATAGCGTTTACATGTGAGTGTTTTTATACCATTGGATTTAATAAACTGTTCCTACATATTACACTTAGAGGCGCCTCTTTCCTTGCTTGATGTGTAATTTATGCTTCTGCGTGTTGGGCCTCTCTGTGTGGCCAGGCTGTGAAAAAGTCTCACATATGTGGCATTGCCATACTCAGGAGGAGTAGCAAAATTTGCATATGCTGTATGTGAGAAATAACATGTTATTATGACAATTTTGTGTAAAAAAAAAAAAAAATTATAATTTCTTCATATTCCTAAGAATTGTGGGGAAAAAATTACAACTTCAAAAAACTCACCATGCCTCTTAATAAATACCTTGGACTGTCTACTTTCCAAAAAGGGGTCATTTGGGCGTATTTGTACTGTCCTGTCATTTCAGGGCCTCAAGAAATTAGATAGACCGTTAGTATATCAGGTGTGATCAATTTTTAATGATTTGCACCATAGCTTGTAGACTCTATAAGTTTCACACAGACTAAATAATATCCACAAATTTAGGTTATTTTTACCAAAGATATGTAGCAGTATAATTTGTGGCCCAAATGTATGAACAAAAATTACTTATTTGCTAAATTTTATAATAGAAACTAAAAAAAAGTGTTTTTTTTTTCAAAATGTTCACTCTTTTTTTACTTATATCGTAAAAAAATAAAAAACCCAGTGGTGATTAAATACCCCCAAAATAAAGCTCTATTTGTGTTAAAAGAATGATAAAAAATGTGTTTGGGTACAGTGTTGCATGAGTGAATAATTGTCATACAACGTGTGAGAGCGCTGAAAGCTAAAAATTGGTTTGGGCAGGAAGGGGGTGTAAGTGCTCTGTATTGAAGTGGTTAAAAAGTAAGGGTCCCAACCCTGAACCTTGGGGTACACCACTGATAACCTTAGACCATTCAGAGTATGAATCATTAACGACTACTCTCTGAATACAGTCTTTTGGCCAGTTATCTATCCATTTACAAACTGATCTTTCTAAGCCTATAGACTTTACCTTACACATTAGCCGTGTGTGGGAAACTGTGTCAAACGCTTTGCAAAATCCAAGTATACCACTTCCACAGCCACTTCTTTGTCTAGGATTTTACTTACCTCCTCATAAAAAGAAATCAGATTTGTCTGACAACTTCTGTCTTTCATGAATCCATGCTGTCTGTTGCTTAAAATATGTTTTTTTTCCAGCAAGAACTCATCTATGTGGTCTTTTATTAAACTTTCCAGTATCTTCCCAACTATCTTGGTAAAGAATTTGATCCCTTTTTAAATTTAGGCATCACATTGGCCTTACGCCAATCCAGTGGTGCTATTCTAATCATTAACATGTCCCTAAAAATTAGAGACAATAGATTTGAAATGACAGAGTTCAATTCTTTTAGGATCAGTGGGTGTATGATATCTGGTCCAGGTGCTTTATTCACCTTCATCCCATCTAAAATTTTCTGGACCATATCACTTTTGAGCCATAGTGGATCATTTGGGGCTCTGTCAATACCATCCCCATTATGGACTTGAGCTCCCCCATGCTCCTTTGTATACACAGAGCTGAATAAGGTATTTAATACATTTGCCTTCTCATTGTTCCCAGTCACCCACTCCAAATTATTTTGTAAAGGGCCTACATGCTCAGACCTGACCTTTTTACTATTAATATATTTGAAGATTTTTTTTAGGGTTTATCCTACTATCTTTTGCAACTTGTTTGTTTTGAATTTTTGAATCCTTTCTACATATTCTGTTATATTCTTTGTAACATTTAAGTGATGATAGTGTTCCTTCATTTTTATATTTTTTAAAGCTCTTTTTTTTATTATTTATAGCTTTTTATCATTGGCCGTGAGCCACATAAGTTTTATTATTAGCTTTTTAAACTTACTGCCCATGGGAATATATTTTGCAGTTCACATACAGGGTTTTTGAAGAATTCCCATTTCTGTTATGTGTTCATCAATGTCAATATTACCTCCCAGTCTAAGTCTTGGAGAGCAGCCCTCATCCTTGGAAAATGTGCTCTCTTAATGTTAAGTGGTTTTATATTTTATTAAGGTTATGTGAGATTTTAGTAATTGGATATAGATATTCATTATCTTAATTAGTCTTCTAATTACACATTTCTGTATATGCTGTGAAATAATAGGGATCATTATCATTTATAATATCACTAATATTTTTTAAAGTTATATACCATAAAACTGTATAATTAAATAAATGAAAGTATTAGCTATAACTACACTTGTTGGTTTTAAACAATTCAAATTATTACCACTGCTAGCGAGTCACTGAATCCAGCATCTTCAATTCTATATAAGAAATGTAAGATGTAAAGTACATTCAATCATTATACAAAATGTAGTACATTTATTCAAATGCATATATTATGGTTGAGAATAGCAAGTAAAAGCTTTGTCTTATGTTTGTTTAAAATAAGTTACAATTTTAATATTCATTCAGTACAAAACATAAGGAAAGTATGAGAAATTACTATCTCTATCTAAGTGACAAAAGTTAAAAAAAAAAATCTGTTAACTTCACTGGCAGAATTACTTTAATGCACAGAATTCAGGTTGTCACCAACATTTCACCATACTCTACATTATCTAGAGATTCTTTCCATTTTTTTTATGGCTGTCATTCCTCTTAGATAACTTGTAATAGGCCCCAAAATGCCTTATCACACATAAGTTCACTCGGTGTCATATGAATCAAGGACTTGTCTGTCTGTGAAAGACGTAGCCATACTTTTGATAATGACAAGCCTAAATTTCTGTAGTCACAAGACATGTTCATGACTGTGAAAAACATCAGACTGACACACGATACACTTATCATAGTAAAAATCCAGCAATGTGTTCATATAATGTTTATCTCACGTAGAATCCTTTTAACGTGTTATAGAAAAGAAAAAAGATTTTTATGGAATTTCTTAATGATTATTTATAACTTATAAACATGGGTGTTTAAAAACTATGTTTAAAATACAAATGTGATTTTGAAATTCTTCAATGGAATATGATAGAAGAGGTACATGAATATACTGTATATATATATTTTTTTTATTTTATTTTTTTATTAACGCAGCCTATCTTATTCAATCAGGCTTTAGGTTAGTAGATGCCAAATAGAAGTAAAACAAAATATTTATCAATGCAGTTCAGATGTATTTTCAGTGTGTTATTGGCTTGTTTTAAAATAATTGACAATGACAGTTTTAATAAAAACAATACTTTATTAACTAAAGATACCTCTAGTCAGCAGTGAGTCAAACCCAATTTGAATCCCACTTTCTGGATTGATAAGTGGCCCAGAGGTTACAGGTCAAGATTCCCTCCTCTTAGTAGGGATATGTTTTAGGTTCATCCCTACCATGAGCTAAAGATGAATCCTGTGGGTTTAAGATTTGTAGTTCTGGCATATTTATGTGCAGATTCACCCAGGAGGATTTTTTAAAATCATAATGCACTTCATGGCCTTTAAACTGGCCAGCAGGCTTAGAATGGTCAATAAGGAGGTTTTTAGATATGCTGGGTAGGGGGGTTGCACAGAAAAGCCATAGTGTTACCAGTGGTGGCTGGTGCTAAAAAATGTTGGGGGGGGGGCACAAACAAACCCCTCCAGGTGCCCACTCACCAGAGGATGCCTTGTGTTCCAGGGACGAGAAACTGAAAACCGGAAGTGACTCAATGACGAATATTGTACTATCACATATTTATTATATGCAATGACGAATATTAATTCGCTAAAATAAAAAGTGGGAAGGTTTGGGGTGCAGAGGACAACCTGAAACAAGCTAATTAGAGCCTCTGCCTCAAATAACATGCTCACGCCACATTTACAGACCTAATAGACACCCATTAGTCCGCCGCCCCGCACAGTGCACACACATATGAACAATTTATTTTTTAATAAATGATAATATGACAAACTGTTTTTAACATGTTAAAGTAACTTTCTTCTTTGGCAAACTAACTTTGGGGGTGGAGCCCCTGTACCCCTTATGGACAGGCCGCTACTGAGTGCTACTGTATTGGAAGTTGTTGTAAGGAAAGCATAGGTAAAACTCACAAACTGCCATTAGTGTCAGTTAGGGAACTATACTTTAATTCTGATTGCTAGCTCTCGGTCAGCATTCACTTTCAGCTCACTTAGCTAACCAATACTATACTTTTTTTTGCTGCAAGACTTCCTTTTTAAAAAAATAACTTTTGTTTCAAAGGGACAGCATTTTATGGTTTCGTTAATTTGGGGGAATAGTGTTTTCATTTTTCTTGGTAGGAGCTCTATTTTAAATTAGTTTTGCTGCAAGGCGTCTCTTAAAAAAGTGGGCTTTTGTTTCCAAGATTGTTACTCTGGGCTTTTCATTTTTTTTTTTTTTTTTCTATGTTGATAGGGCCTTTTTTTAAAGTTTAGGGTACTCAAAATGCAGCATTCACTTGTTACTAACCCATCTGTTCTAGGAGCTGCCTTATGTTCGCAACTCATTTCTGCATTCTTTGAAAGACTAAATAAAAATGCAAAAAATCGAAACAACCTAGCTTTAAATCACATTTACTACAACCCCCCATCCCAATAGATAAAATAAAGGTTAGGCATACAAAGGTTAGGCACATCATCCCTGATTTAAACTGTCATGCTGCTGGATACATTTACAATGTTGTATCATTTGTGGTCTCTTAATTCCTAATGAGAGTTTTCTGGACATTGACCAGCAGCAGGACAGTTTTGCATCAGCCAGAATAGGGACAGCCTCAGCAAACTACTGGCCAATATCTATCTGACAAAGCCTATTGCTGTTTGATAAAAAGCATGTCAGTGCTAAAACTGTTACTGAAAAGATTTGTGATTTTTTTTCAATCACTTGCAGACCTCCCACTGCACTGTGGAAGTGTGACCCGAACAATCAAAGCGACGTACCTGTGTGTCGCTGGCTGCTTCCGGGTTGAGGACGCGTGCAGAGCAAATCCCCCCCCCCCCCCAAGCACCCACTGTGATTGACGAGAGCCTGTCAGCAAGTCCTGACCTATGGCTCACAGCCGGGACCTGCTGATCAGCTGTGTACAATCACAGCCCAGAGCTCTGAGTAGACAATAAACACTGAGTTCTGTATAGAGGGAACCATCTCTCTGTTTCTCATCCTTGCAAAGCAGGGATGAGAAACTAAGAGATCTTTTAGTAAAAGCAACACACTTTACACATATTACACATATTACACATAGTACACATAGTTAACCACACATTGAACCCCTTGATCGCTCTAGATGTTAACCCCTTCCCAGCCAGCGTCATTAGTACAGTGACAGTGTATATTATTATCACTGATCACTGTATTACTGTCACTGGTGATGTCAGTGCCAGTTAGTCAGTTCCCTCCAGCATCAGTTAGTTTCAGATTGTCCACCGCATTATTGCAGTCCCATTATAAGTCTCTGATCACCAACATTTGTAGCATAAAAAAAAAAAATTCCAGTCTATATACCATAGTTTGTGGGCGCTATAACTTTCATGCAAACCATTCAATATACACTTATTGGGATTTTTTTTAATCAAAGACATGTAGCAGAATACCTTTTGCCCAAAATTTATGAAGACTTTAGACTTTTTTTATTATTGAATGTGTTTTGTAGCAGAAAGTAAAAAATATTTTTTTATCAAAACTTTCAGTCTTTTTTCATTTATATCACAAAAAATAAAAAACCCAGTGGTGATCAAATGCCACCAAAAGAAAGCTCTATTTGTGTGAAATAAAATACAAATTTTGTTTGGGTACAGCATTGCATGACCATGCAATTTCCTGTTAAAATAGCGCAGTGCTAAATAGCAAAAAATGAATGGTCGCGAAGGGGGTAAAATCTTCCAGAGCTGAAGTGGTTAATATTGCCCTAAAAAGCTCCTCCCTTTTCCATAGACTTCAATGGGGTTTGCTAATCAGTTCAGCTTTTATGAACTCCAAACAAGATTCCTTGAGCCTGAGGAGATTCACCAAACCCTACATCTTAGTGAAGTCATTGCCTTAAAGTGATTGTAAACGATCATCTTGTAAAACAACCCATTCATTTTAAAATAGAAACAAAAGGCAAAATATCTTTGTATAGATATAAATTTACATTATAAATACTTATCCCCCCTTTTTTTTATAAGTGATAACATTCCCTCTGTTTTCAGCTGCATAAAAGCTGGGGGAGGGGAAGCAGCAGTACACTGAGTTTCCCAGTGAATGGCTGTGCAGCCAGGGCATGTCAGGACAAGTCTAATCATTGAAGGAGAGCATACTGAGTTCCTAGCATAGCTAGAGGACTGACCACAAGTGTTCTCCTGCTTAGTGTGGTCAGTTTTAATAGGAAAGCAGAGGGACTGGCAGGAACACCAGGGATTTCACATAAAGGAAGCAATACAAAGAGAACAGGATACATTCTCATACAAGTACATTGTACAGCAGGCACATAACAGGAGTATGAAGTGTTACACAAATGCTTTAATTCAGAAATGACTATATGTATATATAGCTATAGATCCCAGAGTGAGGTCATCTAAGGCACTGCTGCCTATAAGGCAGGCCGTAGACAGTGCAAATTTCTCTCCTGCAATCCAATTCCCCCATCAACACAGACAGGCAGCAATTGTCTGCTCCCGGTGGGGGCAGGGGAAGTCTATCCCACCGGGAGAAGACAGTGACTATTGCTAGAGGCTATAGCAGCCGCTACCATTAATCACAAGTGAATCCGGCAGGCTAGTTGTACCCAAATTGATTGATCGATTAACTTGGTACATTCAGCCAGCTCACACACGGTTCAAATCTCTTCCTGCTGAACTGGACAAGATTCAAACCATCTATGGCTGGCCTAACTATATGCTATGAGATTTCGAGTGAGATTTAATGATGTCACTACACTTCTTCACATTGTGCTGTACTTGAGGTTACTTTTCTTAAACATAGAACTCTTTTGGGGGGTTATGAGCAATGGCCCTCCCAAACAGGATATTGCACTAAACTTATAGATCAAAAAGAGAGCCAGAACCTTTGCTAAGTGGAGGAATGGGTCTAATAATACAGCTGGTGGTACCACCTCCCAAGAAAGGGTCCCTGGGAACAAGGGGATTCCCTTCCTGGAAAATTACCAGTAATCTAATTAAACTAATTGGGAGCAGAGGAACTACTGCAACCAGCATATAACAATAACCATAAGTATATAGGTGCAGACCAGTATCAAAATATTACAAGCTTTGTTTAAGAAACAATTAATGCTACATACATTCAATGCACAAATAGTTATTATCAACTAAGGGCCCAAGAGTGCTGGAATTGTGCATATTTACCTAGGTATATGTAGTTATTTAAAAAAGATACCTCCAGATGAATGTTGCAGCAAAGTTCAATTGCGGGGACCTCTGAGGATGATCCCAATGCAGCATTTGTCTTGCCATCGGATGCCTAACCTGGCTCTAGCCTATACTGGTTACTAAGCCCTGAGCAAAAACTAGATATAGAATCCCAGACTGGAAAGAACAGTGTTAAATAAAATAACAGGAGCTGCATATAGGCACTGTTGCAATAAATGGATTCACCTACTAATATACTGGAAGGTGACTGCTACACACATACTGTACAATAGCATGAACCTACCAAGCCCCCAAAGTGAAATTTACTGGCAAAACACCAAAATTTACAAACAACACTCGGGTTTTTACTGGCAAAAATCATGACATTTACTGGCAGAGCCACATTTTTAACTGACACTGAGAGAAGTACCTAAAATGCCAGTTTTCAGTGCTAAACAGTGCAAATATAAATATTTAACAGAAATTTACGGACAGCCCGAAAATGGACTTACTTTTATGGGCTGTCAATAAATTAACGGATGGTTGGCAACACTGGAACTGACCTAGCTATCTGGCACTGTGCATGTGAGATAATAACAATAGGACAGAGATACATATGTCACAAAATTTCAGATACACACTCAAGAAGCTATGGACAGCTGCAGTTAAACTGTTACAACACATGAATACTTGAATAATAGCAACTTGCAGCAGCTCCCGTGTGTGTCAAGGTCATATAGATCAGTTTTGACCCTACTTCCTGGAAACTCTCCTTTATAAAACATCACAGTCCTCCAATTGGGGTTTCTAACCCAGCTATCAGGGACAAGAAGTAGCTGTCTATTGTCTCTGTGGTAATTAACAAGCACAGCCACTTACAAATACAGCTAGTAGAGGGCAGCAAATCCCTACAACAATCTTTTATATCCACAACTTCTGTAAAAAGTTTGATGTTGTTATCGTCTGCTATTCTCTGTGGTTTGATCCACTAGTTCCTATGTCACTAGGACACTGTAGTAATATATTCCTGGAGGAAGGTACTGCAGTACACGGGGGGCATGAAGTCACTTTGAAGCTGTTAACTAGAGTGTAGTCCTGAGGTGCAGTACCAAGATTGTGGTGGTGGAAGTGCACAGCCCCAGCTGTAGTTAACAAGGGGATGTATTGCACTCCTGCAGGCTCTTTGAGCAGATTAATCTTCTGCCCAATGCTGTTATAGCTCTGAAGCCAGAAACAACTACTGCCCAATGCTGTTATAGCTCTGTAACCAGAAACAACTACTTTCTCTGTAGACTTTCAGGTAAGTATATACTGACATGGACAGTTTTTATAGCTCTCTGTATGGGGCATTCTTCCCACTAACCATCAATGTAAAGGAGTATTTTCCTTCCACTAACCACCAATGTAAAAAGGGTTGATTATTGCCACCCACTAACTACCAATGTAGGGAACCCTCCACTCACTAACAATAAATGTGCACTTATTCACTGTATACCAATGTAGGAAGGACATCTCTACTATCCATCAATGAATGTGGACATATTTCTACTGACCACCAAAGTAAGGGGGCATTAAACTGAACAACCGTGTATGTAAGGGGGCCCTTCTCCACTCCAACAGTGAAATAGTTTCTCCATGCCTGCTACCCGATTCAGTCTCCCAAACCACTCAGTTAAGGTTGGAACTTTTTTGCTGTTTCCAATACACTAGTATACACGTGCGAGTATCGTTGACCATATACATCACCAAAGACTTAGCATATGAATTTCCCATGACGGAGGAGTGGTGGATTAAATATTGAACTGAAGTATAGTCTAGAGTATAGCTTTTGACTCTGGAAATAATATTGTGCACATTATTCCAGTACAGCTGAAGTACTGCCACCACATTCCGATCATTGTAACTTCTTCCTTCTCACACCACCAACTGTTAGGTGTCTGCAGGAAGAATTTGTGAAGCAAGTCAGGGGTTCTGTACCATCTTGAATAAATCTTGACACAGTTAATGCTAACCTCACAATTTCCCATGTGGACCTATCTTCATATACATCACTTTTTAAATTATTAGAGAAACATACAGTATAACAGACCATTCAACCCCTTTTAAAAACTCCTACACCCCACAACATCACTTGATATAGACTATTTATTCTATGCATATTCATGACTTAGGACTAAACCTGTGTGATAGTAAAACAGAAATGGGAGGATGAACTAGGAGTAGTGCTTATACACCAGGATTTGGATTTAACACGATCCATAAAGGTTATCTTAATGCATCCACACAGGATCTCCAAGACATGGTAGAACTTATTTAGAACGTTAACACAAGGACACACCTACGTAATTCTATTGGAAATACCTAGCACAATTTAGGTTTAGGACCACATATTCGTGATGAGGATCAAGTAGGAGGGTAAAGACAAAATGATAGTGTGTC
>BLSH010271018.1:256079-267252 GCA_018402905.1 Glandirana rugosa | reverse complement strand
GGTCTCTATAACCATTCTCCCCATTACGTGAATAAGAAGCATTATACTGGTCCCGAGTTCGGCAGCCCGGCGCATGGGTAGATAGGTGAAATTCATTAAACTGGTCAGGGTGGGATATGGGAAGGCAAGAAGATGGGGATGGGGGAAGTGACGGGGTGAAGACAGGCTATGAGGGGGGATATAAGGGGGAGTGGACGGGGAAAAGAATAAATAAAAAAAAGATAATAATACTTGGGAATAGGGATGGGTATTAGCCGCCCCTCCCGTCACCACGACAGCCCAGGGATGACCGAGAGGTTTAATCAACAGGTCGCTAAAAAGGAAAAGAAAGGAAAAAGCACTGCACCCAGTATTTCATAGCACATCTCCTCTTTTATTCAAGGGAGAGTGAGTCCCCAACTTCTGCCCCTGTTTAGGGTTGGGGTTCTCTCCCTCCATGGGCCCGGCAAAAAGCAAGGAAGGGGGGAGATTTGTTCATGCCTGAATGGCTAAATGGTGTTAGAGTGAGCACTAGGGGATATGAGTTCTTTGTATCTATCTGTGGTTACAAAATGTGTCCAGCAAGCCCATGTGCGGTTGTATTTGGCTGGTGTGTCCTTATTTATGTGGATACGTCACTGTGTTTTTAATAGCAATCATCACTCCTCTCTTTTTTGCTGCCATAGACGAGCAGAAGATGTGGGGGAAGTTTTTGTTGATGCAGGCAGGGGGCTTCAGCTTGTGAAAATGAGTCTCCTGTACAAAGAGAATGTCACTTTTATGCATTTCTGCCTCTTTCCACACTGAGGCCCTTTTAACGGGGTGGTTTAACCCCTTGGCATTGATAGAGAGTAGTTTGATTCCCATTGTAGAGTGTATGGTGATAGATAAGATTTACTCACTGTTGGTTGAGGGAACTTAGACCTGTCTCTTGGGCGACCTCCTGTGTCCTGAGATGGGAGTGTAGGATGAGTTGTGGCCTGTATTCAAAGCAACCTTCGGTGGAAGGAGAATTCACTGCTCAATCAAACAAAGAAAAAGTGAACAAGAACAATACAATTAGAAAAAAGATAACAAATTAAAAGGATGGTCTATTTGACCAGTGTGCAGAGTTGCCTGCTCAAGGTGTTGGGGGTAGTACACTTTTGTAATGTTCCGGCTAACAGGTCTAGCAAAGTGCAAAGCATACGGGGAATTGAGTATCGTAAATTTGTCAAGGACTATTAAGATAGCCCACGGGTTTGTGTTGTATATTAGTAAGGCACAGAGGTCTTTATCCGTCTGCTAGTTGCGATAGATTTTCCAGGGATCCCCTTGGAGTGGTGTGGCCCCAGTTTTTTGGGCTAGATGGCGGTGTACGTGCTGGAATGATATCCCAGGTTTTCAACAATTTTAGGCCTTTCTCCAAGGAGGTGATTATGTAGGAGGTTCCCTTCCATTGTATAGCAAGCTTGGTGGGGAATTTCCATTGATAAGGAATGTTGTTATTCCGCAAGGTTTTCGTGATTGTGTTCAAATTTCTCCGCAATTGCATGGTGTATTGGGAGAAATCCATGAACAATTGTAAGTTGTCATAGGGTTCTGGTAGGCTCCTTAACTTACGGGATGTTTGCATTATTTGTTCTTTAATGTGGAAAAAGTGCATCCGCAAAATTACATCTCGTGGTACATTCTCTGGTATGAAAGTTGGCTTTGGGAGGCGGTGTATTCTGTCTATAATGAGGTCAGTAGATGATAGAGTAGGTAATATGGAGGAAAACAGCTCCTCTGCATATGTCTTTAGGTCTGTGTTGCCCACTGTTTCCGGTATACCTCTGATTTTGATATTATTGCGTCTGCTTCTGTCTTCTACACTTGCCAATTTCTCCTTAACCCATAGGTGATTAGTGTCACTGGCCTCATTAGCTTCCACCAGATCATTGATGGTATCCGCAAATTCCCCCATCTTTGACTCTATATGGGAGACTCTGTTTTCTACTGCTGCAATATCGGTGCCAAATTTTTGCATGCGAGACAACATGTCTGCATGGATTGTGCTGCGCAGCGAAACCAGCATGTCCTTTAGTGTTGTGTCAAGCACAGGTTGGTTTCTGGTGGGAAATTCTGTAATGGAGTCTTGTAGCTCTCTGGTGTCATTATGAGAATCACAAAATGGACTCACCTCCGGTTGGTCACTCAGCCTGAATCTGGCCTTTTCTGGGCTGCCTGAGATAGGACTGGATGATTGCAGCGCTGCTTGTTTGCGGAGTTGCTGCTGTCGGTCTCCGCTCCGTCTGCCTGTTTCAGGCTCTGTCAGGGGCCTCATGTGCGGCGTGGAGAAGGATCCGGCGCCATCTTGGCTGTGTGCCTGGGGCTGCTGGCCGAAGAAGGCCGTCAGCTTCTTCGGCTTGTGCGCCTCTTTCCTCTTGCGGGACATGGCTCTCTGTGTTCCCGGGGCTATCTGCTATGATCTGGTAGCTTTGGTGCGGCTCTAAGAGCCTTCGTTGCTGTCGTCCCGCTGCTTTGCTCCGGAGCTCCGGTCTCAAGCGGCCATCTCCTTCGGCTGCTAGCCACGCCCCCTCAACTAAATTTTTTTAATGCAATGTTGACCCTCATCCAGCCCCACCTGGAAGGTAGGGTTATCCTGGGAGGAGACTCAAACGTTGCATTCGATCAAGGGCTTGACAAATCCAGACCACTAGGGAACCAATTAACACGCCCGACTAGGGCAAGCTTAAAACTAGCAAAACTACTTCACTCTTTCCACTTAACAGACGTGTGGAGAGAGCTAAACCCAACCAGGAGAGATTATACCCACTTCTCACACCCCCATAATTCCTATGCCCGAATTGACCACCTACTGATGGAGGCCCACGAGACCCCCCAGGTGCTAAACTCAGGGATATTCGACACCCCATTATCAGATCACTCTCTAGTCCTTATGAAAATCTGTTCGGATCCACTTTTTGTGAAATCTCCGCAATGGAGATTAAATGAATCCCTCTTAGCCGACCCTGTCAGAGTAATGAAATAAACAATTCTATTAAGGAATACTTCCTCCTTAACGATAAAGAAGGGACATCGGCTGAAGTTCTATGGGCAGCTCATAAGGCTCTCATTAGGGAAAAGCTGATACAGATAGCCTCTCGTCTTAAAAAAGAAAAGACAGCAGAACTAACTAAGTTGGAACAATCCTTTGCGTCTCTGCAGGCAGCGCACAAGACCAACCCATCCAAAAACTTGACTTCCCAACTTGATAAAGCCAGGTTAGAGCTGAACATGGCACTAACAACTAAAGCGGAGAAATCTATCCGTTGGAGTGGTCAAAAGTTTTACACGCAAAACGATAAACCAGATACACTACTAGCATCCAGACTTTCCCCTCGATGTCGCCTAAATCAATTACCCAAAATCAATGTCGCGGGCCAAGGTCCCACCACCAATCCGAAGAAGATTTTAGAAATCTTCCACAAATTTTACTCAGAGCTCTATAGTTCTCATGATAGCCCTCTTCCAGAATCCCTATCCGCCTTCCTAGAGGATTTCCCCATCCCCCTCCTCTCTCCAGAACACAAACAGATTCTGGAAGCTAAATTTTCGGAGGCGGAGGTAGGGGATACCATTAAGAAATTAAGAAAGGGATCTGCCCCCGGCCCTGATGGCCTATCCATTCCCTACTACACGACCTTCGCAGAGACGCTTATCCCCTATATGACCAGATTTTTCAACCATTTAACTAAGGGCTCCACACTGGATCCCCATCTCAACATGGCCTATATAACGGTCATCCCGTAACCCGATAAGAATCCCGAAGAGGTTAGCAACTACAGACCCATCTCGCTGATAAACAACGATATCAAAATCTTAACAAATATCCTAGCTAATAGACTCTCCTCGTTTATCAGCTCTTATATCCATAAAGACCAGGCGGGATTTATTCCAGGCAGACAGGGCCCAGACCAGACACGCAGAGCCCTTGACCTAATATCCATTCTCCAATCCAACTGGGAGGGAGGCCCGAAACAAAGAGGCATGGTCCTTTCCCTTGATCTCCAGAAGGCCTTTGATTCTGTTTCTTGGAGCTATATATTTAAGACTCTGGAGACCTGGGGTTTTGGCCAACGCTTCTTAGGGATCATCAAAGCCCTATACTCCCGCCCTTCAGCCCAAATAAGAATACAGGGTTATCTCTCGGACCCGATAGCCATAGCAAGAGGAACAAGACAGGGTTGCCCCCTGTCTCCACTAATTTTTGCTATAGCCATAGAAACTCTGGCAATTGCTATCCGCCAAAATCCGGACATCAGGGGGGTCTCTTGTGGTACCCAAGCTCACAAATGCGGCCTCTTCGCAGATGACATACTCTTATATTTGACCTCCCCCCACACATCCCTTCCTAACCTCAACCATTTATTAGAGACCTTCGCAAAATTCTCGGGTCTAACGGTCAACTACTCCAAATCCCAAGCGATAAATATCTCACTCCCACAGGAAATAGTCGATTCCTTACAACATTCTTTTCCCTACAAATGGAGCCGATCCTCTATCCGATACTTGGGCATCAATCTGACGCCCAGGATAGAGGATCTATATGACTATAACTTTCCTCCCATTTATCGCAAACTAGAGAACGATCTAAAAGCGTGGTCTAAATGTAATCTCTCCTGGTTGGGTAGAATCAACGCGGTCAAAATGACACTTCTCCCACGGATCCTTTACCTTTTCCGAGCTCTCCCTATACCCATTAGAAGACATCACCTAAGATCTCTTCAGAGTAAGATCCTTAAGTTTATATGGGGCGGCTCCGGTTTCAGGTTCTCCCAAAGTACCCTATATCGCCATAGGAAGAAAGGAGGATTGGGGCTTCCCTCGCTTTTTAAATACTTCCAGGCCGCTAGGTTAGCTCAGCTTTCTCGAGTCTACTCAAGGACCGAGAAACCAGACTGGATTCAGATTGAGAGACAGGCAATCCCACATCACACTATCGATTTTCTTCTCTGGATTCCTCCGAAGAAGAGACCGCCTATCATATCCCCGACCCTCTCGCACTCCTTCGCACTATGGGATTCCCTACGTCACCACTCCGAATTGGTGTCAACCCTGACCCCATTAGCCCATATCTTTCATAATCCAGATTTCCCCCCTGGTTTAGACATCAAGGCGTTTAAATGGTGGCTGGACAAGGGGCTGTACCGCATAGGGCACTATTTCTCCCCCTCGGGCCCCATCTCTATGGCTTACTGTGTAAGCAAACTGAATATCCCGACCTCCGAAAAATTTAGATTTCATCAAATCTCCCATTTCCTGAAACATATCTGGACAGAGAAACCTCTCCCTCCTAGAATTTCTGACTATGAAACATGGTGTGGTCTTGCCACGGAGCAAAGAGGAGGCATTTCTGTGGTGTACGCAGCCCTCACCCACTCGAAAGAAAAGGCCCCTTACATGAAACAGTGGGAGGAGGACCTCCAGATCTCCTGGGACCTAGACACATGGCATAGAGCCTTATCTGATTCCACAAAAGGCATCTTAAATACAGTACTTATGGAAGCAAGCATAAAGGTCATTACTAGGTGGTATCTCACCCCCTCCAAACTGGCCCGAATTTATTCCTAGGCAGATCCCCTGTGCTTCAGAGGATGCGCCCTTCGGGGCTCAATGCCGCATATATGGTGGGAATGTCCAAGGATCAGACCCCTCTGGAGGAAAATTTTTAACCTCATTGAGAAACTGACTAAAACTCAGATACCTAGGTCCCCAGAGATAGCCTTATTGAACTCCTATATCCCAAACCTAACTAAGCCCAACAGGAAATTAGTCCACTTCATCTTAACTGGGGCCAAACTTACCATAGCAAAATCCTGGAAAAAACCAAAGGTGTCCTTTGCAGCAACAATATGGAAAATCTCTTGGATTATGTCTCAAGAAAAATTGGCCAGCTTCCTTTCAGACACCACTAAACGGTTTGAAAGAATATGGGAACCCTGGGCAGATTACGTTGGGATTTCCTTTATCCCAGGTCATAACTCATAAATATCCTGAGCTATTCTCAATCATCACAAAGTGCTTCATCCATCTCTTCTCTCTCTCTCACTAAACTCTCCCTTTTCTCTACCCTCTACTTTATTTTATACCAGCTGCTATTCTTAGATAGCTATCACCTAGACTGTTACCTCAACAAACCCTTCATCCATGACAGGGGGCTATATGCTCTGGGTGTCCTACTCAAATACCTTCCCCGAAAACGGGTAGTCGGTATTAGCCTTGAGCTCTTGTACTTGGGCTTTCCCTACTCTCATCGCACAGAATGTTCCCTTTACGGGGTGCCTTGGGGGTGGGAAACTCTCGTTACAATACTCTCATAAGCAAGGGAGATTTCCCTCTATCGTTGTTAACCCATGTTGTTCTTGGTTAATGCCCTACTCTGGATACTAAAACTTCTATATGTTGTGGCCTCTAATAGAGTTTGTCATATGAGGTAACACAAACATGTGCACTACTGACATCTTAATATGCTATCTGTTACCTAATGTTACACTGATATGTTTGTACTTTACAAAATCGAATAAAAATCTTTGAAAGTAAAAATAACTCTCTCCCATATTCATAAGCCAAACAGCCCATCAAAGCACTACAAATCAACATTCTTCTATCGGTTGCTATAGGCGACAGTAGCATGTACTACTGGGATATCCCAGACTCGTGAGCCTCCACATGCAGCACCCTCCCCCATAGGGGCCACTGAGAATGGCCAGGTCTCCCTTGCTACAATACATCGGTTGCCAGACACAGTTCTAAGCACACCCACAAACATAGGCTCAGTCTAGGGGATGTTTTTTTTGTGGATTTATTGCAGAAAACTTGAACAGGTAAGGGATAAGCATGCAGGATACTCCAAAAAGGTTAGGAAATTAATAGAACAACTGCAAACAGAACCCTCTTGCTGGGTGTAAGAGAGAATGGCAGGCTAATCTTGGACTCTGGCACTTACTTCCTCAAGCACAAGCACACTAAGGGGTTGATTTATTAAAGCTGGAGAGTGCAAAAACAGATGCAGCTTTGCATGCTAGCCAATCAGCTTCTAACCTCAGCTTGTTCAATCAAGCTTTGACAATAAAACCTTGAAGCTGATTGGTTTATGTGTGGAGCTGCACCAAATTCATGATGTCAGAATCCTTCCTTAGGTCAGCCTCCACAGGTGATGCCCTCCAACAAATATCATTTCAAGCAGATTTCTTCAGGCCCTCAGCCAAGCACAGGCTGCATTCCAGGGGACTCAGACCCAGGATGACAAAAGCATTTTGAGCAAGCCTCCCAAACATTTATCTTCTCCCATTTTCTGGGTGCCCCTGCCAGGGATTTACTGAGAATAAATAAATATCCATAACTTCCATGGCTGACCCTTCTACTCTATGCTTCGGAAGCTTCTTTCAGAGACAGGCAGGCGTAATCAACCACCAAGCTTAGGGAGCACTGCCATTGACCATACCTAGAAAACAGATCACTACTCCACTGAATAGACCAGAGCCCAACAACAAAATTTAGCCTAACTAGGGCAGGGTGCTAGATCTATAATTCATGTGTTGCATTATCCCTGTAAAAATCAATTGTAATCATCCAAAAGAGTTCACAGGCAGGTACCCAGATTAATACAATTGACTGAAAGTCTAACATAAAAGAAGGTAAGAAAAAATAGCGTGTGAAGTTATTAACAAAAAAGCCTGGAGGTTACCTAATTAATATGTATAAATACATCCAAGGTCAATTTAAAGATTAGAAATGACCTTTTCATATCAAGTACTACACACGCAAGAAGTAATGTACAGAGAACAGCCTGTTTTACCACCAAACAGGATGGCATTTGTTATTGTATAAGAAGTTATCTTGTTTAATAGATTATAAAAGACCCAAATAGCTTCCCTAAAACTAATGGTTTTAGGGAATTAAGTTATAATTGTTTTCATCCAGAAATTAGTATACAAGGCGGTCCCCTGGTTCCAAACATCCGACTTATGAATGACTCCTACTTAGAAACGGAGGGAGGGAACAGGAAGTGAGGGGAAATCTTCCCCTAGGCAGGGAAATTCTCTCCTGTAAGAGTTATTATGGGAAAAACGTGTCTCCACTGATGCTTTGTCACCAAGGTTTGTTTCCACAACAAATAATTAATAATTAATAAACAGAAATCCGCACTATTGCCATAAACTCAAAAACAATATGTATCATAGTGCTAAAATCATATATAACCATAAGTGAAAAATAAAATATATATAAAAGTGCATACAAAAAATATACAAAATAATAAAGTTCAGTTAAATCAAAAATTATATTCTAAGTGTAGTAGCAAATGTAAATGATCATATAGAGGAATAATAATAGTTCAATTAAATCCAAAAAGTTCTATTCCAAGTGTAGTAACAAATGTGAACGATCATATGAAGAAATCCTCCACCACACTGATCTGTCTGTGTCTATTTTCCTCTACCCGATAATCAACAAAAGAATGCCCTTACCAGAGCCCCATGACCCTCTATTACGGGGGGTCAGGGAATGCCCTTAATGTTCAATGTCCCGGCTTCAGACGTCAGTAATTCACCATGGGTTACGTACCATCACAATATGGACATGAAAGAGAGGCCACAATAGTGTGATATTGTCTTAAAAGTGTACAGATTTATTTAAACAGATTGCACTTACAGAAATTCCAAAGGAAAGCCCGATCGATTTCGTCCTAATGGACTTCTTCCGGAGCATTGTTTCCACAACAACCCAACATTTTCAAAATCCAATTATTATTGGGACAGGAGGTAAGGTGAAATATTCTGAACAGAAACAAAGACAGCAGAAAAACCTTACAGGGGTGTTAACCCTTACTCATGTTATCCAAAAAGCTTAAAAATAGTTTTTTTGGCTGAAGCTACAATTAAAAAATGTACCTGTTCCGACTTACAAACAAATTCAACTTAAGAACAAACCTACAGTCCCTATCTTTTTTGTAAGCCGGGGACCACCTGTAAGTCTCTGGGATCAGATTGAGTCTTCACCAGTCACATGGTGTTAAGGGATTTAGTCTTCTCTCAGACCAACACTACAATTGAAAAGAGGCAAAATGCTTTGAGAAATAGAAATATTTTGTACCACTAGGCCACCATGAGGAATGTAAATGCTTTCAAAAAGGCTACACATTGGCCAATAATAGTTGCTAGCTTTGACTTGGAAAATGGAAGGCTTGGTGTCAACAAGTGAAAAAGAAAAAAGTATTTAGCCTGACTCCTAACTTTAACTTAGATTTAAGGCAGGGCCGGGACAAGGTGGGTGGGGTGGGGGGTTAGAAAGAGTACCTGCCCTGGGTGCTGTGATTAAGTGAGACACAATCTTTCATGAGTACTGCCACAGCCCGACAATATATGCTGCAGGATGAATTACAGGAGATAGCCAGCAGCTTAGCTCCAGTAGGTAGAGCAGGTTACAACACCCCTGCTTGGACAGGGATCAAAGCCATGGGACACCTGCAGTATCCTTGCCACAAATGTGCACCACCGGGCCTGGAATCTCACCACTTTGTCTCTCACTAATAGTCCTCAGTGCTCTCCCGGCCAGTGTGACAAGAATGGAAGAAATGCTGTACCTGCTCTGCCTCCTGAGTGAGTTCTGATCTGCACAACCTGCAAAGTTTGCTCTACAGTGTTCAGTGTGCCTTCAGCCAGAGAAGGTGAGTGTGCAGAATAGCTCGGATGAACTTGTATGAGGGTTGGGAGGGGATGAGGGGAGCCAGCTGAGCTTGCAGGAACGCAGTGCCCACTACTTATCCATCTATATGCCATACCATCAGGGAGGTGTGAGATTGACGCCAAATTTATTTTGTAGCAGGACAAAGACCCCAAACATTTAGCCAATGTTATGAAGAACTATCTTCAGTGTGAAGAAGAGCAAAGAGTCCTGGAAGTGATGATTTGTTCCTCACAGAGCCCTGATCTCATCATTGAGTCTGTCTGAGATTACAGAGACAGAAGATCTGTGGTTAGTTCTGCATGATGCTTGGAACAACCTACCTGCTGAGTTCTTTTAAAAACTGTGTGCAAGGCAAAGGGTGGTCACACCAAATATTGATTTGGATTTCTCTTCCATCATTTACTTTCCATTTAGTAAATTCATAAAAATAAAATATTAACACATCTACTTCTGAAAGCATTCTTCATTTACAGCATTTTTCACACCTGCCTAAAATTTTTTCACAGTACTAGATGTCTTGGTGCACTGCACTTGCTACTACTGGCCCCACCCTCTGCTTTGTTCAGGGAGCACAGTTTGTCAACTTCATCCTGGAACTTGGATGACCTTGTCCCAGCACTTCCAATAGGGTGACCTTATACCCACCCTTAATATGTTGGGAAATCTCTGGGAGTAGCTGATATGCCACTTTGCAAACCCTACTTCCCCTGTGCAAAAGGTTAAAAAGGAGGGATTAGATACCCAAAAGGCTAAAGTACAACATTGCACGACCGCACAATTGTCAGTTAAAGCGACGCAGTGCCGAATCGCAAAAAGTGCTCTGGCCAGGAAGGGGGCATTTCCTTCCAGGGCTGAAGTGGTTAAAAGGCAACATTAAGGGGCGTGGCTTGGACGCTGAAGGCGAAGGACGCATTACTGAAGAGCTCCGGGCTCCAGGACAAAATCCACGGGCATCCTCACACATCAGGCACCGGTGAGTGGATATAACCACCCAGGGAGTGTCCCCCACACAATCCCCTACAAGAGAGTGCAATTTTGGAGAGTTCCGGCACGGAGCTCCGCGCCGCCCGAAAATCGAGGCCGCGGCTTCTCCCGCGACTAGGCCGCAACGCTACTAGCGGCTGCGGAGACCCCTAAAACACAACTCGGGTTTAACGTGAGAGAACATCCCCTAACACACCCCCTGTGAGGGACCCACCAATATAGGTGAGTGGCCACGGACTACACACTCCTACGGGCACCTAAAACAGGACCTCGGGCCTCGAGAAGTCATTACGCAGGAAGCGGAAGTCGCAGGTTCGGTGCGGGGAATTACAACGGAAAATTGGTGAAGTCGGGACCTTCCTTTACGGGGGAAGGACCGGTCTCGTGAAAAACGCTAAGCCGTGACGCAGCGAAATTGACTGTTAACACGCCAGCACGTTACAACATGAAATCGGAAAACCCATAGATTAGGGAGGAAAAATTGGAAAACGTGTCCCCT
>BLSH010271018.1:240273-251664 GCA_018402905.1 Glandirana rugosa | reverse complement strand
GTAGCGATCGTTGTTTTATGCAGAGTTTGATCTGCAATCTGCAACTCAAAGCAGCAGTATGTGAAATCTCAAGTTTCTGCTATCTGCCCCTCAGAGCAACAGCACAGCAGTAGTAATCTCAGGATGCAGGATCAGATGTTAAAATGTCTGTAATCTCTCCCTCACGCCGGCAGCTTCCTCTCCCTACGCTAACCCAAGAGCATGTGACATGCAGCACTGTGACTCCAGCTTATAAAGAGGCTGGGTCACATGATGCACTGGCCAATCACAGCCATGCCATTAGTAGGCATGGCTGTGATGGCTTCTAAGGGCAAACCAGTGAAACATTTGTTGATTGGCTGCCCTGCAGCTATTCAACATGCATGATCAACTACCAGAACCCAGAACCCGAACGTTTTTTGAAATGTCCGTGTTTGGGTCCCGGTCCCGGACACCCGAAAGTTCGGTACGGACCCGAACATTACAGTCCGGGTTCGCTCTACACTAGTCTTGACTAAAATGCCATTTTAGATTTACTCGTTTTTAGTCATCTGAATTGTTTTCATTTTAGGCGTATTTTAGCCAACTAAAATCTTCAGCACATTTTACCTGACTAAAATCTCCAGTACATTTTAGTTGACTAAAATCAGTTTAGTCAACTAAAATCGAATGGGTTTAGTTAAATTGTGACGCATTATTTAACCGCTTGCCGACGGCTGATCGGCAATTGACGGCGACAGAGTGGCTCTGTAACGCGAATCGCCGTCATACGATGGCGGCCGCGAGACAGAGCCTAGTGAGCTCACTAGGTTTGGGGAGGGCCAGGGAGCGGGTGCGGCGGCTTTGATTGCCGCCGGCTACCCGCGATGGCCCCCCCGGAGTGAAGGAATGGAGGTCCGTGTAAGTAAACACGGACCTCCGTTCTGTGTGAGGGGGAAGGGCTGTGATCACAGCCTTCCTTTACGTGGAGGCTGTGACCACTTCCCTTCCCCAGCTAGGGCAGTCCCCCCACAGTTAGAACACGCCCAGGGAACATAGTTAACCCTTAGAGCGCCCCCTGCAGGTTAACCCCTTCACTGCCAATGGCATTTACACAGTAATCAGTGCATTTTTATAGCACTGATCGCTGTATAAATGCCAATGGTCCCAAAAAAGTGTCAAAATGGTCCGACATGTCCGCTGAAATATCGCAGTACCGCTAAAAATCGCAGATCGCCGCCATTACTAGTAAAAAATAAAAAAAAATAAAAACCCCAAAAATGAATTCTCATCATCCGTAAACGCGGCCACTTTTGCGCAAACCAATCAATAAACGCCGATTGCGATTTTTTTTATCGCAAATATGAGGACGAATATAAATCGGCCAAAAACGGTGAAAAAAAATGTTTTTTTTTTGGATTTGTATTTTAGCAAAAAGTAAGAAATTTGGGTTTTTTTGCAAAATTGTCGCTCTTCTTTTGTTTATAGCGGCGATCAGAAATGACGCAGAGGTGATCAAATACCACCAAAAGAAAGCTCTGTTTGTGGGAAAAAAAGGACGCAAATTTCGTTTGAGTACAACGTCGCACGCCCGCGCAATTGTCAGTTAAAGCGATGCAGCGCCGAATCGCAAAAAGGGCTCTGGTCCTAAAGCTGGAAATCCTTCCGGCGCTAAGTTGGTTAACCTAATTTCTCTAGAATTTCAAAACTCATTATATACTCCTGGAGTAAAAATCTAATAACATGTTATTATTTATGGTATTAAGATTTGAACATGCACTACAGACATAGATTTAGCTGTTGTGATACATTTCATTTTGACATCACAGTTCGATCTAGTTTTAGTCTTTTGACTAAAATGCCGTTTTCATTTTAGTCGTATTTTTGTCATCTGAATTGTTTTAGTTGTATTTTAGTCTACTAAAATAGTGTTAATTTCTTAGAAGAAAATATTTTTCAAACAGACCTCCTATTGTTCCACCTTTGAGGCAGAGAATGGAGATTGAGAACACAACCCATAATTTCCATCTCTACCGTCTCAGCTGCACAGAATGAATGGATAGGAATAGCTTTACACCAGACTTTCCCATTCATTCACAACCTGAAGCATAGTAAACACAGTTTACTATGCTTCAGTTATGAATGGACAGAGTCAGCAATCAGTACTGATCACTGACTCTGTCCATTCAGAAAAGAAAGGGGCCAGTAAATGACGCTTCCCCGCTCAGCAGCCGGTGGGAGAGGAGAGGGAAGCTGGCAGAGCTGCAGGGGATAAGGGGGGCCAGGAGAGTACACAGGGGCTTGGGGTAGCAGGATCTGGATAGGAAGGGTGCCGGGGGTGGCATATAGAGGAACTTCCCCTCCATTTTCCTCCTACAGCTGCTGAATGCCTGTGGGAGGGAGAGGAGGAGAAGTAGGCTTTTAGCAGCTGCAAGAGGAAACTGGAGGGGATTGGTGCTTTACATGCCACCCACACTGTGTGTCACGAGGGGTGGCAAGGTGCAAGGACAGGTATGACAAATTTTATGGTATTTGGGCCACTTGGATACAATACACTTCCACCATTCAAGTGCAATAGTATATTACCAGCGGACTCAGTCTCGCCTTTGTTATATTGCCAGTAGACCCATCTGACTTGGAAGTTGAATTGCTTTCTTATAACATTTAGGGTTGGGCCTGGCGGGCTCCAGATCCCCCCCCCCATTTTGTTTTTTTTTTTTGTTTTTTTGTATTATGTTTATATATGGTTTTAGATATAATACTGACACATTTCTGCTTTTTTTCTTTTCTTTTCTTCTCCCTTTCTGGCTCTGGATCTCATAGGATTTATGACCCTTCTGCCCCCCCCCCCCTTCCTTTTCCTTCTCCCCCCTTCCCTTTCTCCCTCCCTTACTCCATATCACACAAAGTTCATAGTACTACCTAGATATATGGGTATATAACACTGGTTTGGTGTAATGGTTAATTATTGCAAATTCCCAATATTGTTTGGGTATAATATGGTGAGGGTCATGTGATGTTTACTACCGTTGATGCCACAGATTTTCCCAATGCTAATGATACATGTGTGTGCTTTATATGGCTCATTCATCATATGTATGTTTTGTGTCCTCCTCCTTTTTTTTTTTGAAAACTAAATAAAGATTATGTAAAAAAACAAACAAAAAAAACAAACACTTTAATTTAAAAAAAAAAAAATCTTAATGGTCTGCTTTAAAACATATATAATAAGAGAAAATAAAATTGCATGTAATATGTCTAGCAGATATAATGCTCATAAGACATTCCTAGCAAACTGACCGACATTCAGTACATTCAGCAGATTAACCTACCTGCTGTAGCACTGTTAGCAGCTTTGCTGTATGCAGCATGTTTAGTAGAATAGCCTACTTGCAGGATGTATATTACATAGTTACATAATTAGTCAGGTTGAAAAAAGACACAAGTTCATCTAGTTCAACCAAAATTAGACTGGCCTGCATGCAGTACTTCTATCATATTAACCTGCATGCAATATACATAGCAGATAAACCTTTGCACAGTACATCTAGCAGACTGCAAACACATACATAATATTTATAGAGATGGGGGCTCTTTAACAAGAACACATGAATGAAAAAAATACAATCATGATATCATATACTGTATATCAACAACAGTTATCCAAAATATAATCAAACAAAAATGATCCCTAATCATAAACATTAAAATCAATGAACCTTCTAAAACACTGGGCCGCCTTTGTAGGTACCAATATACTTCTTTAATGTATTTGTTGATTATTTTGCATCTTATTTTCATACTTGGTATTAGCTGTGTTATCCCGTGCACAGAAGACCAGAAGAGGAAGGGACAGTATTAGAGGCAATCAGATGTGCTGCATGAATATACACTGATAAGCAATATGTTTACAGTAGAAAAGAGCAGTGGAATGATCCCATCAGTCTTCTGTCCAGTCGCAGGCTGAGGGCGGGAAGGTGACCAAATTGTGTTGCTTAACCGCAACTACAAAAAGTCAGGTCACCAGCTTGACTTACTTTCTGGTTGAGATTAGTAAAAAGCAGGACTGGACACTCTCTCATATAACAGTACAGTATTTAAACTGTGTATTTTACTGTTTTCCTCACTTCCTCACCTGTCCTCTACAGTAACTTTCTAATTAGAGAGAATTTGGAGAGGAGGAGAGATTAGGGAACAAACTCCTTTAGGCTGGGTTCACATATATGCGAATTGGATGAGGATTTCTCCGCACGCAATTCACATGACAGGAGAGTGTGACCTGCTTTCAATGGAGCCGGTTCACATGGTTCCAGGGCGGCCGCGGTCCCCATTGCAGAAGGGTCCTGTGCGTCTTCTGGTCTGATTCTGGTGCGAATTCAGGCCAAAATTCGGACCTGATTCACACCTGAATCGGTGAACAGGGACGCACCGGACCCCATGCTGTAAGCCACGGCCGCAGCATATGTGAACCAAACTTCAGGCAACTTTTCCCAATATTGAGTTTCAAGAACTGGAAATGTAAATAGACAGTCACAACATTTGGGCATGTTTCAGGAAACATGAATTAAATACCACAGAATAGTAACTTAAAATAAGGCTTAGAAAATGAAGTTTTTCTGCCAGTGATAGAAGGACATAGGGATAAGCACAGAAGCAAAGTGCTGGCTACACAGACAAAAAATGCTAGACGTTCGTTTTATTTTATTTATTTTTTTTTTTCCATATATTATCTAATATAGAGATTAAAAGCTCTTGGTGACTTTATCTATGATAGGATATATAGGATTCTTAATGTTTAAAATAATATTATTAGCTATAAAACAAAGTAGTAGTTATATAAAGCACCAATGCCTTTTGAGTTAAAAGCGCTAGTGATCCTATAGAAATGCTTTGTGTCTTTATATGGAAATTAGCCTTGTATTCATAGGAGGTGAAAGAAAAATGTACAGATAGAGAAAGAAATTGATGGCTGAGAAGTTTATGAACAAGGTCCATTATATCAAGATACAAATTACTGCTGAACTGAATGGCCCATCTTAAATGTAAATTTGAAGCTTTTAAGACCATTTTCATTACGGTTCAGTCCTTGTTAGAGATACAGTAAAGTCCCGGTGATTCTGATCACTAGAGAAAGGAATTATTATGATTGCACTTTTGATCGGAGATTGCAAGGATCAAAGGCCATATTTCCATTGTTTCCAATTTATATAGCTTTTAAATAAATATAAACGACGTTTCAAGAGGCAAACAGGAGATATGTAGAGAGAGAAAGAGAATGAGGGGAGTGTAATGATATAGAGAAATCCCGCGCTTCTCTAAAGAAGGAGTTATGACTTATAAAGGAAAATCAATGGCTTTAATGGAGTGATACTGAGTTTTTTAAAATGACATACAGCGATGTACTTGGAGATCTGTAATTAAACTAATGTGCTTTTAAAGTCTGCCATCTGATTGGCTGCCTGGGTTCCTTTAGAAAAGATGAGGTTAACGGCCTGCGTCGCGCTACACTGCTTGTTTTATTGCTTAAAGTGAAATTAACCATTTGCTGTCGATAACACCAGTGGTGCAATCCATTAAATTGCATCCAATGATCTGTTACAGTCTCTTTCTTCCTACATGTAAAATCAGTGCTTTTTGTGCACTCCAAAACATAAAACATAACATTTATAGGTAACCCTTTTGTTGATAATTTATCTTAACCATATACAGCAATAATGAAAAAGATTTCCAGCTTTTTAGTTTGCCTCTGACAATTTTTTTAATTTGAAAGTAGATATCCAGCAGAATTCAAAATAATAATAGTAATTATTATTATCATCATTATAATAATAATATAATATATATATATTATAATAATAATAATGATAAAAACAGGCGCAGCAGCCAGGCAGAAAACTCAGCGATGATGCACCTTGCATCTGCACTTTTACACTATTAACAGGCTCAGAGTCACTGAGATGACCACCTAAGTCAACCATCTTTCCTGAAGGAAAGAGTGTAGCTGAAAAAATGGCTACTTCACTCCACTAATATGGTACTCCTGCTAGGGGTCCCCCCAGAGAAGATACTCCCACACTATAAAGAAGTAAAATGAGATATGTTGAATAGTTTGGGGTGAAGGGACACCCTTCTTCATTGCTAAAATTATAATATGCATACATAAGTATATATCATGGTTCCTACTGATAAAGTCACATGAAATTCTCCTTTCTGAATATTTTTAAGTTATGATTATGTCAGAGAATGTAGAACAATCTTTGTTTTCAGGTCATTTGAGAGTTGTTTTGAGGCCCCCATGTTGCCACTCTTCAGAGTTGAGTCAAAGAAAACAACAACTTGCAATTGGCCACCTTAAATAAAATTTTTCGTGATTGGATGTACCTGTCTATGAAGTTCAAGGCTTAATGAGCTCACCAAACCAATTGTGTGTTCCAATTAATCAGTGCTAAGTAGTTACAGGTATTCAAATCAACAAAATGACAAGGGTGCCCAAATTTATGCACCTGTCTAATTTAGTTTTGATGCATATTGCGCATTTTCTGTTAATCCAATAAACCTAATTTCACTACTGAAATAGTACTGTGTCCTTCAGTTATTTGATAGATCAAAATGAAATTGCTGATCCAAACACACAAATATTTATAAATGACAATCATGGAAATTGTCAGGGGTTCCTAAACTTTTGCATACAACTGTATCAGTCAGGAGTCTGAACAGAGACGAGAAGTTACAAATAAACTTCCGATAATAATTGGCAAAGCCAGGAAAAATATGGTAGTGGACGTAAACCCACTGGTCGGGGGCCACTGTAGAACCGCCGATAGCTTCTCTGGGTCAATCGAAAAACCAGCAGTGGAAATGGCATAACCCAGAAATTTAACCCATTCACGATGGAACTCGCACATCTCCAATTTACAATACAGGCTATTATCTCTCAGCCTTTGAAGCACAAGGCAGACATCTGTGTGGTGGCTTTCTAGGGACTTGGAATATATGAGGATATTGTTGAGGTAAACCATCACACATTGCTGTAACAAATCTCGAAGGACATCGTTGATGAACTCCTGAAAAACTTCCGGAGCATTGCAAAGACCAAACAGCATTACAGGGTATTTGTAATGACTTGTCCTAGTATTAAATGCAGTTTTCCACTCATCGCCCCCCTTGATCCTCATGAGATTGTATGCCCCTCTCAGATCAATCTTTGTGAAAACTATTGCTCCCTTGAGGCGGTCAAATAACTCCGTAATCAATGTAATCGGAAAAGCAGTTCGCAACTCTTCTTTTTCACATAGTAGAAGCCAGCACCAGCAGGAGACGTGGATTTGCGGATGATTCCTCCAGAAAGTGTGTCTGCAACATACTCCTCCATGGCTTTATCCTCAGAGACAGACAAAGGGTAAACCCAGCCACGAGGGGGTATGGCACTAGGTTGAAGGTCAATTGCGCAATCATACGAATGGTGTGGAGGCAAACTACCGGCTTGACCTTTATCAAAGACATTGCTAAATTTGTGGTACTCCTCCGACAGGGAAGAGAATGAAGAGGTATACAAGACCTTAGCCACTTTCTGAAAACATGTCTAACCCCTGGAAAAAGAGGAGAGGAAATTACTTGGAATTGGATTATCTCATGGTGAAGAGCCACTACGGACATGGTCGACGGAGCAGTCTCATGAGTCACCTGGGCAGGCTGTAGAGGTCTCCCATCAATAGCCTCAATGGCAAGTGGAGTGGCTGAAGCTGCAGCAGAATCGATTGCTTAGACACAAAGGCACGATCTATGATCAGGCCTGTAGCCCCAGAGTCAATTATAGGCTGTATCTTGATGGACGACTCAGACCAAGAAAGGGTAACCAGAACCAGGGGCGTATCCTTACGGATGACTGGGGACGTAACACCGCCACCTATAGTCTGTCCCCTATAGGACCTCAGGTGCAAGCTTCCCCCTGGATGGGTAGGACAAGACTTCAAAAAGTGACCTGCCTGGCACCAATAAAGGCACAATCTCTCCCTCCTCCTAAAGGCTTTCTCATCCACAGAGAGTCGTTTGAAGCCCAGCAGCATGGGTTCTACCTCACTGGCAGGTTCGGAACCAGGAGGTATGGGAGGTGAGGGAGGCACGGGTGGGACTACAAATCTCAGAGCCAAATGTACAGGAGGCTTCCGCAACCGCCCCTTAAAAGAAGGTCTCTCTCGTGCGGGAATGTCAAATACCCTTTAAAGGAGGCCGCAAACTCTGAGTAACTCTGGACAATGGTTTTTTGCGTCTCCCACAGAGGGTTTACCCAGGCCAAAGCTCTGTCAAAAAGCAAAGAAATGACGAAGCCTACTTTGCTTCTGTCCGTGGGAGACGACTGGGGCAGCATCTTAAAGTATATCCCAACCTGGTTGAGAAACCTTCTGCATTGAACTGGATCACCCCCAAATCGCTGGGGAAGTGGAGCTGAACCAGACATACCCCCTATAGAGGTAACATTTGAGGCGGGCGCCTGCACAGAGACTTGAGCATCAGCAGGAATGGCAGGCAACACAGGTTGTGCCAGAACAGCTATGGCAACCTGATCCATGTGGTGATCCTGATTATCCAATCTGGAAAAAACATTACCAGCAAGTGGATTCACTGCATCATCTGAATATATGGCCTTCGCCTACTATCAGGGACCATGAATCAGACTGAGACAGAAGTTCAGTAAAAATCAAACTATTTAATAAAAATGGTCAAATAGAACAAACAGAGCAAATGAAGTCAAAACATAGCCAAGGTTCGGTAGACAGAACGGATGGTTGGAGCAAGCCAGAAAAGAGGGATCCAGAGATCAGCAAGGTCAAACAAACAGCCTGCAGGGTCATGAGCCAGAAGTGAAGTCTGCCGAGCATAGTCTTTAATCCAGAAACCAGAAGCAATGTCAAACAGGCAAAAGTCTTTCACGGGAAACACAGCAGAGATTATCCAGAGATGTTGACCAGGCAAAGGCGTCTGAGATCTGATCCAGGCAGTTTATATAACTAGGAGAGCTGGCCAACAAGCAGGATATGGACATCAGGTGAGAAGAGTGGAAGCTGAGACTGGCAATTAACCCTCAGTTGAGCAGCTTGCTCTGAGAAGGGATGGCTGAGCCAAGCCCTGACACACAGACACAGAAACTTGCTTTTTACAGCTAAATATGGTAAGATAATTTACATGCACAATGAATCTGTTGTTTTGGGGAGGAAAAGCTGGAGTTCTGTTTTAATTACACCTAGTTATGATAGGGTAAGGCAGAACAACATTTTGGTAATGTTCATTCACAAGATAGTTATATCCTGTCAAAGCTTCATGCAACTACAATGATAGTCCTATGTAATACAGTCAATCTTATTTAACATAATCTTGCAAACTAAAATCAAAAGAATTGGGTTTGCAAATCTATGACTGTAGATGCACTAAGGGTTTTTTTTTAACTAAGGGCTGTCTGACAGCTGAACCCTTCATCAGCCGTGATGCTATACCCAACCTATTTACTGTAAGTGGTATAAATAGCAAAAAAAAAAAAAAAAACATTCCTTTGCTGGGATGCATATTGTTAATGGTTTATTTAGTCTACTACTGCACTTTTTTAAAACATGAGATAATATTGTATTTAGACAAACTACCTGTTTCTTTGATGACTATATTTGTCATCTGCTCTATTCATAATTAAAGTGTTACTAAAATCAGATTTTTTTTTATTAAAATAACAAAAATGTTATATTTAGATGCTCTGTGCAGTGGTATTGTACAGAGTGGCCCCAATACTCCTTCTGGGATCCCCAGCAGCGACCTTGGCTCCTCCTCTTCTTTTTATGTCCACCATAGCCAGCCACTTGCTATGAAGAGAAACATGGTCTTTATGCTCCAGACCGTTGTGTCTAAGAAGCCACGCTCCATAGACTTACACAGCGGGACTTAGGTCCACCCCCATTTCCTCTTCACTGAATTTGATGGACAACAGCAACAGCCAATGGCTCCTGCTGCTTCTCGAATGCTGTGTGAAGAGGAAGTAAGGGGAGAATAGATGCACAACACTGATCTTTTCTCCCCTCTCTTCATCTTCACAAAGGGAAGGGGAGCACAGGGAAGTTGAAAAAATAATTTTTACGTTAATGCAAGCAATACATTAAGGTAAAAAAGTTTTTAGGTTTAGTAACACTTTAGCTACAGCTGAGTGAAGCAGCTTGTTCTAAGACAGTGGTTCTCAACTTCTGCCCTCGGGACCCACTAGCAGGCCAGGTTTGCAGGATAACTGAAACGCTTCACAGGTGATATCATTTGCTGCTCAGTGATTTCAGTATTCTAGTCTGCATCTCCTCAAGGTAATACTTAAAATCTGGCCTGTTGGTGGGTCCTGAGGACAGGAGTTGAGAACCACAGTTCTAAGACCTGTCCTAGCTTGTGATTGGACAATGAAGGAGCAGTCGTAAAGTGATGAGGTCATCACTTTCCTTTTGTCAAGATATTTTTGAGTTAGATGTGAAGCAGTGTGCAATGCAATGGAGCTCTGGTTGTTGCACAATACTACTACTCCCAGTCCATGCTGCACAGGGGATTAAAGGATATTGTTAACAAGACAAAGTTAACACTTTTGCTAGCAGTATATAAAAATTACTTATGTGAATTCAGCATTATATCCCAAATGTAGGGTAAATGTTTACAGCAAAATCAGTTGCAAAATCAGTCAGCAAAATAGTTAACTTTTTAATAGTCTTTGTTTATTTTTCTTTAATAACACTCCTGTGCTACCCCAAACTCCCCTTTCCTGGCAGTGAGATGAAGATGAGGACCGCTGCTCTTTGTGGTCTAGCTCCAGTGATCTGGAATACCTCCTGCACAATCAGAACTACTGTGCTCCTTATTGGGAACGTGAGGGTACGGACTGTACCATGTGCATGTACCTGCCCTGTCAAACAGGTACCAGAGCAAAAATACATTTAAAAAAATTCAGCTTGGCGAGAAACAATGATTTAAAAACGCTTTAACCACTTCAGCCCCGGAAGGATTTCCAGCTTTAGGACCGGAGCCCTTTTTGCGATTTGGCGCTGCGTCGCTTTAACTGACAATTGCGCGGTCGTGCGGCGTTATGGACAAACTGTCCCGTCCATGTACGTGTACCATGTCAGGCATGGGAGTGCAAGGGTTATTCCTCGTGTCATCAAGACTAACACGTCCTCCATAAGGTCTAGTGACCTCGATCTGGTGTTTCTCGTCGCCAGGAGTAGAAGTAGAGTGACGGTCCTTTCCCCTCAAACCCCATCGTGTCCTCACAATAATTTCTTTTTATTTGTTTCTGATAATTTTTCAATTGATAAAACGACTGACTAAAACGTTGACTAAAACGACATTTGTAAATGGGATGTAAACCCTATATTACGACTTAAGTGTATTCATTAAAAATATATGACGATCGTTTTCACA